>OV277351.1:22676151-23028651 GCA_922984085.1 Sicus ferrugineus
GCGCTCCCTGCAAGCATTTGAGTGGCTGAGATGTACTGAGATCATCATCGGCGTCGCGGCCGTCATCGAAGTCGGAATTAAAAGCGCGCCGCGGCAGGGCGGCCACACGACTTCGCGGAGGATCAGCGCGAGCGCAGCTGGTGGCGGCGCGCCGTGCAAATGGAGCGGCGGCAGCAGCACTTCCAGCCGCCACCGCATTTAGTTGTCATCGAAGCCGCGCAGTTCGCGGACGCCGCGAACTTTCCTCGTCCATCGAAGGGCAGAAACGTCGAAGGCGGTCATCGTCACCTCGTCGCTCGTTCAGGCGGCGGGAACTCGGGAGCCGCGCGGCCTTTCAACACCGAAAACGCGGCCCACTTCACGCTGCACGGGGTGGACACTGAAAAAACCAGTGAAAACGCGGAAAAGTGACAAAATGAAATTCGCTCCGAGTGCAGCGTGAGATGCCACCGAACATTCAGAGCCTTCAACGCGTAATCGAACGCAAGTAATCGTAATTACATGTGAGACACCAACTTGTAATTACAACTTGAAAACAGAGAAAAACTGTGGAATTTCTTGCTGTCCAAGTAGAGCGAATGGGGGACGGGGGAGGGGGCGGGGGGTGCGGGGGCGTGGCATGCTAATTTTGTAAGGCGTTGAGGGATTTGAAAGTCGTCTAGCATTTCAAATCTCGTGCCATCATCGAGCGATTTTTTCCCGAAGTCGCAATCTTCACATTTTGTCATCACGTGACATCGGAATGGAGGGTCGCGTCTGCCCGATTTTGAGGTCCTGAGATTCGAATTCAGCGGACAGGAAATGCTGTCGCTTAAAATTGTAATATTTCGAGAGATACGAAGTTCCATGTTAGGCAATCCAATCAAATTCTCAAGATTTTATAGACTCGTCTTCAACGAGGTCAAATCGAGCGGGAATCGCGCGGGTCGTGGGTTCGTTCGGAAGTTCCAGGAGTTCTGGAGGAGCTCGACTTCTCTATTCCTTCGAAAGTGAGGCAGAAATCGCCCCACATCGCAGTCCTTCCCGCGCATTCGCTCTGCTTTGACTGCAACTCGCTGACAAAAAAAGTTCCAGAAAAAAGGGACCAGAAAAAAGTACCAGAAAAAAGAACCAGAAAAAAGGACCAGAAAAAAGAACCAGAAAAAAGGACCAGAAAAAGGGGCCCCGAAAGACCTGCCAACAAAAAACGCTTTTGATCATTTTAATCAGAGACTCAAAAAAAAAGCCACACGAAATAACAAAAAAAGTAATAAAAATTCTGTAGGCAGGAAAGTGAAAACAAAGAGTAAACTACAAAAACAACAGTGAAGCAACGAGTGAGTCATACTGACTGACTGACTGATTGACTGACTGACTGACTGACTGACTGACTGACTGAATGACTGGTTGGTGGGGCTGACGTACTCAAAAGATATTCGAGTCCGAGTCCGAGACGACGACGGCGGCTGGGAAGAAAAACGACAACGAGGAGCTCGACAGCGAGGAGCGAAGAGAAGTGTGACGACGGCAACAACAACAGCGAAGTGGAGCACCCAGCCAGACCGAGCGATCAAAACAAAAGAGCGCAAACGACAACAACACGACGATTGAATGTGTGAGCGAGGGCCGCGGCAGAGAGAGAGAGGAAAGATTCAATTAAAACCACTTCGCGGAAAGAGCGGATCAGGGTTGCCACAACGAAGCCCCGCTCGCCAAACAACGTCGCGCGAGAGAGCGGCAGCGAGGGAGCTTCAGCGAGGGAACGGCAGCGAGAGAACGGCAGCGAGGGAGCGGCAGCGTGAGGAGACGAGGCGCCGAGCAGAAGAAGAGAACGAGCCGCAGCAAATAATGAAATCCGAGCTGAGCTACGAGAGGGAGAAGACGGCTCGCCGCCGCGAGTGCTGCGAGTGCCACGAGTGCCGTGAGTGCCGTGAGTGCCGCGGAGTGAGCAAAGAGCGGGCGAACATCGTGCGCTCCGCCGAAAGCCAGCGCGAGTGCGAGCGCGATCACGGGCCGGCCGAGCAGCAGCGGATTTCGAGCCAAGCAGTTGATATCGAGTTTCGCGTGGTGGCGCCGGAGGCAGTCGGCGCACTTGAAGCCGCACACGAGCGCAGCAACGCGCCGAACACGGACGCCGAGGCCGCACCCACCTGTGGGATCTACGAGAACCTCGTCGACCGCGTCGACCGCGTGTACCAGCAGCGGGCCGCCAACTTCCAGGCAGATCCGCGCGCGAGTCGAAGCCGCATCCTCGACAAGTTCTTCCGCAGCAGCGAGCGCAACTACGCGGCCTACGAGAACCTCTGCAGCGGCTGCGGCTACGGCGTCTTCGAGGCGCGCGGGCGGCTCTGCTACTTCTGCCAGTGCGTGGTGCACGGCGGCGCCGACGCCGACTTCCACGCCGACGGCAACATCTACGAGAACATCTGCGAGAAGTGCGCCGCCATCAGCGGCAGCGAGGAGTGCGAGTGCTGCCAGCTGGTCGCGCCGCAGCACTCGTCGTCCTTGGATTCGGAGCGCAGTCGCGCTGCGTGCGAGGAGCCCTCGGAGCCCCCGGAGCCCCCGGAGCGCAAACGCGGCAAATCGCGGCGCGAGAAGAGAGGTCTGCTGCGCGGCTTGATCGGCACGCTGCGCCGCACCAAGTCCACCGCGACGCCGCCGCCGCACACGCCGCACACGCCGCCGCCGCCGCACACCCCGCCGTCGCCCCACAGCCCAGCAGCGCCGGCAGCCCGCCAGCGGCCGCAGATCGTGCACAACGTCGACGGCTTCGACAGCGTCTTCCGCACGCAGGAGTCCTTCGACTTGCAGCGGATCTGCGAGCTGAAGCGCTCGCTGAAGCGCTCGCAGACCAGCAGCAGCGACCACCACATCTACGGCCGCCTGAAGCTGCGGCCGGCGCTGCAGTCCAGCTGCAGCACTCTCCCAGCTTCGCTCTCGCAGTCGCACGACCAGCTGAGCGGCCAAGCGCAGCGCCAGCAGAGCGAGCAGAGCGAGAGCGCCACGCAGGTCGCCAGTGCCGACTGCATCAGCTCGTTGTTGGCCGGAGCGGGAGCGGGAGCGAGAGCGGGCGCGAGTCCGCCACTCGACAAGAAGTTCTTCGCGAGGCGACCGCGCATCTCCAAGCCGCGACTGCTGCGCTCGCGCTCGCGCTCGCAGAACAAGAGCAGCAAGCACTCGCTGAGCACGCCGACCGCAGCCGCAGCCGCAGCCGCGCCGCCGAAGCTCTCGCTGTACTTGGCAGACAGCGTTTGCCAGTGGATGACGTCACTGCGCCGCGAGATCCACTGCTGCGAGAGCGACGACGTCACCCCGTGCGACCCGAAGAGCGTTCCAGCGCGCCGCTCGCTGATTTACGCGCGACTGCCTTCCGGCGGCAACGCGACGGCGCTGGCCACGTCAACGCCGGTGACTAACGGCGTCAGTGACCACTACAACTACAACAAGTGCGCGGATCTGGCAGACGATCTGAGCAGCTCAACGGAAGCTGCCGTCGTGAGAGAGGAGAAGAGAGTGGAGAAGAGAGACGCGAAGAGAGACGCGAAGAGAGAGCAGCCGCGAACACCTGCAGCTCGCGCGCTGCAGCAGCAAATGATTGAGGACTTCAAGCGCAACCTGCTCGCCAAGCAAATGCAGCAGCTGCGAGAGGCCGCTGGGGAACCAGCAGCGCCGCCAGCAGCGCCAACAGCAGCACCGCGCGCACCGACAACGACAGCGAGAGCAGCAGCAACGCCGTCGCCCACGAGCAGCGCTCAGCAGCGCGCGAAGAGACAGGCGATCTACGTGAAGCTCGGCGACTCACCACGCAACGAAGGCTGCGCGGGCAGCAACAACAACACCGGCAACCTGCTCTCGCTGCGTCAACAGCGAACTCACAGCGATGCAGAGGCGGCCTCGCAGCTCGCCAACGCAGGCGGCCTCGTCAGTCGTCGTGCTGCCGCTCAGCCCAGCACAGCGAGCGTCGGCCGGCGCGGCATCAACGAGCGCGACTCGGAGTTCGTGAACGACATTTTGAGCGCATTCGAGCATTTTTTGCAACGCGAAACGGACGCGAGCGAGCACTCGTCGGCGGCGGCGGATGTGGCTGCCAAAGACGTCGTGGCGAGCAGCGATCGCGCGTCGCCCATCGCCGCGGAACAACAACGGGGCGGCGGGACAGCTGAGGCCTTCGAACGCAATTCGGAAGCGCTGATCAGCCGCCGCAGTGATCGCGCCACCGCGGAAGCCGCCTCTGCTGCCGCGGACCCCGAACGCGGCGCACCCAGCCAACACTCGGCCGAGCAGCCCGTGCGTCGCGCCGCTGCGGCCGCTGCATCGCTAACGAGCGGTCGTCCCAGTTCGGTGCAAACATTCGACGTGTCCGCGATCATCGGAAATCTGCTGTTATCGCGCTGCCTGAACACTGTTGTTGTCCGCTACGATGACGGGCTGCGCATCTTCTGGCGCTGCCTGCGCGAGCGCGCCGCTCTCCGCGAGAGCCACTCGCACTGGAGCGGCGCGCAGCTGGAGCGAAAGTACCGTCGCTTCGTGAGCTTCTGCCGCAGCGCTGCGCCGGTTGCGTCACAGCGCGCACTCGAGGCGGGAATCCCGCAGCCGCAGCCAGCCAAACCGGTCCGTGAATCAGTCGAGCGCGGCGTCGGCAGCGAGAGAGACGCAAGTGAGGCCGCGGCTGCTTCGCGTGTTGAAAGTGAAACGAACGTCGAATCTGAAGCGACTTCGCGAAGTGCTGACGGTGTTCGGCTGGAGGACGCGAACGCAATTCGGCTGCGCCGCGACCACCGAGAGAGTGAATTCGAGTGTCAGAAGTGCGTGAAGTGCGTCGGCGAATCTCAAGTGAAGCTGCACGCGTGCGGAACTGCGAGCGGCGGACGTCAGATCTGCGAGGATTCGCTCGAAATAAGCGAGGAAAATCAGCCGAAATCAGTGAGCAACGATCAGCTTAACAGTGTCAAAGTGAACGGGAATCCATCGCGCGTCGAGTTGATTTCGCGCTTCGAGTTGATTTCGCGCTTCGCTTTAATTTCGCCCCAAGCGACGCAGAGGCGTGGCAAACCGAGAGTCCCCGCTCGCGGTCCAGCGACCTGCGTATCGCAGCCGCCCGGCAAACATCCGCCGAGGCCGGCGAAGCGTGCTGCACCGACCGCGCCCGAGCCAGCAGCGCGCAGCCGCACGATGACGGTCCCCACTCCGGATCAGCGACTTTCGAGTGGCCGAGCGGACGACGACGAGGAGGAGGGGGACGAGGAGGGCATCTACCAGCCCATTTGGAAGTTCCAGACCGTCGGCGAGGTCCAGGAGCGCTACCACGCCGACGCCGACTACTACGAGTTCGGGGGCGGCCAGTCGTCGCCGCGCGCGCACGACTCGCCGCCGCCGCACGCAGCCGCCGCCGCCGCCACCGAGCACGACGTCGCCGATCACGGCGAGTGGGAGACGGACGACGAGTTCATGTTCGCCACGCAGCTGGAGGAGAGCGGCGGCGGCGGCGGCCGCGACGACTCGAGCAGCTTGAACAGCTCCACGGTGCGTTCCACGTGCAGCGGCAGCGGCAGCGGCAACTCGCTCACCGGCAACTCGCTCTCCGGCAGCACCGTCACCGGTTACGCCAGCAGCACGGCGACGATCGCGTCGGCCATCAGCAGCAGCAGCGGCAGCGGCAGCCTGATGCACCACCTCCTCCGCAGCGTCGGCATCTTCTACAGCCTCACGGAGCCGCGGCTGCGCGCCGTCGTCTACGATTACGATCGCGTGTACGCGGCGGCCTACTTTGCGAAGCCGAACTCCGTCGCGGCGGCACTCGGCGGCCGCGGGAAAGCGAGCAGCGGCGCCACGTCTGCCTCGTCTGTCGCATCTGTCGCGTCTGTGCAGCAACGGAGCCCGTCAGCCGCCCGCGCCCCGCCGCGGCTGCAGCTGCTGCCGGACTCGGTGCAGGCATGGAAATTCCTTCTGCTGGACGTCAACTACCTGGAAGATGAGGAGGACATGGTGAGTGAGAGTGAGAGTCAGAGTGTGAGTGAGAGAGGGGCGATCGGGGCTTGCAGATGCTGCCGTTACTCGCTCGCAACGAAGCGCAGCTCGTGCAGAGCGAAACAGCAAAACCCGACCTCGCCAGCGAACCCCTTGCATGCCAACCTCGTGTAACTGAACTCGATAACGGCGTCGCTCTCGCGCATCCCACACACTCGCGCATCCCACACACTCGCGCATCCCACACACTCGCGTCCCTTTGTTCCTCGAGTAGCGGGAGCCGCGATCGGTTCTCCGCTTCGCACTCCGCTTCGCAGAGACCCACCGAAGCTGTAAATTTTGACATCTTGAACTCGTTATCGCCGATGAACTCTCCGCTCTCCGCTCGTCTCGCTTCACGAGCGTTGGAGGGGGAAAATTCAGCGTGCGCTCGGATTCCCGGAGTTGAATAACCCTTCGCCTCGCTCGCGCATTCCGCTCTCTCTTGACGGCCTCCGAGAAGCATTCATTCACTCACTTCATTCACTCACAGTATTCGCGTCGCCTGCAGCGAGTTTCAGTTTCTCTTTTGCGGCGATGATGTCACCGCACCAGTCGTCTTCTCTCCTCCACCCAACACCCTGCTGCTCCTCCCGCCCCCCTCGCCATCCTCTCGAGTTACTTGGAATGCGAATCTCGTTGTTTGCCTCTCGAGAAATGCATGCAAGAATCGCTATCGCCGCTGCATTCCTTCGCGTAGCTTGTAAAAACTTTTGACGCGTTCAGCTAACAACAATTCAACGGAAACTTATTACGCAACGCGGGCGGCGAGAGGCGAGCGCGAGAGGCGAGCGCGAGAGGCGATTGTAGTCGTCCGGCGTGGCGAGTTTTTTCAGAAGGTGAGCGACGACAATTCCACTCCACGATGACCGGCCGGCCGTCCAATCACTCCACAGCAGTCACGGTCACACCACGGATGGACTTCTTCAGCGGCAACACGGGGGGATTTTTAACCCGTCCACGTCCCGTGCGGCATCCGAACCCCGCGAGGAAGCCGTTCATCGCACGTACCGCACTTCCTCTCGCCGCGTCTGCGACGAAGTGATTTACGTGTGGCGAACGTGAGATTCTCTCTCTCTCCCTCTGCTCCCCCCCCCCCGTCCACGCGAAAATTCCCACTTATTTGCATTCAATCTGCGAGTGAAGAACGCATTGAATGTCCCTCCCTCTGCGAGGTGTAGGCGCTCGAGGAACTAAAGAATTCCCAAATATAGAGAATCGTAATAGAATCCAGTAATTTCGCTGCAGCCGAAAAACGCCGCCTGAAAACACACGGATTCGGATTCAGTGATTCAGTGGTCGAACTCCACACGCACGAACCACGCGAGAGTCGGTTGGCTTGGTTGTGTCGGTGTGTCGGTGTGTCGAGTGTGTCGAGTGTGTCGGTGTGTCGACTGTGCCGAGTGTGTCGTTGTGTCGAGTGTGTTGGTGTGTCGTTGTGTCGACTGTGTCGAGTGTGTCGGTGTGTCGACTGTGTCGAGTGTGTACGGCAGCGCAGACACAATCGTTGCTTAGTCATTCCATGAATGATCAAGCGGTGCGGCCGAGATTCCACGAAGGTCGTCTCTGAATGCCTTTTTATTGCCGTCGAGCGGCAGAACGGATTGAAAACCAGATTGAAAACATGTGTTTCCCCCCGCAATTAGCAGGCCGACGGACGGAGTATCGCAGTCTCTCGCGCTGAAAGGAACTCAAAGGTTACTCAGTTCAGCGGGTTTTGTTATTTCATGTGTTCGACGAGTGATAAACAGACGCGCCGCGCCGACTTATTAGCGAACAAACAACTCCACTCACAACAGACGCGGATTTGAAATAAAGTCCACCAGCAGAGTTCGACTTCGTGGAGTGCGACTTCGTGGAGTTCGACTTCGTGGAGTTCGGTTTCAATAGAAATCCAACGCCATCGCAGCTGTGTGGCTCTCTGCTCTCTGCGCCTCAGTGCGGTGTACGTGGACTGATATGTGGAAGCAACGGTCGCCTCACAGCAGTTGCGTTGGTATTCGCAAGAGTGCAGTGCAAAAACTCTCCCAACCAACGAAAGTGTCATGTTTTCCTCTCCCTCCACCTCTACGTTCCTCTCCGTTATCGACACCCTGATCGTCTTTCTGATCCTCTCGCTGATCCTCTCCCTGATCACCTCTTTGATCCTCTCACTGATCCCCTCTCTGATCCCCTCCCTGATCAACTCGCTAGTTTCCACTCTTTAATTTCTACACACAACGCCTCTCATGCGAGCGAAAACGTCTCTGGGTGTTGGTGTGTTTTTTCTCCTTCTCAATTACAGGAGAGCATTTCCGCGTCTCTTCGCAATGATTTCACGTCTCTTCGTAACGTCAATCAGATTTCAATTAGTATTGAAATAACAAAAGCAAAGTCGCGAAGCTCGTTTCATTATTCAAATAAACAAAACTCAACTCGAATTTGTCGAATGAGACTGAGAAATCAGCAATCCAGTCACATGTTGGGCGAAAATTATTATTATTAATTGGGAATGAAAGTTGCCTCGACAATGAATGCGCTGGGAAGACAATATAAATTATCGAATTATTGCGTCACCAAAAACCGGAATTTATGAAATTTTGCGTACTAAAATGTGCAGAGAACGCAAAATAATTCATGAACGCAATTAACGCGCAAATAAGAGTTTCGATTTTGTAGAGGTGATTTTTGGCTTTAATTAATTAATTTAATTAACTAATTTAATTAACTAATTTAATTAACTAATTTAATTAACTAATTTAATTAACTAATTTAATTAACTAATTTAATTAACTAATTTAATTAACTAATTTAATTAACTAATTTAATTAACTAATTAATGTGCGTCACATTTTTCGTAACAATTTTTCTATGCTTTCGCTCGTCGTTGCAGATCGTCTCGGAAGCCGAAATACTGCGCGCTCAGGAGAGCAAAGACGACGCGGACACGCGGCAGAGCCAACAGCTGACGGTCGTGCAGCGTTTCAAGAGCGCTTCGATTGGCAATCTCATCGACCTGCCGACGGAGGAGGACAAGAAGTCCATCGCGGAGCGCATGAGAAACAAATGTGAGCGAGTTTCTGTTACAGATTTACATTTACATTTCGCTCTCTGGGCGAGCATTGAAATGGCGCTGCCATCACGCACGATTCCCTCTCATTCCTCATCGTTTGTGTGAGAATTCTTCTAAAATTACTCTCTCTCTCTCTCTTTACAGTGCAACGTGGTGTTTTTAAGTTGTAAGTAGCTGCTCCTCATTTGACTCCAGCCTCCTATTTTGCTCTCTGCCTCCCCTCCCTCTCTCACCCGCTCTCTCTCACTGTTTCTATGTTTGTGCAGAAATGTGCGATCACCAAAGAGCGAAAAGAAGAGCCGCGGCCTCTTCCGACGCGCCGAAGCCACCAGTCTGTACCTCGAGGACGGCATGAAGCCGAAGTACCCGCTGTTCGGCGCCGCGCTGGAGCAGCTGGAGCTCAACCGCACCACGCAGCCGAACGTGCCGCGCTTCGTTGTCGACTGCGTGGCGCACATCGAGCGCAAGGACTGCATTCAGCAGGACGGCCTGTATCGCGCCTCCGGCAACAAGGTGTGCGTGGACGAGCTGAAGCAGAAGCTGTGCGAGAGCTACATCTACGATCCGAAGCTGCTGCAGTGCGACGACATCCACACGCTCACCAGCCTGCTGAAGCAGTTCTTCCGCGAGCTCGCCGCCCCGCTCATTCCGCAGGCGACGTACGAGCGACTGGGCCGCAGCCTCACCGACGCCTCGGCCGTCGCGATGCTGAGAGGCGCCTTCGACGAAATGCGCGAGCCAAACCGCTCCACGCTCAAGTTTCTCATCAAGCATCTGACGAAGTGAGTATCAGTTTTGGCGTATCAATGACTGCCATTGACTTTGCTCTCCTCTCCTCTCCTCTCTTCTCTTGCAGTGTCGCCTGCTACAGCGCGGAGAACCGCATGCCCGCCTCGAATCTGGCGATCGTGTGGGGTCCGTGCTTGCTGTCGGCCAACCGCATCGACTACGACTTCGCGCGCATGAACACGCTGGCGAAGGTGCTGATCGAGAACTACGACCGCATCTTCGGCGACAACGAGCGTCTGGTGTGCTGAGCGGCGCGTGAGAGAGAGATAGAGAGGGACATACTCACGCACACGCGACACGCGACACACGCGCCAAAACAACCTGCATCACTGAGAAGAATTTTACTGAGGAGAATTTTACTGAGAAGAATTTTACTGAGGAGAATTTTACTGCAATCCTACCAAAAGACGCGGCGTCCGCGAGAGGCGCTCTCGAGTTGCCGATTTTATTTCTAGACTTAGAATAGTTTTAGTCAGGCGTGCCGAAGCTTTTAACCAGATTTAAGTTATTTTTTCTAATTTATTAACCGTAAATTCTTTTCGCTTTGTGATAAATTTGAATCGGAAGCTTGTTTTTCTTGAGTGTAAATAGGCAATTTTAGGAATTTTTATTCGAAAATGAAGTATTGAACGTTTTTCTTTTTTTCTTTTTTTTAAATAAACTCAAGCTGAGGTGAGAACTCAAAGAACTTTAATATTTGCTGCTGATTTAGTTGCAAATAATTCAAAATTTTCTCGCCAAAAGTTTATGAACGCCCATTTATGTGCGAAAAGAGCGAAATTTAGGAGCAAAGAAGAGTCGCAGCAGGAAAACCGCACAGGAAGGAGCTGAATTTCGGTCTCATTTGGCGCTCGAAGTGCCGACGAAGTGAATGGCAACGCCGTCGGGGGGAGAGCGGGCGGCAGCGCAGTCGTGCAGTGCGAGTGCTCGCAAATTACTCACCGTCCGCCGCGAGAGGGGCGAGAGTTCGTGCAAGTGTGCGTGCAAGTGTGCGTGCAGGGATGCTAATACACTCGACCAGAATAAGTTCGCCAGCAGCGTGTTGTTGTTGCTGCGCCGGCTTCTTCGAAATGCTTGCGGTTTTCAAGCTCGAAACGTGATTTTCTTACACTTGCAAACAAGTTCGTCGGCAATCGCAGTGCAAGTGGTTGTCGCCGCTTAATATCCGCTGAACAGTCCGCTTCAACAGTGCGGACGAAACTAGTTAATTTCCGCAGCGGTCAAGCGCTCTCGAGAGGCTGTGCAAGCAGAGGAGCGGCGTGGCGCTCACTGCGACAGTCGTCGCTTCTCTCGCAACAGTGTTGCCGCTCTCGGTTTCTTCTGCATGTCAGCGAGTGTGGAGAGGCCGCTCGCTTTATCCCCTCACTCGCTATTTGAAGTACTCGCACTTCCTCTCCTCTCTCTCTCTCTCTCACTCTCTCTCGCCACACTCACGGGCAGGACAAATGAAGCTCGCAACCCATCATCGTGTCGTGGTGTCAGTGACCGACACCATCTCGACACCTGCCGATGTCGCTCGCATCCAGCGAGCCGAAGTCAGCCGAGGCACACCGACCACGAGACAGGTCAGCGACATCTCGTGCCGATCGACGGCCTCTACATCAATATTGCGAACTATTGACTCGCAGCCGCGGCATCGTAAAGCGCTTCGGCAAACAAAATTTGAATTTCAAATGAAATCGCTTCGCGCGCATCCCGCCCTTCGCTGCATTCGCTGCATTCGCTGCATCACAGCTGTGCAACATCGGCGCCCGACCCAGCTCACCCGTCATTAGAACAGCCGCGGCGTCACAGCGACAGATTGTCGTCGCAGCTCACGTTGACGAACAAAGCGCTGCGAGCTGCGAGCTGCGAGCTGCGAGCTCCTGCGACCACCTGTTCCGTCCTCATTGCGATGCCGGAACTTTCGTGTTCGCAGTGTGTCGCTCGCTTCGGTTTGCATAATCGGGCGGCATTCGAGCGCGGGGCGGCTGCCGTCCTCATGTTAACACAGGGATTGGCAAACATGCGGCGCGCACACACTCGGCGACGAACCGGTTTTCGCACAAAGCGAGCGTCGCACGGGAAAAAGTCAGATTTACATTTGTTCGCTCGGCTTTTGTGGCGCTCGGTTGCGCCATCCAGCTTCTGCATCCTGAAAGCGCGCAATGCAAATTTTAATAGTTGGATTTTTCCTCCCCCCCCGAACCCTGGCGATCCCCCCACACAACTTCGGATTCACTTTAATATTCTGATTTATTGAAGTACTTTTTTATTTTATGATTTCTGCTTGGATTTCCCATCAACACCTGAAATATTTTGGCATGAATTTCCGTATCAAGAACGTCGGCCGCAAGTGATTCCGGAAAGTCCGTCGCCATTTTGCTGAATAATTCCCGCATTTTCAATTTTTGTCGCCCTGTTTCGCCGACTTTCACAATCGATTATCAGCTCGGTTGTCAGCTCGGTTGTCAGCTCGGTTGTCAGCTGGATTACAAAATCAGCTGGTTTAAAATGCCACGAGATTCGCGCTGCTGACGCTAATCGTAAAAATTAGAAGAGATTCTCTAGTGCGATCATCAGTTGCGAGGTAACTTTTGCCCCGAATAGAAGTCAAATAGAAGTCAATTAGAAGTCAAATAGAAGTCAAATAGAAGTCAAATAGAAGTCAAATAGAAGTCAAATAGAATTGGACTTCAAATGCTCTCGCAGAAACTTCTCCGCATGTTGGCGTTGCTAGCTGGTGTCGCTGTGGCCGTGGTGTCGACGCAAAGTCACCACACCCCACATTTCTACCCCGACATCGATCGTCCGCCCTATCAGCCGTCGCCCCACAACCCCGCGGGCCTCCAGTACCGCGAGGGCCGTATTATCCACACGGACGGACACCGGGACACGTTGTGGTGGTTCGTCGTCGTCGTCGTCGTCGCAGCGTTCCAGATCCGTCTGGAGTTGTTGAGGTGGAATAGAAACTGAAAACCCCGAGGAAAGCATTCAAGTTGTTTAATATATCTGATGAGATCTCGTGATATCTCAATTATAGCGTGAACTAGCAGAGAAAAGCTATAGAAAGCCATGAAATCGAAGAGGTTTACGTACTCGAAAAGAGCAAAAAAGACTCCACAGACTGGGCGATTCGGGGAATTAACTTGGCATCCATGAGGTCTTCGGAAATCGGAGGAGTTGAGATAAATTGAAATCTATTTCTACAGCTCAGCTAAAACGAGTTTTTTTGAGAATATTCGAAAAGAATAGCAGACGCAAATTCTTTTCGTATTGCAAGGAATACGGAAAGGAAAATATTTAGACGAATTTTGTTGCCGTGAGTGCATGCGGAGCAGCTACAGCTTGTGTCCTCGCATCCCTTGTTTGCTGAGTCCACACATTCGGGCGCAGCTGTTGCCACTGCAACCGACTTCCGACTTCCAATAATGTTGCTGCCGAAGTGCATAAATAAATTCGCTGCGAAGGGTTTTTCTGTGTGGGGCAGCGCTTCTGTGTGTTTACACGCCGGGAATCCTGCGACCCGCGACCTGCGACGTCGATGAGCGTCGCACAGAAGTCACGACCTCGCGCTGCGTGTTGGTGTGACCGTCCCACGGTTCCTTCGTCCTTCCATCCTCCCGAACCACCGCCCCACCGACCAACCTTCCCTCCATCCCTTCGTTCCTCCGCCGCTGCTCTTCCTCATGTGATGCACGTTGCATTCACAATGAGCGGAGCGACGTGTGTGGAGACAACTGAACACGTTGTGCTCGCAGCACGAAAGCAGTTCGAGCGGAGGATTTTGTTGCATTATCGCGTGTTTCACTGCAGTAATCGACCTTCATTCAGTGTGGCAAATGCGAACAATTTCTCGTCGCAAATTTACTTCCGCAAGGTCTTCACTTGTTTATCGTTTCGATGATACATTTTATTGGCCTTTCGCGTTGCGGCCACCAGGTGACAGTGAAGCACCTCGAGCACCCCGAGCACCTCGAGCACCTCGAGCACCTCGAGCACCCCGAGCACCTCGAGCACCTACCGCTCGCTACAGTTGCGTTCAAATGATTCAATGATTTGAAATGGTTTACCCGCGAATCGCGTCATCCGATGCGATCACAGAGTCGGCGGCGCGTCACCTGGAACTCCGCGCACGTCCTGCCTGCAACTCGGTCGCGGCCACTAAAACTGTTTGGAAAGCCATTAGTTCGCAACAACAAATTAATTGAAGTAATTGGATTACTTGTGCGTTCGCACACACACACTCGTGCACGCACTCACACTCGCGCACTCACGCACACTCGTGCACTCACCCACACGGGCGGTGACCTGGGCCATGCGACGGGTGGGGGATTACAATGGCGATGACGGACATCCGTCAGTTGAGGGGAATGAACGGCGCGGATCCGGGAATTCGGCGGTATCGGCGAAGTTGTGGCGGTTTTGGGGAGGGGGAAGGGACACTGAGTTTCGAGTTACGAAGACGGATGTTGACTGCAACTCGCGCGTTTATAGTCTCCACTTCCAACTGGTCCGGTGTTTCGCTCCTTCGGCTCCTAAGTGTTTCACTGCAGTTTTAGTTGCACCCTGGCACACCAACCCACCAGCCGTCCACCGACCCCACGCCCACCGACCCCACGCCCACCGTCCCCACGCCCAGCAGCCGCCCACCGTCGTGAAAGCACGTCTGTCGTTACACTCATCCTTGCTGTTGCTGTGTTTGTCGCCTCTGTGAGCTCCTGTAATTTATTCCCTGTTTGCGTTCGAGCGTTCGAGCGTTCCAGCGTTCGAGTTCCCTTCAATTCAGCCGCCCTTCGGTCGAGTTTATAATTTTCGACTTTGGAACACCATAAATTTTCGTTTGCTCACGTGTTGAGCGTTCGTCGGCTCGAGTGTTTGTTGCGAGTGGGAGCTGAGGGCTCGACGAGCACCCGCGAAGAAGAGGGTTGCCAGCACGCGCCCCCGAATATGTGGGCCACATGACCGAATAGTCAGTCCATGCGAAGTGCGGGTCCCACGAGAGTGGCGTGAGTGCGGCCTGTGTTCGCATAAGTGACCCTCATGCCTGACGGTCGCTCCTGCCCAGTGAAACATCGGGGACGCGGAGCAAAGGGTTCGCCCGGCGCGTCGGTCCTTCCTGGCACCATAACCGCTCTAATCTAATGTTGCGTCCCCCACACCCAGACGAAGGATGAGAGACAGAATGGGACTTCGGTGGGGGGTGGCAGGGACCTTCTGTATTGATTGCTAAAAAGTGGCATGAAAAGTTGGCCGAAGCCTTCTTGATTCTTGAAATTGTTTAACTCACGCAGTGTAGAGAACCGAAATTTGCTCCTCGCTCCACACGGAGGCCCCGCTGATGTGTGGACCCTTCCTCTCCAGCCATTTCCGGGTGCAGTTTTCTGCTGTGCTGCCCGGATGTCCGTGCAACTTCGCCTCCTTTCAGCAGGCTGCTCGAGTCCCCAGGTCTCGAGGTGGCCGCCGCAAGAAGACCGACACTCACGCTTCCCGGAGGTGTGCGAAGGTACTCGCGCCCCTGCGCACGAGGGACGGGGTTGGTTGCGGACGCCTACCACTTCTGGGGTTCCAGAATTTATTGGCTTTTCGTGCTGGACGTGCATAATGAAGTTCTCCGAATGGACGGGCCGAAGGATGTCATCTGCTAATGCAATTTACTGATTGCTGAGCTCTCGAGCCACAGCGGGACTCCAGCACATGCACGGGACTGCGACTGCGAGTGCGAGTGCGAGTGCGAGTGCGAGTGCGAGTGCGACTGCGAGTGCGAGTGCGACTACGACTGCGACTGCGACTGCGACTGCGACTGGAATTGTGGAACTTCGCTTCTCGTTGACCTCTAATTTTGAACGTCCGAATAGCGTTTGGCTTCAGTTTTGCTAAAACGGCCATCTAAATTCAGAAGCGTGTTATTTTCGGATTGCAAATGCATTAGAAGTCATCGCGGAATGGCTGCGATTTCATGCTCGCCGAGGGACCCGCCCGACTTCGGCGTGTCCCTCGGCCTTCAAGCTTAAATTGAATGCATGAAAATAATAATAATTCTCATTTTTACTCGTCGTGCAGGAAGACAGCAATTTCCGTGTGCCGCGTGCAATATTGGACGTGGAGAGGGTCGCTGGAGGAGGAGGGAAAGAGGGCGGGCGGTCGGTCGGGCGGTCGTATGGGTCGAGAAACAGCCCTGTGGGGAAATAAGGCGCCGTGGAAGAACGCAGGAGCTCAGGAGGTCGTGTCTCGACTTGTACGGCGGCCACTAAGTTGCCATCAACTGATTCTAGAACGGCAAGAAGTCAACAGCCAGGACGACCTCCTCTCGACCCAACTACTCCCTCGATCCTTCTCTTCCTGCCGCCCTCTCTCTCTCTCCCTCTCTCACTCTCTCTCCCTCTCTCACTCTCGCTCGCTCTCCCACCGTGGGTTGAATTAAATTTCCTGCATGATTGCAGTGTTGCAAACAATTCCAATATGAAGACGATTTTATTATGAATGCAGATTGCATCCATACGGCTACAGCAACAACAGCAACAACAGCAACAGCAACAGCAACAACAACAACAGCAACAATAACAACAACAACAACAACAACAACAAGAGCAACAGCAGCAAAAGTTAGCAGAGCCGCAACCAGGATTTTTCTGCTGTGGGTTGAACATCGCTTAAAACTGTGAAAAATTCCGTCGGTGGTTTGAACACCGCGAGACCCCCCGTCGGGCACGTCTCTGCTAACTAGTAAGTGAGCCGAGATTTTTTGTGTAGGAGAGAAAATGTAGCAAATTTTATGGCATCTGATAAGCGCGACAGACAGCCACTCGCAGTCAGCCCGTCCGCCCCACACGTCCCTCACGTCTCACGGCCCACACGTCCCTCACGGCCCACATGCTCCACACGCCCCCTCACGCCCCCTCACGCCCCTTCACGCCCCACACGCCCCTTCACGACCCTCACGCCCCACACGACCAACACGCCCCAGCCAGCCTCCGCCCGGGCCAGGATGTAGTTTACGAGCCAATCTTGCTGCAGCAGCCGAGCGAGCACCGACTGCATGACCGGCCGATGCATGCGAAGCCGGCGCGACTTATAAAAATGCAAAACTGACAAACTTCCTACGAGAATGAGTGTCGTAAATGTCGTAAATTGATTGGATTTGCCTGCGCCTCGAGTCGCTAAAGGCTTCAGAAAGTCGCTAGCTGCGGCTGCCTGAGGAGCTTCCACTCCACTCGTCCTCTCGGCCAAGTGGATTCACGAGAGCACTTCGCGAGCTCGCAGACAGAAGTTCGAAAATGGAAGCACAGCTTCAGTTTATCTCAAGCGCTTCCGTACTCCTCAACTCGTGAAATTGGATTTAATGCAAGCGATTTGACGGAAGGGAGGAGGCGAGTGGATGTCGTATACGCGACATAATCGCCGGATTTCGTTCGTTGTTCCGTTTTTATTGGATTTGTGGAGAGGCAGCTGGAGTGCTGGAGTGAAAAGTTGGCCAGTCTATCATCGGCTTTTCGCCCATTCAAGTAGAGTAACAAGAGAGTTTTAATCGTATGCGGGATTTTTAATTGAAGGGGATTTTTAATGTAAGAAAGAAATCCAGTGTGTTGCTGGATCTGGCAACCTTGCAGGAATAACCTGCTCTTCTCCCCGCCGAAGTCCGCTTGTCTGTTGAATTGTTTAATTAGTCTGTGTTACGCAATTACATTTCCATCAACTCTTAATGAATCGACGTTTGTGCGTGAGTTTAATTTTTATATAATTCAAAATTCTATAATTCGGCAAGATGTCGTTGTTGTTGTTGTTGCCATCAACAGCCTCATAATCGGCGCTTACGCATTTTATTCCACACCGCCGCCAAATAATCCGATTGATTGTTAAACACTTGCGAACCCCAGAGCGACTCACGTGCGGCAGAGTAATGCCGCCGACCGCAATAGATAATCGCCAGCGACAACGTGATTCAAGCACAAAAGCATAATCCGGCAGCACTGGCAGCACTGGCAACACTGGCAACAGCAGCGGCCACACTGCACGCATCAATGACATCAACGTAGAAATTGCAATAATCGTTGAGAGTGTGTGGAGGGGGCGTGACGGCGATGCGTGTGTGCGCCGCGTTTATGTCGCGCGTATGTCGCGTATGTGTCGCCTGCAAGCCGCCTGCTGGATGCGTGAGCGCATGAGGGGTTGGGGGTGTGGGGGTCGAGTGGTTGGCGGCCTGTGTGCCTGTGTATTGGTGCGTAGAATTAGATAAGCATGTGAGTGTGTCGCACAACTAGAACGCGGCTGCGATAAACGCACTTCAACGTCTTCATTAGACGACGCGACATGCGTTTAATTTGTAGTTCACTAATTAATGAAGTGCTGCACGATGAGAGGGGAAGGGTGACGGAGAGGGGAGGTGGTCAGTCGTCGGGTGAGTCTCAGTAAGAAGGAGAGGAAATGAGCTTGAATTTGCAAGACTTTAATTTAGTCTACGCTTCTGGTTGGAATTTATTTGTAGTGTTGGCGCGTCGAGGGATTTCAGCTGGCTTGTCTGCGATACACTGAAAGAAGGTCGCCTCAAAATAAGCGGATTAATTCGACACTCTACTCACTTTAATGTTTATTTTACGAGGAATTTCTGTTAATTTTATTATGATTTCGGTGCTGCTTAAATTCGAAATCCTTTGCAAAAGTAAGCGTGGATTTTTTCAAGTGCAGGCCGACGTGGCGCTCTTGTTCTTCTCCACCGACGCGCCCCCGCGCGCCGGCACCACACGAGCTCGTGATGGTCGAGTGCTTCGAAATGATTTACTTTGAAGCCACTTAGCACACGCATACACACACACACATGCACGCAGCCAGCTATCGATGGATGCCTGTTTATCTGTGTGCGCAGCACAAACACGTGTGCAATTTCAATTAAAATTATATATTAACTAAAATCGCCATTAATAAGGAAACAAAGTGACTCTCGGCGTTGCCACCTTCTGTTTGCTTTGTCCTTGTTCGCCGTTGTGTGCGCTGGTGTGCGCTGGTGTGCGGCGCGGTGAGGGCACGGAATCGCGGGTCGGCGAGGTTATTGACTGACCGAGTCGGTGGTCGGAAGCTGTCAACAGAATTAACTGTCGTTACCTGGCTGCCGGCCGCTGATGCCGTCGTTGTTGCTGTTGACGGAAAAACACAGCAGCTGTTTGCAGATGGCGCCAAAGTCAACAAAGGTGATGAAAAACTGATCACGGGCTTCCTTCTGTCTGCGCGCAGTTAAGCGGGCTGCCGTCAACGCTAGAGGCGCCATTAAAGCGATGGGAGTGGGAATGGGAATGGGAATGGACAGGAGAATGGGAATGGAATGGTATGGCAATGGAAAATGGGAATGGGATGGTATGTTAATGGAGAATGGGACTGATAATGAGAGTGAAAATTCGAATGAGAATGAGAATGAGAATGAGAATGAGAATGAGAATGAGAATGAGAATGAGAATGAGAATGAGAATGAGAATGAGAATGAGAATGAGAATGAGAATGAGAATGAGAATGAGAATGAGAATGAGAATGAGAATGAGAATGAGAATGAGAATGAGAATGAGAATGAGAATGAGAATGAGAATGAGAATGAGAATGAGAATGAGAATGAGAATGAGAATGAGAATGAGAATGAGAATGAGAATGAGAATGAGAATGAGAATGAGCATGAGAATGAGAATGAGAATGAGAATGAGAATGAGAATGAGAATGAGAATGAGAATGAGAATGAGAATGAGCATGAGAATGAGAATGAGAATGAGAATGAGAATGAGAATGAGAATGAGAATGAGAATGAGAATGAGAATGAGAATGAGAATGAGAATGAGAATGAGAATGAGAATGAGAATGAGAATGAGAATGAGAATGAGAACGAGAATGAGGATGAGAATGAGAATGAGAATGAGAATGAGAATGAGAATGAGAATGAGAATGAGAATGAGAATGAGAATGAGAATGAGAATGAGAATGAGAATGAGAATGAGAATGAGAATGAGAATGAGAATGAGAATGAGAATGAGAATGAGAATGAGAATGAGAATGAGAATGAGAATGAGAATGAGAATGAGAATGAGAATGAGAATGAGAATGAGAATGAGAATGAGAATGAGAATGAGAATGAGAATGAGAATGAGAATGAGAATGAGAATGAGAATGAGAATGAGAATGAGAATGAGAATGAGAATGAGAATGAGAATGAGAATGAGAATGAGAATGAGAATGAGAATGAGAATGAGAATGAGAATGAGCATGAGAATGAGAATGAGAATGAGAATGAGAATGAGAATGAGAATGAGAATGAGAATGAGAATGAGAATGAGAATGAGAATGAGAATGAGAAGGAGAGTGAGAATGAGAATGAGAATGAGAATGAGAATGAGAATGAGAATGAGAATGAGAATGAGAATGAGAATGAGAATGAGAATGAGAATGAGAATGAGAATGAGAATGAGAATGAGAATGAGAATGAGAATGAGAATGAGAATGAGAATGAGAATGAGAAGGAGAGTGAGAATGAGAATGAGAATGAGAATGAGAATGAGAATGAGAATGAGAATGAGAATGAGAATGAGAATGAGAATGAGAATGAGAATGAGAATGAGAATGAGAATGAGAATGAGAATGAGAATGAGAATGAGAATGAGAATGAGAATGAGAATGAGAATGAGAATGAGAATGAGAATGAGAATGAGAAGTAGCAAATTCTGGTAAGCGCCTGCTCAACATAAACTTTCTTGTCCAGCAAATTTAAGGATATAAATTTCTCTCGCAATTTTCCCTTTCCTGCTGAAGCGTTGAAGTCGAGCGCAAACACAAGTTGAAAATTAAGAGCAACACAGTGTTCTCGCTCGTCATTTTCGGCGCTTTCTGGCGTAATTTATACGGCTTCCTGCCTGCGGGCGCGATATTTGAGCAACTCAACCTGATGTTTTCGCAGACTTGCAGTTTCGTTGCAAGACTGTTTTCCTCGCTGCAGTTCGACGGCATCTCTTGCGAGGCACGCGAAAATAATTACGTTGTTAACTTTAGAATTAATGTTCCCATTATCCTTGAACATTGAAAAACTACATCCGCTTCATATTTTTGTTACCATTTTGCGAGACCTCAAAACATGCCACGCCCCGCCCCGCCCTGCCCCGCCTCCCACCTGCTCCGCCACTTAACCACAAAAAATCGAGCTCGCAATTTATGCTTTTATTATTTTCAAGTGCTCCGCAAGGACGACGACGCAAAAACGCAAGGATACTCTGTGGCAAAAATATGATATCTTAAAATATCCGAGAACTTCGTGCCAACCTCACACAAACGCAAACACACTCGCGCACCCACACACACACGCACACACACACACACACAGACACACACACAAACACACAGAGAGAGACACACACACAGACACACACAAGTGCAGGACGACCCACTGCGATGGCAGTGATTGTAGCTGCTGCTGCTACTTGCGGCAGACGCGACGTCGCCGCGTCACAAGTTTGCACGCTTTTGCTTGTTTTCGCTTCCGAATTATGTGACTCTCGCGTGGGTCGCAAACTCGCCGAGGCTGCTGGCAGGCGACAGCGGCAGCGGCAGCGGCGGGCGTGCAGCGAGTGCTGCGAGAAGCGCAACGACTCCTCGCAAACTTCGCCGATGCCGCAAACTTTGATTTGAGTGGCGAAAAAGTTGATGGCGATGACACGGAGCGATAAAAACGCCACATCGTCCGCAAAGCGACCGAAATTAATGGTCGCCGCGTCGCCGCGCTGCGTTCCCGCTTTATTAAAATACTTTGTGGACTCAGATTGAAATGGGACCGCGTTCGACAAGTGATTGCGCCGCGAGGGGGAGCTGCAACCCAAATAGGCCACCTTAAATTCGGCTTCGGCGGCGACCGAACGTTAAACAGAAGCGAATTCAGTATTTAACGCGATCCAGAGGCGACTTTCCAGCGGCTCGTCCGTTGTTCACGCGGCTTCGCGTACAGTGAAAATGCATTCGCCCACCGCAATTCATCGGTGGTCCTCCTTCGAAAACGCAATTCCGCGGTCCTGTTTTATGAGGTCCTCCGCACAGCAGGCCAGACAGCCTGAATTTGCAAGGCTGTCTCCCGTCGAATCCTTTTTGCAAAGCCTGAAATTGGAGACTTTTAAAATTCAGAAGAAACCCTGAAGCTGCAAATGTGTGCTGACCGCGCGTGTCTGTGTGTCGCGTTGCTGCTGCTGCTGCTGCTGCGCGACAAATAATAATTGCGCGCGACAGGCGTTAAGCGGCGCGGCATTATTTTGGCAAATAAGAATATTTATGTGTCTGGCCAAAAAATTACCGAAATGGAAGCGCAACAACAACGCCAGCAACGACAACAACGGCCGCCGCAAAAACGAAGAGAGCGGCGACCATTTTTAATGCAGGAAATTGTTACAGATCGTTGATGCAGCAAAATTTTGCCAGCAGCAGCCGCCGTCGCGCGAGTGTCGCTCGGTCGCTCGGTCGCTCGAGTCCGTGCGTTTGTGCGGGTGATTTTGTGCGCTTGTTTTTGCGGTAGTTTGCGGTTGAAGTCGGCTGTGGTTTGGCCAAGTGTCGCTCTTGTTGTTGTTGTTGTTGTTGCCGTTGTTGTTCGTGTTGTCGTTGTGCTGGCCTCACGGATGACTGCTGTTATTGTTCTTCGCCGCGTGGCTGTAGTGCGGTCGAGAGTTGAAAACCGAACATTTTTGGTGTTGTGGGTACAAGAGGGCGAGTGTGTGTGTGTGTGTGAGTGTGTGTGTGTGTGTGAGTGTGTGTGTGTGTGTGGACGGGGGCTGGTAATGCTTTAATTTATTTTCGACTGGATTTTTATTGCCCTTGAAAATCGTTAAATTACGAGGCCGCTTGGGGCAACAAATCGGGAGACACAACAAACAGACCACCAAAATTGGAGTGGCAGCCACGTGAGTGACACTGAGGCCAGCTGGGGAACTGCGATTCGCTTCAGATTCCAACACCAGCCGTACTTATTTCAGCTTGCGGCACGAGGAGGGGCGTGGCTGTGGGGCGGGGGAGCGACAAGGTGGAACGAAGTCCGTGTTCGAAAATTCTGCGACTCATAATTGTTCTCTTCTTCTTGTCTAAGTTTCGGCGGGTTTCTGCTTAACTTCGGCCCATCAACTGTCGCCAACCCACCTCAGCTTCCCCCACCCAGCTTCCCACCACAGCCTTCCCCACCCAGCTTCCCCCACCCAGCTTCCCACCTCAGCTTCAACTTGGCCGCCTCGGCGTCCTCAACTTCCTTGCGAACGTGTTGCATTATCCTGGCACGTGATTGAAATACCAGCGGAAAACTGCGGCCACACAACGGGAAGCCACTTGAGCGTCGTCGTCGTCATCGTCGTCCTTGAGCGTCGCAGGATCTGTTCGGATGTTTGATTTGACTTCATTCATTCCGTTGCGATTTCCCCGCCGAGTAGTCGTCACAAACTCGTTTTTGTTTATTTGCGGCCCTTTTTGGGGCGCCGCCGACTAACATTGCCGGCCAAGTCAATCAATCAGTCGATGGATTTGTGTACAGTTGGTGCCAAAAGCAACCAAACTTTCGTGACTTGAAGTAGAACTGGCGGAGGGAGGGACATTTTCGGCGTGTCCCTCCGCAATATACGACTTCGCATTCCGGGCGGAGAAACGGAAAACAACGGACGGTATTAGCAACGCAATCTGGACCTCACGCTGGACCAATTTCTACGCCCCCCCTCCGAACTTCTCTAGTAATGGCAACCCCAGCCCTCCCTCCACCTCCTCCCTCGCCCGTTAATGGGTGAAACAAACAGTTCAAACCAACCACGAGGTGGAGCCCTCCGTACCATCAACTCGTCTCGTTCCGTCTCGCCTCGTCCCGTCTCGCCTCGTCCCGTCTCGCCTCGTCCCGTCTCGCCTCGCCTCGTCCCGTCTCGTCTCGCGTCGTCTTACCGCGAGGACGTTTTCTCCTGGCGCAGTGCGACGCGGCACGAGTCCCCTGCTCTTCCCCTGATGTGAAGCGGTGGGCAGCCCCCCCCTCTCCCCTCCGCGCCATCTTCTGGCGCTGCTTCTCTTTTTGTTTCTACGTCTCGAGCACTCAGTTTTATCTGGGCTCCACTTGAGTGCCAGATAAGCACAATTAAACGGCACCGAGCTCTCGCAAGATGGAGCAACGACTTCTCGGGCGGCCGGATCTGTTCGGGATGAACGAGGACCGGGTTGCTTAGTTGCACAGTGGTGCGAAGTGACACCCAGTTGGAGGCGTTAGGAGTTTTTAAATGTTTGCAAGAACATCATTCTCTACTCTGCGTGGTTGTTCGTTGTTCGTTCCTCTCCTCTCCTCTCCTCCCCACTCCTCTCCTCTCCTCTCCTCTCCTCTCCTCTCCACTCATCTCCTCTCCTCTCCTCTCCTCTTCACCCTCTCCTCTCCTCCGCGACGCTGTTGCTCGCCTCTCTGAATCCGCCGATGATTCCTTTGACTGGTTAATCACTTGGCGCGGCTTGCCATTCCTTCTCCTTCTTCTTCCTCTCCACGCTTATGTGGTGGGCAATGTTGTTGTTGTTGTTGTTGTTGTTGCTGCTGCTGCTGCATTCGTCCTTATCATGTCGTGTCCTGTTATTTAATTCCCCGCCATGCTTTGAATTTAAATAACATTATAATGCGAGATCCTTCCGCCTCATTTCGATTTGTTCGTGCTTCGCAGTACAAAGCGCGCCACGCCCAGCCAGCGGATGGATCAAGATAGCGCGGAGCAATCGTAAAGAAGGATTCCACGACGCGGCAACACATCACGAGGATTTATAAGCCCGGCCACAGCAATAGCGGGCAGGATACCAGCAGCCGCAATAAAACACGCAATAGAGACGGAATCCTTCGTCGTCCTAGTCGTCGTGGTCCTCGTCGTCGTCGTCCTCCTCGTCGTCGTCCTCCTCGTCGTCGTCCTCCTCGTCGTCGTCGTCCTCGTCGTCGCTGTCGCCCTCCTCGTCGTCGTCATCGTTGTCCTTCTGGCCGCTTTTTAGATTTATGCGTTCGTTTGTTATTTTTTATGGACGGCGCGCCGGCGAGTGGGGCGCAAGGATTTCCTTCATCCTTGAGCCGGAGTCGGGCGCGTCCTCTTTATGCTCGTGTGCTCCGCGTGTCCTCGCCGTCGTGCGCGGCCTGTTTATTGAGTCCCTCGCTTTGTCTTCGTCTGCATTAAGTCATCGTTGGTTCGATACGTCGGCCGTCGGCTTGACGATCTCAATTAATTTGGCCATAAATTAGCTGGCAGCCTCGGCTCGCTCTCTACTTTTTTGCTGCTGCTTCTGTGCGCCGCTCGGATTCTGTTGATTTTAATTACGCCATCAGCTCGTCCCGCCGTGACACTTCCGTCAGCCGCTCGTCCGCTCGTCCGCTCGTCCGCTCGTCCTCTCGTCTTCGCCGCTTGCTGAGTGTCCTTGTTGGCTGCTGATGTCCTGTGTTTGGCGCAAAAATGGCAGCTAATTAAGTTGGTCAGAAGTCGAGCATTTCACTTCGTTGTCGTTGTCCTTGCGGTTGGATTTATCGTTTTATCGCTCCTCTCGGCCCGCCTCTCGGCGTCCTTGCGAGGCGACGCGACCAAGACAAATGCCACCGCAGCGGTAGCCGTGTTAATGCGAAGGACTTCAGCGATTTTTATTGCGCCGCAATGAGTTTCGCCGGCTCGCGGGACGACGGCGCTGAATCGGGGTGAGTCGAACGTTGCTTGGTGAGTCGAAAGTGAAAGCGAATCCTTGACTCCGAGCGCGATCATAAATCTTATTTCAACTCACGTCTGCTTGAGCGGCCAAAGCGATGACTGACTGGTGTCCCCGCTGGAGGAGGAGCGCTGACTGAGGGATTCCCGGGATTCCGGGGGGATTTTGTCGCATCATGAGAGGGACTTTTCTGTGAGATTTCACTTGGCTTTTCCCTGCGAAGAACGACGTTTTTCATTCACCTCCAGTAAGCGAATAAACGTCGTGATGCGCCGACCGGAGGAGAGGGAGGAAGAAACACTTCTCCCCCCCCGACACCCTTGCGACCCTCAAAAAATGTTTATGGCGGCTCTGCGAGTTCTGACACACGGCGTCTGTCAAGAGATTAGAAAAATCCTCGCCACTTATGAGGAGGAATTAAGTTGTCGTGTCTGCCTTCGGTCGGCAGGCGGCTCGTGAATGCCTTTCCTCGTCCTCCCTCGGCATCCCTCGGCATCCCTCGGCCTCCCTCGGCATCCCTCGGCCTCCCTCGGCCTCTCGCGGCCCGCTGCAGCTGTGAGAGAAGACTTCGGCCCACAGCAGCCGCCAGCAGGCGATCCGGCCGCTCGGATGAGCGCAGCGCGACTTCGGCTTCCGCTGCTGGCGGCTGACGAGGCGCAATTAAAGCCTCTCGGATTATTAGTTGATTAAAGTGATGAGAGTCGGCGGCGACGGCGGCGACGGTGGCGGCGCTGACGACGAGTTGACGGCGCGGTGTTGCCAGCCCGAGAGAGACTGCGGTGGCGCAACTTCGAAACTGGAGAGCCGCGTGTTTCCAGCGCGAGGAAGCGCGATCTCAAAGGCTGATTTATAGCGACGATTACGCGAATGACAGGCATTAATTTCGGCCGATTCGCTGAAGACGTCCTGAGAGGACAGGCTGGACGACTCCCGGAGGACTACAGGTCGTGTGTGTGCGTGTGCGTGTGCGTGTGTGTGTGTGTTTCGAGGACGCTAGCATGAAAATTAATTCCACGCGAGGCGGCGACGAGAGCGCTCAGTCGTCTTGATTTCGAACTTAGTTTTGCCATTAAATGAAATGCTTCGCCTGCGTCGCCGCGCCCAAGTTTCGTCCTGCGATTGAAGACCTTAAAATTTTCACTTTCGCAGCCTTCTGTGGAGCGCGAGGCGGCGGCTGCAGGACGGAAATCCTCGTCACTCGAATCGGCTTCCTGCCGAAGCAAGCGAACAAGATTTCGGCGGCAGCCGGGAATCCCCGAGATCTCTCTGAGAATGGAGCGAATAAAGCTTCTAATTTCTTTTTTTCATTAAAAGCGAGTTTAAAATTGAACTTCTCCTCCTTCTCCGCCTCCTCCACCAACTCCTCCTCCGCCTCCTCCTCCACCAACTCCTCCTCCACCTCCTCCTCCTCCCCGTCCTCCTTGTCATCCCACTCCGACTCGCAGCCGGATGGAGTCGCTTAACCAAAATGGCGCGTACAGGAAGAGGAAGTTGCTCGCGGCCATTTTGCGTTGATGTGCTCAGCAAACAACTTCAACTGCACGAAGGAGGGCAACTTCGAGGAAGACCACGTGAAGCTGGAGGAGCGAAGCGAAGACGAAATCGTCACGACTGAGTTGTTAAATTTAATTTCGCAGAATAACGAGAAGCAGTGCGAGAACAAGAAGAAGCATCATCGAAACAACAGTTGGAATTCGCGTTGCCACATAAACATGAACGGTGAGAAGTGCTGTGAGAGACAAAGCAGCAACAATGGCAGCGGCAGCGGCAGCGGCGGCAACAACAACAACCGCCACCACAATTACGTCGGCAGCCACAACTACTACGGAATAACAGTGAAGTTTCGCTCATTTCCTAGCGAGCGCAGAAAACGCCATTTTGAGCGCCGTTTCGCTGATGAAGTTTGTTTTACGCTCGGCAGAGAGAAACTATAAACAATAAAATAAAGAGCGAGAAAGTTCTGCAAAGAAATTTAGACGCTGAGATTTGAATGTGTGTGTGTGGTTGTGTGCGCTCCTGTGTGCGTGTGCGTGTGTGCGTGTGTGTGTGTGTGTGTGCATCTCAAAAATTATTTATTTTAAATCCACAGATATTTTAAATTCCGATTGAAGTTACAACTCCGCGTGCTAATGTGGCCACTTTGTGTGATTTTAGAGCGAAGGCCGCCTCGGCGACGACCACTCCCACCCCGTCGCCCCTTCGATTACGTCACGTGCCGTCCTCATTAGCGACAGCTTCTCTCGCAGACGAGGACCTCTGAAGTGGGCTCTCCAGAGCACCCGAACCCGAACCCGAACCCGAACCCGAACCCGAGCGTCCTCGCCAGCGCGTCAGTGCACCAGCAACTCCGACTCGATGGTCCTGCGCCGTCCCCACTCACGGGAGTCCTTCGAATATTTTAATACGTAACGTCGTCGTTGTTGCCGTGAATGCTGACAGGATATTAATAGGGCGCGCACACCAATAACGCTCGGGGTCGAGCCACGGGACTCCGAACTTGTTGACGACGAGTACGAGGACGACGACGACGACGACGACGACGAGGACGACGACGACGACGACGAGGACGACGACGACGACGACGAGGACGACGACGACGAGGACGAGGACGAGGACGACGACGACGACGACGCTGCTGGTGAGGCAATTTTTCGAGGGATTTGAATACAAGCAGCGGCCAAATCTCAGCGGCGTTCCGAGCGGCCCTCCTGCTCGCCAGCACGTCCTTCGGCGTGCGTGTGTGCGTGTGTGCGGCGGGCAGGGTGGTCCGCTGCTCGTGGCTGGTGGCTGCCGATGATGTTAGACGAGCGTATCAAATGATTATCCTGCGCGTGGAGAGCGAGCCACACAAGGCTCCGCGGCAGCGACGACAGACAGACGAAATTGAATTTCTTCGCAGGGATCAGCGGAATAGATTGGCGCGCCGCGCCGTGAGTCGTGGGGACTCAACGTGGGTTCGACGGCAGGAAATGCGGGGACGCAGTTTTGAGGATAAAAAACACGCGGACAGCACGACCGCGGGGGGGTCGGGAGCGCGTGTGGCCTGAAGATGTGAGGAGCGGGACGCGCCGCTGAAATGTGCGACGACCGGCTCCCCTTTTTTTTAGTATCTCTGCAGACGCACGGACCACAACAACAATACAACAACAACAACAACACAACAACACAGCAACAACAACCACCACCATCACCACCTCCACGAGGTCTGCTCAACTTTTTCCTGAAGTTAATGTGGCGTTCCGAAGCGCGTGTCCTTCTGTCCGTTATTTCGTCGTTTAGGGACTCGAGCTGGCTCACGCATCCTCGAAGGCGGCCGCCGAGCTTCCTTCCACTGGCGACGGTGTCGGCTTTCTGAGGCGGGGGCGGCTGTTCGCGACAGCTCGAGTATTACGAATTCACTGACTTCGCAGCGACTAGAATGTCGTCTCCGCCTCCGCCTCCGCCTCGCGCGCCATCCAGCAATTCGTCGCACAGCAGTCAAGACTTCAGCTAGTCCGGTCCACGTTGTGGCGCGTCTTCCACGTCCTCCCCACTTTGTGCAGCTGTACCACTTCTCTCGCGGAATGGGGAAGACCTTCCGCAGCAAATGCCATGCAAATTGATTAGTTTAGCCTTTTAATTGTGGCATTTCGGGGATTTCAGTGTACCCAACTCAGCGAAATAATGAACTCACCACCTCCCCGAATCCCCGAATCCCCCCCGCCAAAACTTCAGCGCGATTCTGCCGCGATTGCACGACTTATTTGCGCCACAGCAGCGATTTCAGAGCCAGAGGTGGCAAAACTGCCGCTGCCGCTTGCAACAAAAGTAATAAAAATCCGAATTAAGTGCTTCCACTGAAATATTCAGCACGAGGACGGATTTCAACAATTCGGTCGGAAAACGTTCGCGATGAGTTATTCATGGCAATGAAAACGTGCAGCCGGGCGGCGCCAAATGACGGGCGGCTGACCGGCCCACGTGTGGAGTGGGAGTGCGTGAGTGCAGAAGCGCCGATCGGGCGGCTCAGCACGAGTGGCGCTTCCTTCCATCCTTCCTTCCTTCCTTCCTTCCTTCCTTCCTTCCTTCCTTCCTTCCTTCCTTCCTTCCTTCCTTCCTTCCTTCCTTCATTCCTTCCTTCCTTCCATCCATCCTTCCTTCCATCCATCCTTCCTTCCTTCCTTCCTTCCTTCCTTCCTTCCCTCCTTCCTTCCTTCCTTCCTCTCTTCCTTCCTTCCTTCCTTCATTCCTTCCTTCCTTCCTTCCTTCCATCCATCCATCCATCCTTCCTTCCTTCCTTCCTTCCCTCCTTCCTTCCTTCCTTCCTCTCTTCCTTCCTTCCTTCCTTCCTTTCTTCCTTCCTTCCTCTCTTCCTTCCTTCCTTCCTTCCTTCCTTTCTTCCTTCCTTCCTTTCTTTCTTTCTTCCTTAATTCCTTCCTTTCTTCCTTCCTTCCTTCCTTCCTTTCTTCCTTCCTTCCTTCCTTCCTTCCTTCCCTCCTTTCTTCCTTCTTCTTTCTATTTATCACTTGTTTGTTTCTACTTTCAAGATCTCGTAAAATTTGATCACGTAGTCATTGTGTCGTGAATCAAAGAATTCAGTACAAAATAAATGAAATAGTTTTCTTCTACAATTAATTGAGAAAATTAAAATCGACACGAGCAAACAATTAGCTACAGAAAAGAAGTCCATCATGATCGCTTTTCGAAACGCTTGCAAACAAATCTACCGGAACAACGAAGCGTTCTTCCGATGGTTCATCACCAACTGCGTGTTGGTCGCCTACCTCGCCTTCGAGGTCACACACAAGAACGAAGATGTCATCTACTTGGAGAAGATGTACCGTGTCTTCTGCAAGAAGCTACCGACCTTCGCCTACCGCGTGATCGTGCCGCCGCTGGTGGTCATAATCTGCTTCCTCGCCGGCCTATTTATCTACAACATGGGCAAAATCCGGGAGTACAACGAACTCTCGAGGATGTATGTGCGCAAACTGCACGGCGACGTCCTTCTTCTGCGCCTCGTAGCCGACGCCGATAGGATCGAGACGAGCCGCCTCACAGCAGGCGAGGCGGCCGCACTGAGGAGCTTCCTCTTGGCTCACGGGGACATGTCGCTGGCCGTCCAATATTTCCAGGAGGTCAGAAACACCTTCGCATCAATGCCGCAATTAAACGAGCTGGCAAACCAGAGGCCACCAGCTGCGCGCCGCTCCAGATTGTAAATGTGGACATTTCGGCAGACGATTTCTCAAAATTGCATCGAAGTTGCAAGTCTGTATGTATTTTTAAGAATTTCCTATTTTGGTAAACTCGCATTGTATTTGTAAATTCATTGATGTGACATTTTGAAGAAGTTGCGCGCCGCTTCAGATTCCAAATGGACTTTTCGGCAGACGGTTTCTCAAAATTGTATCCAAGTTTATCTCATCTATCTCATGTATTTTGCAGACTGTTTTATGAAAATCGCCGATATTTGTTAATTCGTTGTCATATGTTTTTGAAGAAATTGAAATAAATATCTATTTTCGGCGTTTAAAAGTGTTGCAGACTTTTTGGGGGCGACGGCAAGAAGGCGGAGGTGAGGAAGCCGCATGGGAAAGCCGTCCGTGTTAGAATCGAAAATATAATAGTAAGAAAATCTTCATTCGTTCCTTCCTGCTGGGGATGGACGTGGAAAACGTCACATCGTGCAGTCAAGAGTTCTATTCAAAATATCGCATCAGGGTTGCGCGGGCGAGAATATCGAAATATCGCTCCAGAGTTGTAGAGAGCCGCACGATGCTCGATGCTCACAGTTTGCGTCACACTGAGTTTGAGCTGGCAAACTCGACAATGAAGCTCAACACGAGAAGCCGGTGCTGGAACGAAAGCCGTTTCGTCGCGTGACGAGGCCGCTTAGCTGTCGACTTTTTCTTCGTGGAGCGGAGATGGAAGCGCGTTGGTGTAAAAGACACGCACACCCGGCCAAACCTCTCCCGTTCTTCCTCTTTGCTTCCACGTGCGCTGGGATTTTGCGGCATTCATTTCAAGGATGCGCTGTTAAGGCCGAGCGATTTATTGCCGAATTAAGTGAGTGCGCTTCGTTGAGTTCCTGCGACTGAAGGCGGAGTGAGGAGCGCCGGAACAACTTGTCGCGCCGAGATTAAGTGGGCTGCGAAGATTGAAACTGACTGCCTTCTCTGTTCTCCCCACTCAAGGAAGCCATCGAACGTGTGTGTGTGTGTGTGTGTGTGCTTCGGAGAGTTTTCGCCTCAAGGATAAATGAAAACTACAGATTTAACTTTCGGTCACCGGTGTAGGTGAAGGTGAACCCGTCTCTCACATTTGCAGCATTTTCCCGATTTAATTCTTTAGTTTTCCCAGCGCTCACTACTTGATTACGTTTTAAACTTTCTCTCCCACTGCTAATTGCACAGCATTGTTAATTTCATGTTATCATTCACCGCTATGAGAGATGAGAGAGAGAGAGAGAGAGAGAGAGAGAGAAAGAGAGAGAGCTAAAAGCAGCACCACGTGATCCACATCCACACCACGGATTCACATCCGCTAATGAGTTATAAATACAAAGTACGTTGTTAGGAGCGTAATTGAGTTAGTCTGCACTTCGACGACCAGCCGCTCCACTGCTCGCCGCACAGCCGCTCCTCTCACGGCCGGCACGCAGTGGTCGCGCCAGGTGGTCCTCCAGCTACGACGCGTCACACCTCGATACCGGAGACGGCATTTATGACGTGCAACAAAACAGGATCAAGTTGTCTAATTTGGCTCTCTTTGCAGTGGACGGGCCGGGAATGGGGAGGGACGGGGCGGGACGGGATGTGGCGGGACGGGGCGGGACGGGATGGGCCGAGACGGGGCGCGGCGGGGTGGGGCGGGATGACGCATCGGTAGGGATGCCGGAATGAAGTGGGTGAAGCAACAACAGCATTCAGCTGCGATGCTCGGACAGGCAGACAGATTGAGTGCGGCACTGAGGAGACCCACCGACCGACTGACCGACCGGCTGACCGACCAACCGACCGACCGGCCGACCGACCGACTGACCGACCGACAGACCGACCGACAGACCGACCGACCGGCCGACCGACCGACTGACCGACCGACAGACCGACAGACCGACCGACCGACCGACCGACTGACCGACCGACCGACCGACCGACCGGCTGACCGACCAACCGACCGAGAGTCTGTGGCAAACGCGGCATGAGTGAGTGCATTTCCAGCTTATGGAAGCTTTTTTGAACAGCAGGATTCAATCGAACCGATGAAGTGCCTGCTGTTGCCGAGTTCAGGCTTGAACTGGCCATTTTGGTGGGCGGCACGACGGCAGCCGCAGCCCACGAGCCTGTCAGACTTGCCTACCCGTCTGCTTACAATGTACGCTGAACGTCTCGCAGCGGCAAACAGAGTTATTTGTATTCTTTTATAGTGCGAGCGAAGCACTGCAACTTTAATGTGACTCGGTAACGTTGCGGGAAGGGGGTCCTCCCACAACAACCCCACTGGCAACGACGTCATTCGCACCCCATAAAAACTCGCAAATATTGCAGCCACGCGGGCGAAAGAGAAATATTTGCCGAGCTGTATAAATAAAATGTTGACGCCGACATTTGTGCGGCAACTTCTGCGTGTTCGCTGGCTCGGCGATAAAAACTCTGTTGATATTCGGGAAGAAAAGCGGGAAGCCGACTGGAGCAGATGCATCTGAAAGTGTTCGCCGCCCCCACCGTCCCACCGTGCCACCGTCCCACCGTCCCACCCCCACCGCACTATTTGTTGTTCAATCAAACAGCCAGCTGAAGCCGGCGTCCAGCACTTCGCACCCAACAGCAAGGTCGCGGGGGAGGGGAAGGGGCGGGGGGAAGTCACATCTTGAGCATGATTGATGTCGTTTGCCCGGCAGGAGGGGGGTGCGGCGGAGTTTGACGGCTTGCTTGGGCGGGATTCTGCGCGGGAGGAGGCAGGCGGTCAGAACGGAGAGCGTTTTCCCGCAACTTGAAAGCATCCGATAAACAACAACAACATCTTTTATTGCGTCAGGGGTGCTGGGAAGGTCGCGCAGTTCCGCTGGTCTTCCCTTGCCGCTGGTCTTCCCTCGCCGCTGCTGTTCCTTGCCGGTCGTCACTGCTCGACATTACTCGACGCTCGTCAATTGCTGGGGGACTCCATGCTCGCGGGGGACATCTTAGCGAAGCCACGGCGTGGCGAGCGGGAGCGGGAGGGGCGAGGCTTTGTGTGGAAAACAAGTAAACATTTTAAGCGGGAGCATTTCAAGTGTTTTCGCTTTCACAGTGTTGACAGTTCATAAATTAGAATTTCGGTGCTGAAGACGCCGAACCTCCGGGTGAAACGTGAACAAGCGAAAGTAAATAAACGAGTTCGCGTTATTATGCTCCGCTTAGTGGTGGCTGGACGAGTTGCCACTCCTCCCCCGCTTCGGCACCAAGTCAGCCGCGGATCCCTGCCGAGTCCCTCAAGCGCCGTCGGCTCACTCGTTCGCTGAGGCGATTTCAACGTCAGCTGTTCGTTCTCAACACAAACGCTCAACGCACTCACTCAGCCAGTTTAATGAGCTCGCTCTCCTCGGTGTCGGTCTGCGGAGTGCGCGGGGGGGGGGGGAACCTTGTCATCGCTGCTGACCTGTTCGCGCCGCTGCCTCCAGCTCCGCACGATGAGCGCGGATCCTCCGATCGGATCCCCGACCTTCCCACCCCACCCGCCAAACGCTCTGATGGCTGTCAACTCTGATGGCTTTCGGCGGCTTCTGCAGCAGCATCGGGCGGCGGCGGCGGCGGCGGCGGTGGCGACAACAACGCAAATAAGCTCTGCCAGCGACTGACTTCAGTCTGCGGCCGGCTATCGGCGGCGCAAGCAACAGGCGTCCTTGTTTGCTCCTTGCGTGGCTTTCGTTTTATCTGTGCCTCGCAGCACTGCAGCTGGGGCGACGTGTTGGGCGCGACGGTTGCTCTGTGGCACGCGGGCGGTGTGCGCGGTCGGGAGAGGCGACAACCGCTAGAAATGCCGCCGGAGTTCGACGAAATCGAGGATGTCACTCGTTTGAAAGCTTCTTTAATATTCAACGCAGCATGGCCGGCAGCAGTGGATGTGCTCTCCGAAAATCCAGCATCTCTGTGAGCTTCACACTGACGTGTGCAGCGCGTCCTCCACCTCGCTCGGCTCATAATTGCAGCGCAAATAATGCAACCTATTTAATCAGCAGCAATTAGCGTAATTAAATGCGACCGCATAATAATATTTTAATTATCAACTCTCGCTCCCACGGCCGCCGCCCACGGCAACCCGCAACCGCCGCCAACACCGCAGAAGTCATAACAAGGCAGGAGTGGGCTTCGGCATGCAAAATGCGATACGCGGCGACTGCAGCGGACGCCAGTCACAGCCGACACGATTTACAGATTGTTTAATTAGCGAATTGAATTACAGCGCCAGATAACGCTGAAAACATTGCACGCAAAACAGTTTATCAAAAATATGTTTTGTTTTATTCGCAGAATATGTTTACGCGTTCTCGTGTAATGTGCGGGCGTGCGATTTCAGAGCCATCGGCGCGGACTGACACAACCGATGGAGGAAAAACGCCACAATTTTATTATGCATTTTTACATTGGCGAGGACTTGGAAAGCCTTTCACTGCCCGCCGAAAAGCTGCCCTGATTTGATGCTGTTCGCTGTACATCGAGTTGCTTTATCTTCTATATTTTCCGACTTAGTTTCGTGAAACTTATATGCAGTTTCATTGAAATATCAAGTGTTTTGCACTGATGTGATTGTGATGTAAATTGTGGTTCTGCTTGACAGCGCAACGGGCGGACCGAGGCAGCAATGCTCACCCCTTCTGTGTTGTGTTGAGCGCCATTCCACGTTGGAAGCAACTTTTAACAACTTAGTTAAAACAAACTGGCAGCGTTACGCGAATTTATGGGAGTTATTTGCGGTCGACTGCCGAGTGAAATGTATTTTCATTCATTCATTTCGACGTCAGGCAGCGGCGTGATTAAAATGTCGGGGCGATTGAATTTTAATTTATTACATGCAGTTTACTGAAACATTATTTTCACCAAAAATTCGCCACAACTCAAACTTCGCTGGTGTGGAATTTGGTATAAAATTCAAAAGTACTCGAATAGCAAAGCGAAAAACGCTGAAAAGCGTCTCTTTGGACGGGAAACCTAACCGACAATTCATGAGATGGCTATAAATTTCTATTGAATTAATATTCCTTTCATAATTTACGAAAAACTCCTCGTATTCTGTTTATTATTATTATATTATACAACCGAAAATGTGCATTTCGTGATGTCAGTGGAAGAAAAGACGAAGAAACTTCAATGCCATCGCTGAAAGGATTCAACGACAGTTTTCCGAATACAGCGACCCATTCATAGCCGCTCTTTGTTTCCTCTCTCATAATCGCGCAAGAACTACTCTCTCAACTGCTTTCCTCAAATACAATATCACTGGTATGCGTGTGTGTCTGTGTGTGTGTGCGTGTGTGTGTCAGATTCCGAATATGTTTGCAGTGTTACGAGACACAATTTAAATGCAAATTTTATGTGACCCTCATACACGCAAAGACCGCACCGCATTACTGGAGTGAGTGAGTGAGTGTGTGTGCGTGTGCGTGTGTGTGGGTGTGTTTGGGAGTCTGTATGGATGTGTATGTGTGATGGGGAGGCGTTCGTCTTCGCTGAAAAGTCCAAAAGTGAAGACTTCACTGGCAGCGGGCGGGGTGGCGCTTGAGAGCCAATAACTCGCACTCCCGCCTCACTTGCCCGACACTCCCGCCTCCCGTCCGCCACTCACGCCTCCCGTCCGCCACTCCGATTCTATGCAAATTTTAATGTGTTGAATGCATTCTGCCAGATTTCGTCAGCGCCAATTCGCCGCGGATTTACAGGAACTTCGTAGATACTCTGGCATCTGAGGGAGTTTCCAGCGTTCCGCCCGCGCTCGTCACTCCATCCCCCCACAGCACCCGCCACATCACATCCATTAAAGAAAATTGGAGGATTAACTGTGTCCCGGGTGGCAGTGAGCAGACGCAATTTCGCTAATCCTGCGAAAATTGTTAGAACTTCAGCCGGAGCCTCGTATGGTTCTTGAGAGTGGGATTGTATTGCGATGCACTGCGGCAGATCGCGACCATCCCGTCGTCCATAGAGTTCCTCTTAAGTGCGAAGTTTCGAATGCTGAAAGCAGTTCAAAGTGTTCGCTTTCAGCTAGCTTAGGATGAGCAAGGATAATGCAGGATCTTAGCGCACAAACGACCGCATTCGTAGTCTTTTTCAGGGGAACTGAATACAAAACTGTACTCAATTAATATCCGACCCCTCTGATTTCATAATACCAGAAATCAGAGGGGTCAGATTTTAATGCAGTACAGTTTAATTCTAAAGAATTCAAATGGCTTGCCGTCTAGTATGCGCTGTGAGGGAGTTCAGTCGGCTAACACGCCTGACACTTGTAACTTATTTGCTAAATTTTCTTTCCAAATAGTTTTCAAAGAATCCACTAATGCGATTGATATAGACTTTGAATCAGTGAAGTGCGAGTGTCTGCTTGTAGTTTACCCACTCTCAGTGAGGGATACGGCAAACAAAGGATTTCGATTTCAGTAAAAAGCGAACAATCTGGCAATCTGGATTCAAAGAACATATAAAACAAAAACATATAAAAATAAAATATGGATGTGGAATTGCTAACTCAATTGACTCAGCAGGATGAAATACTTTTCAACAAATTCTGTGGCGGCTACCGAATGTCCGGGATGAAGCGTGGATAAAAATTAGTGCAACGATGGGAACATCAAGTTGTGTTTCTATTCTTCAAAATAGAAGCTAAAAAACTTCTCTTTTAAAGCCGATAATTGCATCAAGAAGTGATTACAACGCTTTTGCTGTTGCCTTCACTTACGCCGACGATTTCTTCCGGCAGAAACAAACGTAAACGGCGACACGAAATAGTGGAGGACGCAATTTTAGAAGCTGTTTAGAAGCTGTCTGTAGTAGACTTGGGTTGACTGATTTCCCCTCGCTCTTCATTGCTGTTAACCATTCCAAGCCAGCATAATCAGACCGCCACCTTATCTGGTGACGCCAATTCGTGTTCTTAATAATGTGATATGAATTGTCCTCGCATTGAGGATTTTAGCAAAATCCTCTTACAAAAATTGGGGTTCTTACAAAAATTGTGGGACTCACTTCCTTGTTGTCCTCTACAAAAACATGGTGTGTTGTTAAGCAACACAGCGCGTTATTAAGTGGCGGAACATCCACGCATTATCCGCTGTACTTACGTTGTTGATGCATTCAAAACTTGCAAATTTAAGATGCTATTCGCTTAAACTATCTTGAAATCATACGTGAAAGTGATGATCAGCAGCGCAAAATATACGACAGTTTGCGTGATGTCTTCTCCAGCAACGGGTGAGCGTACGACGAAGTGACCACGAGAAACATAAAAATTCCTATAATCTTGGCATGGCAATGCAAAAGTTTGTTAATATATTATACGAAAATGTTGTATTTCCCACCTCAGAAGATTATAAATTGCATCTGTTGCCTTATAAAACTGTGATGTAAAATATATTTGGAAACTTTGCCTTAGAAATATTGAACTTCTTAAAACGATCTCATGGTCACTCCGATTGCAAGCATGTACTACAGAAGGACACACATGCACTTGTATGTGTGAGTTTGGCTCTAAGAAATCTGCACTGAGAGAATAAAAGCAAGAATATCGAAAAGTTTTTGGCAATTACAGAAAAGTTCAAATTATAGTAAATAATTCAAATTTAATAATAATAAAAAACAGTATTCTTTCTTCAATCAATCCATGAATCTTATTCAATCAATGACAATTTTTTTCGTAATATAGTTTTTACTTTTGTGGAAATATACAATACACGCCGTGCAACTTAAAGAATGTCCTTTTTAAAAAAATATGTTTGTACGGGCGAATGTGTACTCAAAACACCACTCTGCTTCAGACAAATAATAACGGGCAACCAAAAACTTAATTTACAATTTTGTATAAACAATTTTTTCCAGTGCGGATAGTTATGACGAAGCCGGCTTTTGAAGCGCTGGCCACTGGCGTAGTTAACGCTCAGTTCTTTATATGGAATTTGCAGCTATTACGTGTGGCGTGATATGATATTCACACAAGCTATAAATTATTAAAAAATTTCATTTATTGAAATTTATTGAAATGAGCAACAATTAATTTGCATTCAACAAAAATCATCATATTTATTGATCTAATTAGGAACAACGCAAAAACAATGAGTGTTCCTCACAATCAGTAACAATTTAGCTGAATTCCTAAATCAGCAGATATTATTAAATTAAAGAAGAAGTCTTTAGTTTTGAACTTTAAAGTGATTTATAATAATAAATTGATACTAAAAATCCTTTGTAAGAAGAAAATAATAATTTAAACAATGAATAATTATTAAAGCTATGAATAAATAAATTGCGAAACAATTATATTCTGGTTAAAAACGTACCCGCACAAAAAATACAAATCTCTGCAAGACAGAAGGGGTGAATAAATGAGTGGAAATATCAATCGATAGTTAAAATCATTCAGTTACTTCAAATCGCTCGATAGATCAGTAAAAAGCGAATAAAAAGAAATGAACTCTGACTCTCATCTGGTGACGCCAATTCGTGTTCTTAATAATGTGATATGAATTGTATATCGAGGATTTTAGCAAAATCCTCTTCCAAAAATTATCGTGTTTTTGGGATTCACTTTGTCGTTGTTTATCCCCCCCGGATTCAATCGTGGAGGCATTGCAGGAACTGTTGCGATCTCATAGTTTGCTGGGTGTGGGTAACCACAACCAACCCAGAGTGAGTCGCAACAGCAGCCACAATATCTCCACAATTAAGCCGTGAACAAGCTCCTCCACAAAAACACGGTGTGTTACTAAGCAACAGAGTGCGTTATTGAGTGGCGGCACATCTACGGATTACCCGCTGCACTGTTGCTGATGCATGCAAAACTCGCAAAATTTAAGTTGCTACTCGCATAAACTATCGGGGAATCATACGTGAAAGTGATGATCAGCAGCGCAAAATATACGACAGGCTGCGTGATGTCATTGCTGGCAACTGCGGTGGGCCGCTGCGACGTCACACTTCCCAGCAGAACTACAGAAGAACACACAATATTTGCACGAAAAATTGGTGTGTATATTTTTAGATTTTATTATTTGTGGCGAACAGATTTCGTTGTTACGTATGTAAGTTCTCGTTTAATTTTCGAATATAATTTGAAAACCTTTACTTCAGCTTTGAAATGAAGGTTCCTCTAAATTTCTGGTGTAGACTGCGAGCTGTACTCAGTTAGATATCATTTAAAAATAGATAATTGAGCGTGTTTATTATGTACTTCTTTCCTGCACAATTATCAGTGCCATTTTGGAGTTCTCTATGAAAGAAGGATTGTAAACGTGAAATTTCATAGCGATATTTGGAAAGACACAAATTGGTGCAAAGACAGGTGGACAGATGGACAGATGGACAGACAGATGGGTTAGTTTGAGGGATAGTTTGTACTGGATTAGGGGAGGAGGTTTTCATTCCCACGGCAGAGCTAAATCACGGGTCTACATCGACTCAGTAGATGGGATGTTTATTTATTTATTTCATTTTGATTTATTTATGAAAAACTTAATTTATTTATGACTAAACTTAAAATCTAATAATTGATTATTAGAAAGTTGAGAAGGATAAAATTAAGAAAAGAAGACAAAGATAAAATTCAGAAAAAAACTTAAGAAGAAAGATAAAATTGAGGAAAATGAAAAATAAAATGAAATGAAATTTATTTATTTATTTTTTATCGCATCTAAAGATTAAATCTTAAAGACTAATAAAAATACACAGTGGGTATAAAATACAAAAGAATATAAAAAACACAATAAGTGTGAGTGGATTAAAGAATGCAAATAAATTTTATTCAAAGTTAAATTCAGATATATTAAAACTTAATTGAGGTGAACGAATGCTTGCATCTTTCTATTGGTTCGTGCGTAGCATAACTAGTCACCTCAAGTTTATTTTAAATGCACGGCATCGATATTTTTTTTGTTAGCATACCGTTATCATCTCCCGATAACGGTAAACTCAAAATAAATTGCCGCTCTCAAACGGTTAAGAAGCTACAGAGTGCCAAAGTTGCAAAAATGGCACCTTATATTGTGCAATATCTCGAATACGAATGCATAAACTACGATAATATGGATACCGTATGAAAGCTCTTTTAATTTTCTTTATTTTATTTTATATAACTATTTTTGATAAACCATTAAGTTTTTGAGATAAATGGCTTTTTATCAATTTTGTAAACTTTTCTTTTACAAAATAATTGTTTTCAGTGCAAGATTCATACATAAGGCATTTAAAGTTCTTGATATCTTAGCTTTCCACTGATATATTACACTATATATTAACTCCCTCTGTACTAATGTATGTGTACATATATATATATTTGACTATAGGGAAAACTTGGTTGAAATTTTGTGAAATTATTCCGAGTTAAACGCGTTTAAACGAGTTTAATATGATAATTGTGTTTGATAGGGTTGGAAGATTTCCAGAAGCTTATAATACAACATTTGCTAATATTAACAGATAAATTGTTCAATGAGCACCATCTGCTTCAATTTATAAGATCGTTTCGAGGTTTATGGCAGTCATCAATATCGCGTACCTTCAAAAGCGTTTCGTTTTTTTGTTTTTAATGTTATGCTGTTTTTTAATATGTTATGTTTTTAATGTAATGTTTAATGTCATTGCTCTTTAAATCCTTAACCTCTCATTTACGAGTGGAAGATTATTGCTAAACTCAAAAAAGTAGAGTTTTTTTAGTAAATTCTTCTTTTCTTTTAGATTTTCTTAACTAATCGCAGATTATTGTTCGAAATTGGTTGCTCTGAAGCCAGTATTGTATTTAATGCTTTCTCTGGTATTCCGTAATGAGTACGCCACCCTCTTCTACCCCTTCTTATTTTTATAAATGACTTTCCTCAATTTATTAAATATTCCAACTGTTTATTATTTGCTGATGAGTTTTAGATGCTTTTGAAGGTACGCGATATCGATGACTGCCGTAAACTTCAAGACGATCTTATAAATTTCGCCTTGCATCTCAATGAAATTTTAATTTATCCAAATTTAAGTTTAAATTAAATTTATTTGCTGTACTATATTACTGTATATTTTTATTAGCAGGTTTTAATCTGTGGATGGAAAAAATAAATAAATATAAAACTCAACTGAAGAGCTCACAGCTTCTAGTGTTCCTTAATTATAAAGGTTTTTTTTCATCTATTCTGCGACGAACAGCTTATCGCAATTACAGCGTTATTAAATCCACGTTGTCGCGTGACTTTTAATCGCATTATTTTGCCACCGAGCGCATATCGCACCGCAGAGCAACAACCACACAACGACACCAAGGATGTCGGCATAACCTGGAGTCAGACGCGCAAACACCACCGACGCCGCTTGTCGATTATGCGAGGAAACCGCAATCGAAATTCAATCACTGGGGAAAACAGATTGTTTGCATTTCTATTTAATGCAGCGCGTTATTTAGTTGCAATCGTCATTGCATTCATTATCTCGGTCTTGTCGGTCGGTTGCAGTACGCGTCGTGCTGTTAAATCCTGCGAGCACAAGTCGTCCCGTGTACAGGATTAATTTGGACAATAAAGTTGTAGGCTGGGTTACTCTCACAGCAACAACGCAATACACGGACTGTGAATGCGCTGTACGAAGCATCGGCTTTTAATAAAACTTAAACTGTCAATGCGAAAATACTTCCGGAAGAAACGAGAGATCCATAAAATCCTTGATTTGCGCTCTCGTTGCTCACGGTATTCAATCGCGTTCGTGTACCAAATCCTCCGGTCATTCGGGACGTCCAGGTTGCTATTGTGACTTGTTTTCCAGACAATGTTTCCCCCACACACAGCACAACCCTTACTTTCCATGTCGCGGCTGTGAAAATCACGACGCGCGTTCATCTCTATTCTTGGGTCACACCGTCGTCCTCGGACCAGACCGTCGTTCGCGGACCAGACCGTCGTTCGCGGACCAGTTTGTCAGTCATCATTTCTAAAGAAGGTCGAAATACCGCAAGTAGAGTATTTCTGCTTATCTCATCCGTTCTTGCTGCTGGCACTGTTAATTTGAGGATGTCGTGTTTGATGAATATACAAAAATCCCCACACACTCAACCGGGATGGACGTTCCCACTCATCACCGCTGATTGCGCCAAAGTTATCCTCCGCCGGCAGCTGACAGCGACTTCATATATCTGTGTCGAGACCATGTTGTGCTCTCTGGTCGGAAGGGGTTTCCGGACGTGGCCGCGGTGCTCTCTGAAGGCTACAAATCGAATCGGAGAGGAATTGAAAGCATTCGCTCATAATTTAGAATTATATGCTGATGTATCGTCGATGCGGCCCAACCGAGCGCGGCAGGGTCGACCATGTCGAGCACAACAAATCCTGCGTCATTTTATTGTTTCCCTCGAAGCGCTTTTGTTTGCTCGCACGCACACAAAAACGGCGTCCTTTTCTTCGCTTTTTGCATACTTCGACGCAGACAAATGATTGTTCGAAGACCGAAGAGGCACCCGGCGACGCCTCATTTTGCTGCCAGCACGCTACTCCGGTCCCACAACGCACCCTGTATGTGTGTGTGTGCGAAAAGGCAAATGAAGAAAAAGCATCCCCACTAAATAAGAAAAATCCTCCGTCAGCATAAATTTTTATCAAATAATTCGTTTCTTACCGCAAATAAGTCGGAGTCGTCAGCGTGCGGCAAGGATTTGCAAGTGGAAAGGATGCGTAAACAAAACTGGCAAGAGTGCAGCGGCTACAACAACGACAACAACAACAACAACAACAACGAAAACACCCGATAGGGACACCATGAACGCTCGCACCCCGCAGCAGCAGCAGCAGCAGCAGCAGCAGCATCCTTCAAGGACGCAACGAGTACAGCGAGTGACGTATTGCCATCATTTGTAGTCGAGGATGATATCCGGATTTTGTTGATTTTGCTTGTGGCCGACGTCGCACACTCGCACAAGGAGCGAGCGACGCCAGGAAGGACGCGCGTCGTGTGACCGGGTGACAAAAATTGAACATGAACGCAGATTTCATATTTTGCATGCACGCTACATTCATCTCAATCCAGCTGAGCTGGATTGCCGGGATGCTCTGCACTGACAGCAGTTGCAACAACAACAGCGACAGCAGCAACGCAAACAAGAACAACAACAACAACAACGACCACAATCTATTGTTGGCGAATCAACCGACGCTCGTCTGTTCCGTGCTTTACTTCGCTTTGGAAGACCACACTGTCGCCATCGCCATCGCCATCGTGCCCACCACCTCCTCCTGCTCCTCCTCTTGCTCCTCCTGCTGCTCCTCCTGCCGCTCCTCCTCACTGTAGCCCATTCACGGATCTCAACTCCCCATCTCGAACTCGCCACAACAGCTGTTTGTGGAGGGATCGCCACAAGGAGCGGACGAGCGGGCCGCAAATCCTTGACACTGTCTGCCAGGACTTAAGTTGGCATATTAGTCACAAGCACAACGGGACGAGAAGAGAGTTTAGTCGAGTCGAGATGAGATGAGTTGACATGACAGGCTGGAGTGTGCAGCGGGTCGGTGCCGACGACATCAGACGGCCGAGCACCGCACAAAGTCGTTGGGAAGGAGAGAGTGGAGTGGGGAAGCTGGCCGAGGGAAGCTGAGAGACTGTCATTCTCACCAGAAGCCAGTCAGTCCTGAGCAGGTGGCGGTGGCGAGGGAGTGGATTGATGATGCGCAAGGAGTTGCTAGCGTGAAACACTTGAATGAAATCGTGCCTCAGTTAGCGGGAGGAGCGAGCCAAGGGACGGCGGGGACCGGGCGATCGATGGGGTCACAGATGAGACCAAGTTGAGGACACAGAAGTCGAGCACTGAACCAGTGAAGATGGTTGCTGTGGAAGGTTTCGGTGTACCTATTGAACTTCACTGCAAAGATGTGGTCGGATTCGGTCGAAGTTGCTCTAATTTTCTCTCAACTGCTTCGAAAACTTTTCTTTATTACTTAACGACCTTCAGCGTGCGTCGTTTCCAAGGACTTTCTGAGAAACGCGGACAGCCGTGTCATGAAGCGCAGAGTCTTCAGCTTCAGTCTTCAATTTTCAAGGAAACCGCGCTTGCAGGAACCAAGGGAAAGCAGAGGCTGTAAGGATGTTTTTAGAAGCTTCTGTGATACGAGTTGCGTTGGTTTTTAACCTCAATTACGGAGAATTCAAGCTGCACCAGTTATCGGCGGCTACCTTCCCCTCTTCCCCTCTTCCACGCTGAACACTGCAATCATGCTGTGCGAGAGAAATACGTGGCAACCTAATTTAAATGGCCACCTCGTAGTTGTTTAGTGTCCTGATTACAACTGCTGATACGCAAAACACAAAACTGCAGCACCGCAGCCGGACGAGGCGGCGAAAACGTGTTGCATGAGCGCGGAGTCTCGCTTGCCGCATCTCATTGTCGAGCACTGAAATTGTTTTTCGGGTTTTTTGCGCTTTCTCCGGCGTCCGTAATCAGATTCTGGCGTGCACGCACACACGAGTGTTGCAGCGCACACACATGCGGCCTCGCATCCGCTCGCACGCTGGCTCGCTACGAATTGCTGCAGCCACGTGAGTTGGCTGTGCGCACTTCCTTCCGTTGTTTCCGTTGTTGTTGTTGTTGTTGTTATCGTTGTTGTTGTTGTTGTCGTTGTGGCTGCAGTGCTCGCTTTTTGCATAACGAACTCCGTACGGTTTTTGTTGCAGTGGAAAGTAAACAAAAGCAAGGAAAGTCGCTGCCAGCCGCGACTCGCAATTCGTAGTCGCTGCAGTCGGTGTGCGTCTTGTTAGCTTTTGTGCTGAAATTAAATACTTTCTGCGTTCATTTGCTAATCTGGCGAATGCAAATCGGCGGCAGCAAATTAAAGAACAAATGAAGCTGCGAAGAGCAGCTGCAGCTGCACTCTGAAACCCGGAACCCGGTTGCGGAACGGAAGCGTGTTTCGGTACACTTCCGGCAGGCGTTCGACTGTTCGTGCGTGTGTGTGCGCACCCGATTTCGAGGACTTCCGCCGCTCCACAGAAGCGCGAGCAAATGTAGAGCGCAGCCTGAACTCCGCAGGGGCGGCCTGAGGGGCGGGCGGTCGCGTAGGGCGCCACCTGGCAATGAGTGCAGATTCGAATCTCATCGCTTGAAAATAATCAAGTTGTTTCACGCTTAAAACAAACAAGCAACTAAAAGTCCTTGAGATGAAAACCTCCTGATGGCGACTCAGCATACAACTGCAGACGCGCGGCTGCTGCTGCTGCCTGAGTGCGGCTGTCGAATGCGAACACGCAGCCTCTGAGTCTGGAATGCGGCAGGTGGACGAAATGGTGCGGCGCGGAGGGCAGCGCGCACGCACGCAGCCAGATTCGGCAGCGGCTGCTGTTTACTGCGATGCGGCGCCCTGTGGCGACAGACGCGCCGCGCCGCGCCAACCACTTGGAAGTTATTTATGCTGCACGCTTCCTAATTAATTGCGAATTTATGGGGCGTTAATGCCGCTGTTGCTACGCGCCTTGCAAGCGTTTTGCGCGCTTTGCTCGGGGGGCGCAACTCTGCGTTTTCTTTGTTTGCTGACAGGAATTGCAGGAAATCGAATTATTTATTGCAAAGCAAGAAAATCCCCTCGTTTATCTCTTGATGGCTAAATGAAGTTGATAGATAATTTCTTGAGAAATTTCGAACACTTTGCTTCAGGAGGTGATTGTAAATTCAGCGAGTCGCGCGCAGCAATCACGAGAAATCGTCGCTCTGCGATCCCTTGTCTGCCCTTCTGTCTGGCAATTCAGCCGACGGTCTTGCGTGTGCTGAATTGCAAAAATTACAGTGAGAAACAAACGGAAATCAAATCTAAATTAAAATTCGGTCCATGCTGGCACCGAGTGCATCCACTTGAAGCCAGCAAGAGGTGCATCTCGGCACTCGCCAGCTGAGGCAGCCGAACGCGCAGCCGTCTTCTCGGTCGCAGGGAGCCACTTAAGTACGTCGGTTCGAGAATTTCATTACCAACTCTTCTGCTGGCGGCGCTCTGCACCCTGCGCTCCGTCACTGGGGCTCCGGCCCGAGCGCCGTCGCTTAGTGGACCGGAAGCGGAAGTTGAATTTGCCTTACAGTGCATGCATATGACTTCCGGCGCGCGACTCAGAGGACGCCATGAAACACATTAAAGCAGAAGCAACAGCGAAAGTTCGGACGAGTGAAGTAAACGACGCCGATGCTGTTGACGGCGCGGCGTCAATTCTGTGCTCGGGCGACTGCCACTCAAGCGCGGCGGCCCGGCCGCACTGGCCGACCCCCCTCGAGGACCGAGGACCGACGAGCCGGCCAACGCCTCCCCGGGCACGTGGGACTGCATATGCTTGCCTCGCCTGCGGGGACCGTTGGCTGGCCTTCGTGTTGTCAGCTTCTATTGGAGTTATTAAATGTTATCGCAACTAATATTGCGGGCAGGCGACGCTCACGGGGGCGGTGGACAAGGGGAGTCCCCACTCACTGCCGCCATTCGTTTGTCGTGCAGTAATTAAGTTTAGCATTTGAAATCCAGCCGCTGGTGCCGCTGTAATCTAACGAGTCTCGTTGCGGAGCACTCGAGGCTACAGCACGGCCATCGTGAGGCTGCGGCTGCAGCTCGTGGAGGTGACGGGATGCGCTCGCAACACGACAGCAGGCCAGCAAACATTCAGTTCGTGAACTGGTTGCGTTCCTTGCACTCGCTATTGGCGGACTTTTGCCTGCTGTATCATTCGTGCCAGCGAGAGGACACGCAAGAGTTTGCAAATCGCAAAACTTTCACACGAAATGACTTTCTGCAGTTTTGCTAGAACGTCAACGAAGGACTTGCGCTGGCTAAACGTGTCCAGCGCGGTGCACGCGGTGGGGTTTCCTTCGCCCTTTCAGTGGCTTCGTCCAGAGTTCTGTGTGAAGGACTTTCGCCGCTTCGATGTCTGCTGTCGAGTAGCTGGACTCGAAGCGGCTCTGAGGCTTCTGTTGCTTGTCCTTCCGGCTTCCATCTGCGAAATCATGCAATATTCACGGCCGCTGAAGTGTGCGCGCGCCCCCTTCCGGTGCGTTGTTTCCGCTGCTAAGGAACCGCATTAAAAATTTATTTTCCTATTAAGGTCTCAGCTTGGCAACCTCGACGCTGATTGCAGAGCAGCGCGGAAGCTTATGAATTCATTGAATGCTGCAACAAGGTTGCTGATGCCGCGCCAGCGACGCGCGTGTCCCGCTGCTCACGAAATCGTGGCAACGACGTGAGTGGAAGTTTGCATTTCATGCAGACGCCACTCGGAGGGACTCGCGACGAGCGCACATCTGAAAATTACATCTGCGCGCGAACAACAACAAGCGTGCGGAATCAAAAGACCAACGGAAAGTCGAAAGTTTATAGAGAAGCAGCAACTCGGTTTTTGAAACACCTGATGATGGACTTGCTTCTGTTGCTGCATGCACACACACGCACACACACGCACACACACACACACGCGCGCACGTACACACCCTGCGCACACACAGTCAGGGAGTGAAATTTGTCGCGAACTGCATTTTAAGGAGCTCCACTTGGCGACAGCAGAACTCGGTAGAAAAATTAACTGTGCATCCGCGCCGTCAGCTCCGTGCTGCTCGCCGCGTGCCGTGTGCCACGCCAGTGTTGCCACCCTCCAGCGGGCGCTGAGTTGCCGTTTATCGTGGTGTCAGCTGGCTCAGCTTGTGCTGCAACGTAATTGATAGGAATCCGCAACCAGGGAAGCATTATTCCGCTGTGCCAACCTGTTCTTCGTTCAATGCGTCGTCCAAGCACTGCAGTCCCCTCTCAACACCCCCCCCCCGGCCGCCGCACCAACCTTGTCGGGGCACCCGTGAGCTCCTTATCAAGGCACAACACTTGAAAATACTTGCGACGACTTGATCGTCTTTGCGGAGTGAAGACTTTGGCGTTCGTTGCTCTCGCCAGTTTGAGTCCCTCGTGCTGCGCTCACGTTTGCCGTCGTTCCACGTCCGAGTCCTCCGGTGATTCGTGCAGACGAGATGGACGCAGATGCAGCTGAGCGAGGACGAGACAGCAGAGTCCTGCAAAGTGGGTCAAATCTTATTAATTTGCTTTGTTGTTGCTACTGAGAGATGAGACGACGTGCTTCGTCGACACCGTGCTGCTGCTGCGCTGATATAAACGGAAATTTCGGACTGCGGATTCCCAATGGAAGCGCTTTCGTTCGAGTGGGACGATTCGTTCCTTGTTACCGAGCGGATTGCAAGGATTAGCGACGGACTGCTGCGAAATGCGATGCTCCTGAAGCCAAGGATCTCATTTTCTTCTTTTTTCTTTGTATTTTTTAAGACTATTTAAATTCAGTGAATGCATTTTAATTGATTTTCGCAGCAGTAACTCTGCGTTCTCAAGACTTGATTCGGAGAATTCAGAGAATTCAGAGAAAACGCTGAATTCTTGCCTTAAATTGGTTGAGCGTTTCGTTTGCTCTACTCAACGGAGTGGGAGACTTCAACACTGCGAATTCGGGGATTTCTAAATCTGAGTTTCTGAACCCCAAACGTACCCCCGCGACGAGTCGTTGTGAGGGGTTCGCCGCCTCCCGCGGGAATTTTAAAGTGGAGTTCACACGTTACTTGCTGGCCGCCGACTAATTGCGCTGAATTGTCGCTCCCCCTCGCTCCCCCTCCGCCGACGAGAGCGGCACAATGACTCCCCCCGTCTGTCACCGGCAGTCGTCGCCTGAAGCTGCAGTAAACATTTTTACTGCTCACGGCAGCAGAAGTGGAAGCGCATAAAACAGCGCGAGCTCAAAACTCCCGTTATTGGCCCGAACAATATAAATGCAAATAAGGCCACAAATTAAACAGAAGTCAGTCGGGCGCTGGTGGCGTGGGGGCGGGGGGAGGCTGCGGGGAGCTGCCAGGCCTCCGCAAACGGGCAGCGAGTGTTGCTGCAGGCCAGCCGAAGGTTGCGCTGCACCACGTAATGCGAGAAAGCAACACGGTGATGCAATTTCCGTTCTCCTGCTCGCGTTGCCGCCTTCTGCTGCGATTTATCAACCTGCAGTCGCTCGGCTGCGACTGCAACTGGTGGCTTCAGCTGCACTTGCAGCGCGCTGCCGACCACACTGCGCTGTTCTCTTTGAGGCACACAATGAGGCTCACCCGCCCCCACCCCCCGCTGGTGGGTTATTTAAACTGCTGCTTTTTTAGCAGACCATTTAGTTGCCACTCCCACGCAGCCGCCTCCTGCCGCTGCTGCCGCTGCTCGAGCTCGCCCGTGAGAGTTTCTGCTTGCGGCAAAACTTGGTCCTTGCGAATTGAAGCCGCCAGCCGCACCGAGGAGCTCGAAACCTGTTGCCTGCACCATCTTTCATTCGGCCGACGTGTGTGCGGGATGAGGCCGCGAACGCAGCAGATGAGGGCCACTCACGGGGGCCACGAAGCGGCAACTTGCCCCCCTCCAGCCCGGCAAGAGGGCAGCAAGAGCGCTGCAGTGAAAGCAACGCAGCAGGAGAGGAGTTCGCCGCACCGACGAGAGGAGTTCGCCGCACCGACGAGGAGCGCTGAGCACCTGACGCAAGGAGCTCATTTATCACCCGGTGCGGCCGAAGCTGAGAGGGTGGCACGCCTTCGCAGGAGGCGGACTTCGAAGTCAGGCGAGCAATCGAGTTGATTTGTGCAGCGTTAATTGAAAAGTGCGGCGCGCAACAAATGCGATGCGAGGCTGGGGAGCGACATACGAAAAATATACACTGCGTAAATCTACAAACACCGAAATTAATGCGATTTTCTCAACTATGCATTCCAAGGATTCTGAAGCTGGTGCCTCCAGATGAGGCGGCGGCGCCTCCAACTCTCGACTCTGATGGCGACTCTCCTTCCGCAGACTTCAAGTTGTGAGAAAGTGAAAGCACCGCCGACCGGAGCCATAATCGGCTCGCTCGGGCGCGCTTTTGTTAGCGCGTTCATCGCGTTTCATCGCACCGCCGCTGAACTTCCTCGCACCCGCACCCGAAATGAGAACCCGAGTAACGAAAAGTTCCAAACACGGTTAACCGTGCGTTTCATGCTTTTTGTTTCGCTCTCCTCTTGCGAACAAAACTGTGCGAACGTGTGTTGAGCGCCTGCAGGCTTCGCACACAAAACGCATCAAGTGGTTTCGGAGAACGAAATGCTGAGGCTTCCTTGCACGCGCTCATGTGTATGTGTGTGTGTGTGTGGGTGTGGGTGTGTGTGTGTGTGTGTGTGGGTGTGGGTGTGTGCGCGTATGTGGGGCGCACTTCCGCTTTCCTGGCATTTATTCGATTTCAAATTCTAACTTTTGCAGTTTCGCTCCAAAGTTCCGCTTTCCCAACAATTGCAATCAAATAATTAACACAATTCAATTTACGGTAGAACAGCAACAACAACAACAACAACAACAGTAACAACAACAACAACAACAGCAACAACAACAACAGCAACAACAACAGCAGCAACAACAGCAGCAGTGAGACTTGCGCTTGCCTCACAGAAGATTCACTCGAAAGTTTCTCAAGGAGCGGAACCGGCGGTTCTCGGGGGTGGTGAAGGGGTGACGTGCGGTGAGGGGGAGCGGCCGCTGTGAACACAGCATATGTAGGAAGTTCTCGACCTCGTTGTTGTTGCTGCTCTTGTTGCAGTTCTAACTTTCGTCCAAGTTTTGCCTGAATTTTATGGAGCGCCGCATTGTTTTCCCTGCGCCATGAAACTTTATTAAGCATAATTGACTTATGTGCGTGTGTGTGCGTGTGTGTGTGTGTGTGCGTGTGCCTTGAATACGTACACAATGATGAAATGTGACGTATTACATGTTAATAGGAAGAACAATGCGTGGGTTTCCGGTGCATGGATATTGCGATGCCTGAGTCGAAATCCCTCCATCGATATTTCAAATTTGAAGTCAGCTTTCATTTCTAGAAGTTTCGATGCCATTCAGCATACACATCCACAAAAAACAAGCAAAACGCCCCGTATTATTGTATTTCCCGCCCGACTGCCGCCGCAAGTCCTGACTGCCACCGCATTCGTCTACAAGGACACAGAGCAGCCCGCGCCTCCCGTGCGGACTGGAAGTCGGTTGCATGCATATGCAAATCCAACTTGTTAGCCTGCGTTGCAGCCATTCAGAGAGAACAACATCAGCAACAAGCTGCGGCATCAGCCAGGTAGCGCCGCCTCAGGCCTGCATTCTGCTGACTCGGCCGAAATCTGGTCTCCTGCTCCGACGACCGACGACCGACGACCGTACCTCAGCAGGAGCGACCGCAGAATCATGCAACGCAAATGTGTTTCGCTCGCAGCGGCGCGCGGCAGGCGGGCTGTCCGTTCCCGAGCCGCTGGCACCGAATCCTCGACTCCATCTGCCTGAGAGGATTTTCCAATTAAAGCGACTGTTTGTTACGGCCAACTAAGTTACGGCCAACAACGAGACTGAGTAGTGTGAACAGTGTGAGAGGTGTAAATCAGAGGCAGCGTGCACTGGCGTAAATCGGAGGTGAGCGAGGGCCAACGAGGGATCTCTTGCGTGCTGAGGACGGCTGGATATTTATCGCAATATAGTGAATTACTTAAAGAAGAGGGCACGGAAGTAGGGGTAGCGCGGAGAAATGCCGACTCTCAAAAGCCCCGCTGGAGTTGTGCGACCTCACTAGTTTCAGCGATTCGAAGACAATCTCATGCAGAACAAATAAAATGAGAGCGGAGAACAGAACTCTTGAACTCCGCAATAAGCGCATGAAATTTGGTAGAGTAATTAGGTCAAAATATCCGTGAAGAGCACGAAGTCCCTGCGGCGTGTTCGCTCAACCGCAAGAAAACAATTAACAATCGCTTCTGTAGCACAAGTTATTAAATTCCTTGCGGTGCGAACCAGATCGGGGCGTCCTTGCACTGCAACACGCACCGCCTTGCACTGCAATCCTCCGCCGACGCACTGGAAGTTGGTAATCCTTTCGGCAAACTGATTTCCCAGCAAGAACTTCTCGCCGACACCGAACATCTCGGCGTCCTCCGGCGTCCTCCGGCGTCCTCCGGCGTTCTCCGGCGTCGATGCTGCACGGAGAAGATAATTTGAATTCCATCTCAGTAATTATTACAAAGGATGCGATAATAATTTCGCCTCTGCTCGATTCCGAATCCTGCCAAATTGAATTTCCGCATTTTCGATTAAATGGCGCTCGCAGCCGAGAAAGTCGGAGGCGGAGGCGGAGCTCAAGCGGCTTGCAAGTCATCCATCGCTCAATTAATTGTATTGTAGGGTCGAGCAGTGTTCGGTGCCTCGCAAGGAAGACTGTGTGCGTGGGTGCCCCCGTCACAAGCGAGCTTTGCCAGGCTGAAGGGTTTTTGCCTCGCTCAAGCTCTCCTGCGCAGAGATTGATGACGGCTGAGCGGCCATAAGGTGTCGATTGGTCCCGCCGACAGCGCTTTCATCGCACAGTCGAAGGCAAATCTTAGTCGCCGAGGGACTGCGCCGAGTGCCATTCAAAAGAGTCAGAGTGACGCGATGGCCTTCTTAAATGTTCTCCAGTGGCCGTCGATGCTGCTGATCAATAAAAGGAAGGCGATTCTGTGAGCCGAGTGGTGCAGGGAGGGGCAACGTCTTGCTTACTGAAGCTTTTTTGATGTACTCGTCGTTGAGTTTCGGTTTCAAAAGTATCCTCACTTCCTCTCTCATTTCTCTCGCCCCCTAGTTTCCTGTCGAGCTCATTGTTTGCTCTTCTAGACGAGGAACTTTAAGGACGTTAGTTTCCTCCACGTCTTTGCTTAATTCCTTCGTTGTGTTGCAATTTTTCCTTGAGACATCCGCACGGTGCCTTCATTCGCATCGCCTTCGCGCGGCAAGCTGGCAATTATTCTGCAATTAATAATTCACGTCCGCCTGTAATGACGTTATGATTACCGGCGTAATTTAGAGGCCGTGAAGCCGTCCTGATCTGCCTTCGGACGGCAGTGAGTTACGAGCCTCCCGGTCGTTTGGTTAAAATCCCTCCAGAGGCAGCAACCGACGCGGCTTCGAAATGTTTGCTCTAAATTCCGTCTAATGAGCGTTCTTAAAATCCAATTTAAGCGGAAATAAATAACACAACGTGTACTTTGAGAAAGGTTCTCGCGGAAATTCGGAGGATGAGGAATTCAATTATAGCGATCCTTTGGAAGCCGCATCTTCTGCGTAAATCCCACTCCATCACATGTTGTGTCCTCCCTGCCTCTCGGCGTCGCCAAAGGACATTCAGCCATAAATATTTATCAGACATCCATAACCGGGCGATAACAGTTTGTTATGACTGCATTGAATAGTTTTTCTCAACTACGCCGGCAATTCTAGCGGGACGCGTTCGTTGAATCGAAGGATTCCATTCTTCGCGCAATTGAGCCACGAGACGTCTTATCGGCTGTCAACGGAATGAACGAGGGTAAACCTGAGCGGCTCCTCGAGAGGACAGAAGGCTCGGCGCGCTGCCGTCAGGACATTCGAAGGAAACTCCGTGGCAACAGTGACGTGTCGTTTGTCGCTTCTGTCCGACGATCGACGACGAGGCAACGAGGCAGCAACGCAGTGGGCGACGAGGAACCATCAGACCGTAACGAATGAAATCTGTTTTCGTAACGTATGCGACGGCAAGGAGCGGGCGGAAGGACCTGTTTCGTCGACAGAGGGAAAGACGAGAGGGTAGGCAGGATATTTTCCGGCGGCGGCTAAACTCCCGAAACTGCTCTACTTGATAGGGTTTTGAAATACTAGGGGGCGAGGCACAGCCAAGCCATTTTTCCCCAGCAATGCAATTAAGCGCATTCAATGAAGTTCTAATAAAGTCCAGGTTCATTATCATCAGAATTCGCAAGGGGAAAAACGCAGAACATTAAATGCAATGTAGAATATCCCTAATATTCGATTCGATTTCCCCAAGAAGTTGCCAATTGTTGCCCACTAACTTCCCACCAAGATTGCTTGACTGTCGCCGATTTCCAACTTTCGACGAAGAAGCGAACGCAAGGACATTAACGAGGACCACGGCGAAGGCTAGCTCATTCCTTATTCATGACACTCCGGCCACCGAGGACCTCATTACACGCTGTTTGTTCAGATTTTGTTCAAATTAGAGCATCGATTGCCGCTGAATGCTGTGGCTGCCTTCGTAAGACTCCAGCCACAATCGGTCCCAATAAGCCGGCATCTCCGCTCGGCTGTCTAAATCTTCAGTCCACATACTTCAATTCTAACGATGACAGTTTTCCAGAAATATTACGCAGGACAAGCAGGGACACTTCTTCAGCGTGCCGTCCTCGTTTGGAGCTCCGTTCGTGTGTGAGCATCCGAGACGCATACATATTTACGATTATTGGTACGCATCGCATTGTTCGGGATACGTGACGAGAGGCAATTATTTCTAAATAAGGACGAAGTGCCAGACGTACACGTGAATGGCGGCGGGGGGGGGGGGCGGTAGCGACTATCAGTGGGCGGCCTTTAACGTCACAGAGGTGACACACAGAGGCGACACAAGATCCCCCGTAAAGGTGGCAATAAGAAGTTTCAATGCTCTGGTTCGGAGACGAAAGGTAGTTGGATGTGGTGTGTAGAAACTTAGTGGTTCTTCAGTGGGGAAGGACTAGGTTCGGTCTGAATGTTTTCGATCTCCTCCGTTGAACGGAGAGAAGAATTGTGCGGAAAGAATTGTGAAAATTCCACTTAATTGAAGAGAGATAAGGAAATTTGGTTTAAAGAACCGTCTGGAGCGCACGTTGCCCTACAAAACCATCCCTCGTCATGAGACTTAACGATGAATAATGGTCTCATCTTCCGATTTTCGATCCGCTCCGCTACGAATACCATCAATAACATCGAAATATCTCTTTGTGATTGCGATTGAAATGCCGCTGTTGCTCGATTCTCCGCAGGCCACCGAGAATGACTACTAAAACCTCAATAGACTGCATATGGTGTGCGTTCGGGTTTTACTTGGAACACAAACACATTAACAGAGTTAGTTTTATAAAGTCTTTTTGGTCCGCTCGTATTACAAGCTGGAACTGCAGCTATTTCTGGCAAGCTTGCCGAGACACGCTCTGCCTTTCGCTCTTTAATCTGCTATTCAATCAACTCTACGCACAGCTCACGCCGTGCGCCCGGAACAATGAGAGCTTTTAGTGGGCATCCAATATTAATGAACATTAAAAACTCTGCAATATGAAATCTCTTCCTTTATTCCTCCCACACACAGCCGCACACTCACGCTCACGCTCACCTCACGCTCCCGCTCCGAACTGCAAGAGTCAAACAGAGGAACTCCAGCAGAAATCTCAAATCTCCTCGGCTGCTTCGTTAAAAATGCTCAGGATTCTCTCACATTCACGGCAGGATGCACTGCAAAGTCCACGTCTGTGTTTGCGAAGCGTAGAGATATTTGTAATCCGAGTGTATCCTGGAGGCATCCAGGATTCACTGCCAGTTGGACGTTGGATTGAGCGTTGTTGTTGCTGCACCTGGATGGACATTCAATTCTCAGGTGCAATTTTTAAATTGTAATTTCAACGTGCGCTTCTTTCGTTTGGTTTTCCGGATCGAAGGCGTTGATCTCCCTTGGGACGGAGAGATTAAAAAATTAAAAAACCTAAGAAACGCTTCGATTTTAATAATTTCAATTATCTATGAAGGATTAAAACGGTCTAAAAATGATTATTAAATGACATTTTATGTTGTTTATCGCGTTCGCAGTGTCGCTGAATTCAATAAGAAGCAAAAGCAACTCAATGGCAGTCCTTCGCTCGATGCCAACCGAGAAACGACCGAGGGACTGACTAGTAAATTAAAGTGGTTTGCATTTCGGACCGCAGCGCCTCAATCAACAGGACACGCATCAGCAAGGATCATTAGAGCAGCGTGTTTCAGATGGACGTGGTGGACGAACCAACGCCGCAACAACAACGGTGACAACCAGCTCGAGTGCTGCCTCGAATCATTAACTTCGGCTCGGGCAGGGAAATGGAACGAGTAATGAAATTAAATGGCTTCCACCACGACAACCGCTCCACAGAGTGTCTGCGTGGGGTTTCATTTCGAGCAGCTTTTACATGACAGCATTTTTACGGAGTTTCCGCACCGCAACTTTCGGTCAGCTCGATTGAAACGGAAAAACCCTTAGGAAAGCATTGCGACCGAACGGAAGAAGGACTCCTCGGAATGCGTTTCCTTAAAAAAACGACAAACGGTGGTTGTCTTCAAGTCGCACACAGCGTACGCAGCACTCCTGCCTCCCCTGCTGCTCGTAGGTGGTTGCATCCGGCACTCCGAGGGACGCTGAGCCGCCACAGAGCGCGGAGGCAACACGCTCGACGCCACCGCCTGCCCTGCCATTGCGAGCGAGTCTCATTTGCGTAATGCAAGAAATTCATTTAGCTGTCTTCTTCGTGGAGCGGAAGGGTGGCGGGGGGGGGGGGGGCGCTCGGCTGCACGCATGCATGACTCCGGCGTGTCCCCAGCACCACCACTGGGGGCACCTCAGCCTCGCTGGCCCGGGGTGAAAGTCAACGCTCAGCTACGACTGAATTATCTGGTCCTCGATGTGGTTTGCTGTGAACCTGTGTGTTCACGCGTCGTTGTTGTTGTTGTTGCTATCGTTGTTGTTGCTATCGTTGTTGTTGTTGTTGTTGCTATCGTTGTTGTTGTTGTTGTTGTTGCTATCGTTGTCGTTGCCGCTATTGTTGGTAGGTAGAGCGACACATCGGTAATAGTGTGTGACCTCCAGCTGCCCTGCCGACCTTCAGCCGGCGGGCTGAGCGTCCCGGCGCGCGGAACCTTCGACTTGCGTCCGGACGCCGGTGCGGAGTGACGCACTTTGTTGTCCGCTTTTAATCAATTTTAATTTAAATTTAATGCATTTCTTGCCGCATCAACCACGCGCTCGATCGAAACGGCGACAAGCGGGCAACATCCTCCGCTCTGGCAGGAGGTCCTCCGGCGACGCAGTTCCGGAGCCAAACAATCTGTGAGGCATGACTAATGACCACCCGCTGGGAGTCACGGGCGCGGGGGAGGTGCGGGGACGGTGAGCGGATATGGATTTAAAGGATTAAGTGGTTGGCAGCATTTACACTTGCATGGGGAGCGAACGCAAATGGAAGAAATCCGCAAGTGGCGGCAGGAGTGCACGCCGGCTATGCGGTCCTGGGGGGTGAGGGGGGCGCGAGGGCAGGGCGGGCGGAGTCAGGTTGCGACGATGTTTCACTTAATTAAGTTTAAAAGATTTGCATGCAAGGCGAGAATCTAATAAAGTAAAAGTTACGGTAGGAGTGGAAAGTTCGAGCGGTGCGTTTAATTAATTAACTGGAAGTTAATTTAACTTGGTTCACCAGTTAAATCGAACAGGCGTTTTTATTCCAGCAAAGTTCTCGAAGTTCTCGAGTTCCCTATATAAATTCAAAGACTTTGCGACTCGAACTTATAAAAAAAAAAAAAATAAAAAAAACACAAATTTCGAATTTTACAAGTAGATTATTGATTTCAGGATATTCTAGCCTGTACTTTAAATTTTGCTCAAATTTGCCAGAATTTTCGTGTAATAGTGGAACGGGTTTGAAAAGTCGATGGTCATCTTGAATGGCTGCTCGCAAATATCCAGTCGACGTGTGGCAAGTGGAGTTAATTGCAAATTATCACTGAGCAGACAGCGTGAGAAGGACGGACTCGTGCAAACCGATTTCTCGCCGATTTCGTTGCACATCATCGCCCCTGCCAAAGTTATTGGAACTCTCACACCCCGAAGAGGCGGCATCGAAGGCAAGAACTCTGTCATGGCAGGGTGCGGGGGGTGGGGGACGCTGGGTGATGGAAAGCACGAGTGGTCCCGGCACGCTTGACTGACAAGCAAATCAAAAGAGGAATGAAAACACAAACCGAACATAATGTCGAACTAATTTGACAACATCTGATTGAGCACACACGCTCGTCGGGGCGGAGGGACAGCGGGACAGCGGGACAGCGGGACAGCGGGACCGCGGGACTCGGGGGAAGCGATGTCGTCGAAGTCAAGTTGTTAAACGTCAAACGAGAACCCAGAACACGGAGCGAGGCGGACGACGTGCGTCCGACGGGCGAATAAATGAATTGTAATGCATCACCTCAGGCGTCGCTTGACCTGTCGTCGGGGAGCGGCGACAAATGCCTCGCTTCGAAGTGCAGAAGGTGTAGCCAGCAGTTCTGGCCGTGCCAGGCTGGCCGGGGCAGCTGAGTTCTCGGCTTTCCTTGGCTTCTGGCTCGTTCAATTCTCCGAGGAATAATCGGGCAAGTGGCGTTATTTGCACAGCTGCAGGGGTTGGTTGAGCTGCAGGGCTTCCACTGGGATTGCCATTGTGTTCCCCCGCACACGACAGCAGAGTCAAGCACGGGGGTGCTGCGTGCGTGGCGTTCGAGCTCCGCCATGAATTCTCGGAATGCGCTTGATGTTGCGGATTTTGGCGCTCCGGATTGAGATGCGAAACAATATTGGAATTCTTCTCGCGCGGCAGTTCGCATTCCTTCTTCGAGATTTGGTAGTTCCTGCCTGCCAAATGCAAATCCCGCTCCGTGCTGCGTCCACAACATGCGGACGACCACGTTCAGCAGCATCTGCCTCGTGCTGGCTTGCAAGGAGTTTCGGCCGAACGCGTGTTGAGCACGCGAAGGCACTCAGAGGTGCTACAACGGGACGGAGGAACTTCCTGCTGCTTCAATCAGAGCAATTAAAATACTTTCGAGCTCCTTCAGGATGCATCAATCAACTTCAAGTCGGTCAGCAACTTTAGCAGCAACTTTCAGGCAGCAAGAAGCGAAACATCGCAACGAACACAAAGCGACTGAAAGCAAGGAAAGTTAACGAGATTAAAAGAAAATCCCTTCGCCGCAGAGTTTTGTGCGAGGCTGCAGCTCGAGAGCGTCTGGCTCGACGCTCTCGTTGTTTAGGACGCCGTCGCCGGAAGACAAAGACCGAAAACGCCGTCGCCGTCGCTTCCACGCAGGATGCGCCGAGGGGCGGAAGCCTCTGTTTACACTGCGCTTCTCCGAGATTTTCGAGCGAGTCTTCGGTAAACAACCGAAAATGTGTTCATAATTTCATCTGGCAGCTGGCAGCGGGGAGGGATGAAGAGGGGGGGGGGAGGCCATGCCGTCCAAATGCAACTGAGGATCGCGATGCACAACAAACGCGGTTGCCACCCACAGCAAGGAGTCGTGACACGCCCACGCCCACGCCCACGCTCGCTTATCGTCGACGACAATGCATCGTCATCGAGCCTCGTCAAGCGTCGTCATTGATCGTGCTGTACGTCGTCCGTGCGGTGGAACGGTATCGCGATTTGGCAAACGAGCGACGACGGCGAGGTCGTCAGACGGGGGCGGTGGTGCAGGTGGAGAGCAGGACGAACCGCAGAAGTGTGCAGCTCGTTCGAAAAACTCCTCGAGCGGGCGGGAGGTCGCCTTCAGCCGAGAGTCGCAGTCGGAGTCGGAGTCAGAGTCGAAGTCGGAGTCGGAGTCGCGTTCGTTTAATTGGACTGCGTTCGGTGTTCGTCGTACGTCGAGGGAAAACAATGGCAGTCCTTTGCAGCGGCGGGATTTTTATGGCTTGAAAATTGAGCACGTAAAATTTAGTACGCGCTTCTTTCAAGATGCCGCTCATTGCGCGACGCACCCCTCGCATCCCCTTGGCCGGCGTAGCTGACGAGTTACTCGAGACGGCTGGATGCGCTCGCAGTTCAGCGAAAAACATCTCCACGGAGAACTCCGTCGCTCGTTACTTGTTACGCGCAGCACTTTTGCTCCCTTTCGCGGCTTCCGGCCGCGCGCTGCTGCACCGCGTCGGGCGCTGCGAAGCAAACGAAAACAAGGACTACAGCAACATCCTGCGCCATTAGCACTTTGTTATCTCAAGTCGTTCGGCTAGAAGTGCGCGCTGGCTGCTGGCTGCTGGCTGGTGGCTGCTGGCTGGCGGCTGCTGGCTGCGCGGGGTGCCGGCGGCGGCGGCGAAAACTTGGCGCTGGAAGAGGACATCCGGAGCGCGTTCGGGTGCGGACGCCGGCGTGCTGCTAATAAAAGCTAATGGAAGGCAATGAAAATATTTGTGCGCTCGGCAGGCAGCCCGGGGCGGCGTATTAATGAATAAATTGGCCTTCTTACGACGGCATTTGTGGCGGCGAAGTCGTCCTGTCAGGAGGACGACGACGACGGCGACGACGACGACGACGACTTCACTTCTGCGTTTTGCGAAGAGATGTCTGTGGCAACAACTACAGTCGTTGTTGTTGCGCCGCATCGGAATGGAACAATTAACTAATTATTTGCCAGTGAATGCAAACAAAATGATAAACTAAACTTCTGCACCGCGCTGACAGAGCGAAGAAGAGGAAGTTGCGCGGAAAAGAAAACAGCTGAGCGAGAGGAGAGAATTTATTTTACACGTAGCAAACGAGGATTCGAATGTTAAACTGCAAGGCAAACTCAACTCTCGTGCTTAATGAAGTTTCTAACTGAGTTAACTGAGTTTCTTGCGCGAGAAAATACTTTCGTGGCGGTCGTTGTTGGCGCGAAACGCGACACTCAACACAATAAGGATGACTAAGGACACTCGAGCAACCAAATGTCGCTCAAGTAAACTCCTGATAAAATACTCGCGGGCGGCATTCAACGCGGCGGCATCTCCTTCAGCCACTCAAAATAGCGTTGATGTTGCTTTCCTTTGTGCGGCGCGATTCCTCCGCACTAATTAAAACGTCCTTTGCAAAGTTGTATTTCCGCACACCGGAATGCTGAGCGCGGACGCCCTGAAGGTGTCCGACGATCCTTGATGACGCTGTGTTTCTTTAAACTGTCAGTCTCCCGGTTTCAATTACGTTCGCCATCTCGTTCGAAGAAGTTTATCTCATCAAATTGCGTAACTCTCATTATATTTATGTTTTAAATATTGATGTCCTGCGTAATTTCAGTTTTTCGTACTGACGTCCTTCGCAGTTTAATCTCTCTGCTCACGCAGTTTAATCTCTCTGCTCACGCAGTTTCATCTCTCGGCTCACGCAATTTCATCTCTCTGCTCACGCAATTTCATCTCTCTGCTCACGCAATTTCATCTCTCTGCTCACGCAATTTCATCTCTCTGCTCACGCAGTTTCATCTCTCTGCTCACGCAATTTCATCTGTCTGCTTACGCAATTTCATCTCTCTGCTCACGCAGTTTCATCTCTCTGCTCACGCAGTTTCATCTCTCTGCTCACGCAGTTCCATTTACTCGCGCCGCACACTGCGCACGCTGTTGGTGTTTCTCGTTATTCACGCGCGTAAACGCGTTTCGCGTGCATATTAATTGCTTATTAAGAGAATTAATGCGGTGCCAACCTGCTGCAGACCCTTTTCGCGTAGCCACCAGCAGCTCCCGGCTGTCCACGGCAACCACGGAGTTCGGGGGTTTCTTTTTTCATCCGAAACGCGTTCCTTGTTCGCCCTCTTAAATTAACTGCCGTGTGTGCGTTTTAATAAATGGCAGCCGCAGACACTTTTTTATTAAATGCGTATTACTTTAAATTTCACCACAGTCACAATACCAACACCAACACCAACAACCGAATGCGCTTGCCCTCGAAATATTTATTTAAAATATGGCGGCGCATAAAATTGATGTTAATTGATTGCGTGGCGGTGGCGCGGTGCACCGCTTTGGCTCGCATCGACTGATTGTATTTCGATCTGCGTGAAGCGTTGACGTTGGCCAGCCGGCAGCTGGTTAATAAATACGATGCACTGTGTCGAGCAGGAGCTGCAGACTGCAGTAAGTAAAAGAGCAACAATGGATATCGGCTGCGTTTTTATTCTAGCAGATTGAAAACTCTGCTGAGAAGTAAAACGTCAGCAAGCTGTTAATGAAGACGATCAGTGCTGATCACTAAATTCAAATGCCTAAAAGTATGCTACGCATTTTGTCGATAGGCAGGTCGGCGTTTACAACACAGGGCGACTCAGAGTGAATCATTTCGGGTAATCAACGTTGCAGGAAAAATAACCTCCTCGCTAGACCACGAAGTTGAACACCTCGATTGCATATTCCAGCGTAAAACTACGCAATACGATATTTAGCGGAGTTGATTGCCTTTCGAGTGGAGAAATAAGAATCAAAGCCACAGTTTGGAGTCCCAAAAAATTCCGGAAAATTGTAAATGCAGATGCTAAATAACAAACAATCAGAGGACAATACGTTTATCCTTAATTGTATCACGGATAAGCTCGCAGTCAACGGGGAAAAAAGGGGTGGAGGATTTGAAAAGCCGAACGTGTTTATCAGCCGCTGCGCTGCGTTGCGCTGCGTACACGGGATTCACGACGAATCCCTGCGGAATTTCAGCTCGGGTTGCGGCCATCCGACGGCCATCCCGCGCTGCCCGACGTTATCGGCTCGATACGTCCGGGGCTTCCAACTCAGCTGCCCAGCGGAGAGAATAACACGGTTTTTGTTGCTGAGTCCGTTTAAAATGCCGCTGGCGCAGAGCTGTATAAACACACACACACACACACACCCACCCACACACACCAGTTACTTGTTGTTGTTGTTGTTGTCTTTTGTGGACCAGCAGTCATTTTTAATATTGGCGCGCAACATTCGACCCACTCATTCAACCCGCTAAACGCCCTCACGTCAGATTCAAATTCGAACGCAGATTCATCAGGATAATCGAGTTTCAGAAGTTTATTCGGATGAACGGGATTGGCGTGAATCGGTATCCTGGGCCATTTCCGCGTCTGCATCCGTGGCCGCAGCTGCATTTGTGTGTGTGTGTGTGTGTGTGCGTGTGTGTGTGTGTGTGTGTAGCTCTTTACGCGCGTTTTTTTTTCGTAGCTCACTGATTAATCGCTCCACAGACACAGCAAACGTGCAGAGCCGCCTGCGGAACGATTGACTCGCCGCGTCTCGAAACGTAAAAATCCGCGTGCTTGCTGAGTCCGTCCGTATCTGTGGGGTGCGCGTCATTCGGGGCACCATTTCACGTTGATTAGTGCGATTTCAGCTCTTTTGAGAGGAGCGCTTTTGTTTTTGTTCCAGTGGCTCCCGTCGGACGGGGGATGTCGGGCAACATCTCTGGTCGGACATTCGGCAGGATTTGCACATAAATACGAGTGCTAAATTGTTGCAAACTTTCCGGCTTCCTCACGCTTTGCATGGGAGCGGCACTCGACGCCCTCTCCTCGTCCCGCCGCTCTTCTGAGGATCGCCAGCGTGGCTCCCGCGTGTGTGCGAGTGGGCGAGTGCGAGTGTCCTTGCTGTGTTGACACAATTAATTGACACACATAGAAATGTGTGCGTAGCTGTGCATGTTTAATCAGCCCGACTGGGACGCAAACAGATCCGTTTCGTTAATTTAATATTTGCTCGACGATTTATGCAGGCGGCCAACACGACAGCCCGCCACACACGAACGTCCGTGTCCGTCCTGTCGATGTGGGCGTGCGGGCGTGCGGGCGTGCGGGCGTCGACGAGCTTTTCAGCCGCTTCAGCTTTGAATTAAAGATGAATGCCGTGCATCTTCGTCGAGTGACATTTTCAAGTGACGTAATTCAAGTAACACTTTCACTGTCACTCTGACCAAATCGGACTCCGCCGACTTTCTGCGTAGAATGGGACGCCATTGAATGCCTTCGGTTTGTGAGGCTTTTGGCGGCTTCCTTCCTCCGGACCCGGGGCAGCCAGACAACCTCAACACGCATTCTAAAGTGCACCGAGTGCGTTCTTCAATACTGGAAAATACTGGCGAATACTGTCCGCACAGAGGTTCTTGCAGTGCGTATTTCAGTTATTTGGAACTCCTTGTTTCGCTTCTCGTGTGCATCCCTTCATTCTGACTACGAGTCCCGGCAAATTTCTCAAATAATTCACTTCATACGCATACAAATACGAAGATTCCACTGGAAAGTGTCAACCAACTAATCGAACCACCAGACACGCAGCAGAGGACATCCGGCTCGCTGTGCAGCGACGGCAAATCGGGTTTCTTCTTCGAGCCAATCGAAGGCAAGAAAGCGGCCGGCACCAGGACGACGGCAGGAGAGGGCAACAGCGTTTGACGAACGAAATGGCGCTCCAGTTCCGGCGCGGAGGACGTGCCACGGTCCTGCCACGGTATCCTGTTTTGTGTGCAGGCGACGCAAATCCTCTCCTCCCCAAAAACCGGTCGAGTAGTCCCAATTTTTGGTCCCGCGAGTACTGGGGAAGCGATGGTTCGCTATGTCGGAGGTCCAGTGAACCAGCAAGACAGAAGAGGCCTCGCCTGCGCACCTTCGTCCGCGTACTGGAGTCTGGTCGCCCACCAGCCTTGCAATTTCACTCAGGACGTGACAGTAACAGCCTCCCTGGTCTCCGAACACACTGTAATTATATGACAGCCAAATACTCGTAATAGCAGCAGCCGGGTCAAGATTTGAGTTGACAGATTTCAAAAATTTTCAATCAAAATCAAAACTCTCTGCATAGGAAAAAGTTTGTTCTTGAAAATTTTAAGTATCGCATCGTAATTGCGATAACATTGGCCGAGTTTAGTGCTTGTAAATCCGCTGTAAGAAATTTGTGTGCTTTTCTTCAATTTATTAGCAATTAAAATCAGAGATGCCCGCGCTACGGAAGAAGCCGTCGAAGGCCGCGCATAAGAAGTCGAAGTCGAAGTCGGGCAACGCGTTTTTCATATTCTTAAGCGAGTTCCGCCAAGGACACATAGAGCCCCTCGTCCCAAAAAACATGCGCTCCGCTGATATCGTTTCGAAGGCCGGCGAGAAATGGCGCTCGATGTCGAGTGACGAAAAATTGATGTACTTCGTATGGGCGAAGAAGAACCGAGAGCAGGCCGAGCCACGCCTCAAGGTAAAAGTGGACTCAGCCTCGGAGTCATCGAAGAAGGGCCAGAAGAAGAAGAACGCGCCCAAAAAACGGAACGCGCCCAGCTATGTGACCTGGCGTGCTCATGGGTCACAAAATACGTACTTCCAGCAGTAATTCCATTGTAATTCTATTGTATTTCGTTATTAGAACAGCTTTTCCGTAACTTACCTGAAAGGGTGAGTTGCCAAGAAATATTGTGACAAAAATAGACAATAATAAATTGTTACGGAATAAATAATACAATAACAAATGGAGAAATTACGAATTACTCTTTGAAATGGGCTCGCTGATGAAGTCTTGATTATTTCGTTATTATTAATGAGTAATCAGAAAGTAATCGTTTTTTGATTGCTTCGACAAAGAAAAATAATATAATATATATTAATATCAAAATAATATAATATAATATAATGCGATCGAAATGAAAGTAACGAAATTTGGATTATGATTACAAACGTAAGAAGGTAATGTGATTACTGCAAATGTGATTACTGCAGTCTGGATTATTTCATGATTATTAATAAGTAATCAACAGGTAATCGTTCTAAATTAATTCTTTGATTGTTTAGGAAAGGAAAGGATAAAAATAGTTAAAATCAAAGCAAGGAAATTTGAAGTACGATTACAAACCAAAAAAAGTCGTAATTAATGAAGTTAGTTGGGAAAAACGAGGATAATAATAGCCGAGTGTTTTGTGGATTTCAAAGTGCAAATATAAATAACACAATATTATTTCTCAAGATTCAAAAATGTAATTATTTCGCCCTTTACTGTGACAACAACTCATTCCTGGGGTCCGCTTATCTGATTCCCCGTAAACAGCGTTGGCTGCAACTTGCTACAATTATTGTTCCTGTTGTTGTTGTTGTTGTTGTTGTTGTTGCTATTGTTAGTGGTGTTGTTGTTGTTGCGTTCGTTCGCCGTTTCCGTTGTCCAGCAGCCGCAGCAAGAGCTCCACATCGGAAATTTAAATTTCTGTCATGTTCTGCTGCTGCCGCCGTCGTCCTCGCGACCCGTTGCACTCGCACACCTCATTCGATATCCTTGCAAGGAAGAAGTTTTTGATTTCTTCTCTGCTGATTCTGTGCGAATGCGAAAGTTTGTAAGCTTCTTCGCTGCGCCAGAAGTCCTGATTGTGAAACGGATAACACTGAGACTTGGCAGCTCGGATCCGAAGAATCGCGTCTTCCATTGTGAGACCACCCGCCCACCCCCCTCCCCGTGCCACTCCCCCTCACCACTCGTTTACTTGCTTTATCACTTCTGCGTGATTTCTTGAAATTTTCTTAATAAAATTTCCCTAACTGCTTTGAGAAAATGCAGTTTCCTCTCTCGCCTCATTATTTGTGTTTATTTTGCGAAAGTTTCGCGGGAGCTGGTAAACTTGGTCCAGCGGGAGGGTGGACCGGTGGCCTTCTTTCCGTAGCCGGGGAGTGTCATTCCGGCAGACTGCAGGTTGCAATCTGCACAAACTGCATGTTTTTCTATGCATTCTCAGTAGTAAACTTTGCACAATAAATTTGAAAATGATTTACATATTTTGCGAGCGAGATTCCCATGACGGCGTTATCAGCGTGACCCCGATGCAATTGTGACGCTCGCCCTCGCCCTCCAGAGATTCAAATCTTCAAGTTAATTAAATCTTTGCAATTAAACAGTGCAAGCATTTTGATATCATTTGCGTTTCTCGCATTAATTTACACGCGCTGGCGAACGCGAAACAAATGATATGGAAAGCACGTGGAGAATGTGGAAGGTGCACGGGGACTGCGCTCCGCGACACGGGCGTACCTGCGCACGGGATGGAGGGGGCGCGCTGCAGTCTCCTCATCTGAAGCACAGTCGACACCCAAACGAGTCCACTGATTCACAAACACACGCATGAACAGACATAAAACGTGTTCATGTATTGATACTCGGCTGAGTCCTCAGAGACCCGGAATTAAGACATCAAACACCTCTCATGCTGCAGAGGTGCAGTGTTAAGCTGCAATTTGTCGATTTCGAGCACCTGCCGACACGTATTGTCAACGCGTGCCAATCTAATCCGGTCCGGAACAAGAGGATTCCAAACACTCCTTCTGTTCTGTTGATTGCGAAACAAACTTCTGTAGGAATTCATTACCGATCATTCAACCAAATCAAGTCAAAAATCAGAGAATTGCAACTCGTGCCAAAAATTTAGAGAATTGCGTGCAGACTCAACTCATGTGAAACTAAATTCTAAATCTAAATTCGAACCAGAAATTTCTCAGCGCGTTTTCATTCGTTTTATTTCTTTAAGAGAAAATTCTGGACTGATTAATGATTCAAAACCCGGGTGATGCTATTGTGGAGTTAATGCACCGCGACCTCGATTATTCTCTTCTATTGTTCCTCCGGCTGAAGAGGTCATTGTGTCTCTCCTCCTCAAGAGGTCATCGTGCCTCTGCTCCTCAAGAGGTCATCGTGCCTCTGCTCCTCAAGAGGTCATCGTGCCTCTCCTCCTCAAGAGGTCTACTGTGCCTCGTGCTCAAGAGGTGCCATGACTCCGTGAGCAGCCCGATCTTCCCGAGACACCCAATGATCACATCCAGCTTTACTAGTTTGAGCTGCTCGGTCTGCTGCAAGTCGAAGCAAGTGCTGTGTGTGACGAGGGATTCCCTCTCCTCCTCCCTGCTGGAGTTATCATCGCGAACACCCATCACATGGCGGTGTTTCTTCAGTCTACAGCGGCCTGTTAGCGACCCTACTATTTTCCCGAAGTTGTTGTCTCTGGCGAGTTTGGTTTCTACAACCGTTTTAGACAATAAAATAATAATAGAGTTTCAGATCCTCTGCACCGAACTCTTCCTCTTTCGAGATCCTTGAAATTCAAGAGTCCACAATTTGAAGCTCTGGACCCACTAATTCGGTGTTGGCGCCTATTTTTGCAACTGGCCGGCTGTCTCGTTCCCTTCTACGCTCGGTAGCCACCCCGGTAGCCACTCCCGGTACCCATTCCCTTCCCTCCTTTCCATCATAAATAAAACACATTTTGTTTATTTTCGTAGCTTTGATATATATTTCAATTTATATATATATATATTTTGATATATATATTTATTCATTCCGCTCTGTGTTCAGTTAATAATTAATTTCACTTAGTTTCCTCCAATATTTCTAACATTATTATAATGCTTCTAAATCTGTAATCATAAATTTAGTTTCGTATTTCATGTACATGTGTAACTAATAATGTGTTTGTTTGTTTGTTTGTTTGTTGGTTGGTTTGTTTGTTGGTTTGTTTGTCTGTCTGTTTGTTTGTTTGTTTGTTGGTTTGTTGGTTTTTTTGTTTGTTTGTTGGTTTGTTTGTTTGTTTGTTTGCTGGATTGTTTGTTTGTTGGTTTGTTTGTTTGCTGGATTGTTTGTTTGTTGGTTTGTTGGTTTGTTTGTCTGTCTGTCTGTTTGTTTGTTTGTTTGTCTGTCTGTTTGTTTGTTTGTTGGTTTGTTTGTCTGAATGTTTGTTTGTTGGTTTGTTTGTCTGTCTGTTTGTTTGTTTGTTTGTTGGTTTGTTTGTCTGTCTGTTTGCTTGTTTGTTGGTTTGTTTGTTTGTTTGTCTGTCTGTTTGTTGTTTTGTTTGTTAATAACATTCATCGAGTTTTACAAAATATCACATTTTAAGCTTTTTGGATTTATCCATTTAAGAATTAACAAATCGTTTTAAACAAATTACTTCAAATGGTGTGGAAAATGAAAGGTTCTCGTCCTCGAATGCTCGTCATCCTCGAATGCTCGAGAAATCTCCGAGGCTCAGTTCAGCAGCAAATAATCGAAGCATCCATCGATATAATAAACAGCGATTCGTAAGCATTTTTTAATTGTTTTGTTGCGGCTTCACATCGATTAGTAAATTCTGCGCTCCGCAGATGTGACGACTGGCGTTACATAAAGTTTCGGCTTCGGTTTCGGTTTCGGTTGCGGTTTCGGTTGCGTTTTTCTTCTCTTTTCTCTACGTTACTCGTATAATTGAAAAATACTTCAAAAAACACTCAATTTTGCTAGCGCGTGTGTGTGATAAATACGAGTGTGTGTGTGTGTGTGTGTGCGTCCTCATTTAGTCTTAAAATCCATATTTTCTAACGGTGACTTTTAACATTTAAAATTTTCATAGAGTGAATAATCTCAGAGAGAGAGAGAGAGAGAGACAGAGTGGGTGAGGAGGGCGTGGGGGGGGACGTTACTGCGAGAGAGTTTCTTCGCTTAACATCTCTCAACAAGGTATTCACACACACACACACACACACACACACACCACGTCTGGGTGGCGTACAGTTTTCTCTATGCATTTTTAACAACTATTAATATATTTGATGAAACACTTAGACGTCTACGCTGCCGATACGCAGTTGAATATTTCTATACGGTTACGGGATCCATGAAGTGATAAATGCGTGGTGGAGTTTCCCCCGCGTTTCTCTTCGTATCTACACTCGGCTGCGAGCGCGCGCGTCCTCTCTCTCCTCCCGTCGTCTCTCTCTCTCTCGGGCGGATCGGCACGGCTGCACACCTGCTCGCCCGCTCGCCCGCTCGCCTCACCGACGGCGTTCAAGTGTATTTGCGGCGGCTTGCTTACTATTTATTACTACTACATTAAAAGACTTCCGCGTTTTTACAGTGTTGCCAGCAGCAGCGACAGCGACAGCGACGGCGGCTTTAAATGCGTTTCTCCCGACTGCAGCTGGTGTGGCGGCGACCCGACTACTCGTGTAGATCCGTTGAAACTTCGTAAATGTGTGCCGCTGCGTATAAATAAAATGCTACTCGGTACTCTAGACTTCAGTATTTACAAAAATTCAATATTTCATATTGAGTTTCGCTTCGCCGCGGCGTCTCGCCCCGGCGCAGCTGAGCGGCAGAGTGCCGCGCGTCACTCCAGTAGCGCTTCCAGTAGCGCGGCGCGCTTCCCGTACTTCCAGTGCATTCCATTCAAGTGTGTGCTCGTCTTATTTTCTACGGTGATAAATTATTATTTTCGCTTTTCAGGGTTTTCATTTGCAGGCAGCTCTTCATCATCATCATCATCATCAGGTTCAGTTTTCATCATTCAGTTTTCATCATTCAGTTTCCATCATTCAGTTTTCATCATTCAATTTTCATTCATTAATTTTTATGCGTCGTGCGTAGCTGGAATCCCGTTAAAATTTTATCTATTCTAGTTCATGTACTTCGTCGTCTTCTTCTTCTTCTTCTTCTCGCTTAGTAGAGTGCAACAGTTTCGGTGCGTTGGAGAGTGTGTGTGTGTGTGTGTGTGCTTTCACACCCATGCTTTGTTGTGTTGAGAATTCCTATTTAGACATCAATCTGCAAGAAGAGAGAAGAGAGGAAAAAATTGTACATTTCAACGGCGTTCAATTAGTTGGCATGAAAATAACTCAATTGATGATTTTAATAGCTTGCGGTGAATTTGTGTGTATGAATTGAATTACGATGGAATTACGATGGAATTACGATAGAATTTCCCGCATACGCACCGAGGTGTTGGTGGAAAAATGGCTGCCGGTGCTCGTCGAGGGCGCACAGACGACGACGCGTGGACGCAGCAGTCGGGACGCAACTGTATTCGATGATGTGGCATGAGGCAGCCGTCGAATTGTATTCCTGCAAGAAGAAGCGAGACGAAATCACAGCTGAGACGAGTCGTGTTTGCATGCAGAAACTCAAGAATAGAAATTCATTAGACTCCGAATTTGATTAAATGAAATGAACATCGAAAAGAGGAGAGGAAAGGAGAGAAAAAATGTCTCTCTCCTCGCTACACTTCGACGTTTTATGAGAGCGAAGAAATGTGTGAACTGCATTCCACGCGCTCGCTCGGTGTCCGCCGCTGGGTACCGTTAATCTTAATTCACCAACTCACTTGACAGCTTTTCTTTATTGCGAAACAGAGAGAGAGAGAGAGAGAGAGAGAGAGAGAGCGCGAGAAGTCACCCCGGACCGAGACTCCCCTCACGCTGTTTGTTGCCGAGGCTCAGTTAGCTCGGCAAGTCGTCAACCGAACAATTCAATAAATTTGTTTGAAGTGTGCTGAGAAAAAAGGAACTAAAAAATACATTTGAATCCTTTGACATTTCTAACGTCGTCCGTTCTTTGCAGAGTGCAAAAAATAATTAAGAAAACTTCCATCAGATGGGACTGAAAATATATTCAATTTAATATGCCGAAAATCGTCCCAGCAGCTCCAGTGTCACTCGTGAGCCTGTGTTACTCGTCCACACACACACACACACACACGCACCCGACTACCCGACCGCTACCACCACCAACACCAGCAACAAAATCGGGCTCATTAATTAACCGTTTTCGTGCGGTGCGATTTGTTGCTGCTGCCGTTGCCAGACTCATTTTCAAATCTGTGTGCTGCAGACGCTTTTATTGCGGACATAAACTTCAAGATGAGCGTGTGTGGGCGAGTGTGAGAGCGAGAGTGAGCGCGAGAGTGAGAGCGACAGTGAGAGCGAGAGTGAGAGCGAGAAGAGTGCAGAGGACACCGGCGTCAACGCAGCGCTTGTCAACGCGGGATGGCGGAGCTGCTGGCTGCCGGCTGCCGTTGTTATTGCGTTCGCAGGAAATTAAAGGACCTTCGTGAATAATTGCATCAATTTGTGGCAAGGAAACGGCGGAGGAACGATAGAGTGTAAATTAGCGGTTAAGGACAAGCGGGGGCTTACATGGGGAGACTTTCGGGGGGGAGAAAGAGACTCGAGAATGGAGGGAAAAATCAACATTTGGAGGCGCGCTGAAGCAGCGGTTCGCGTGTAATTAAGTCACTCGTATCACGGGTTACTTCGAGATTAAAATGTAGACACTCGGAACTTTGATCGCGTGAAGTGTTCGCGCTCCTCCGCAGCCCCCGATCTCGAGCAACAGATTCTCCTTGTGAGAGCTGCGAACGATTTGCTGCAGGCGTCTTAAATCGCAGTCGCCACCGACACTGCAATCGCAACAAACCAGCGAACAACAGCGGCAGCCATTCAGCCGCTCTGACACCGCGTTACCTCTGGCAAACCACCCGACTGCCCTCCCTTACCTTCTCCACGCCCCCCCAGTGCATCGAGTGCGGTGGAAAATTCATTTCTGTCGCCCGAAATAAATGCCAACCATTATTCTCGCACTTTTTTCGTCCACAGTGTTTGCGAATTCGGTTTGATAGCCACCAACAACTGCGTCAATTTACGCTAATGGTCGGGTTTTTTGAAAAATCGCTCCTGCGGTGGCGGGAAGAGGGGTGGAGTGGGTGTCGCGGGGGGAGTGGGTGTCGCGGGGGGAGGGGGTGCGACGGACAGGTGGTGGAAAAAGCGAAACGGATTCGAAGTGGTGGGCATGAATTGCTCGCAGAAATCCACTTAATTTGCAAAGGCATCCCGCACTTTCATGCAGCAGCAGCTCATCACGTGGCAACGCCACTGCCGGTGTTGCCACAGCGCTGGCGACGCACATCGCTATCGTGACTTCTGCGAACGACTTTCTGCCGAGAGCAACAAAGACTCGCAAAAACCTCGTTTGTCACATTTCTCAACCGAAATTGTTCCGCGCACACCAAATGCGACCGACCAAACAGCCCCACCCGACAACCCACCCAACACCCCCCCCCCCCTGACACCACCACCCACCGGTAACGGGCGAAGTTTTCATGAGTTTTTGCTGGCTTTTTGCCGGCATCGTTTCACGTCCGAATGACGTCTGACGCGACGTGACAAATCCTATTATAGATGCGGCCGGGAAGATAGCGCGCCATTCTCGTCGCCGCTCTTGTTGTTGTCGTTGTTGTTGCGCCGGCGCGGGTGGTGGCGCTGGTGGCGGCGGTGGTTTTTTGCGGTTTCTCCAGTGGCTGGTGTGAAAACAGCGACACCGAAACCGACACCCGGTGACTGGAGTCGCCACTGATTCCCGCTTGCAGCGTCCGATAACATCGAAGTCAACATTTTCGGCCGCAGCCGTCGAGCACGCAGACCCCGGCGCCGTCCCGGCAGCACGAGCGGCTCGGTTTTGGCTGGGTTAACGTTGGCCGACGAGTTTTATGATGGCGGCTGGTTGGCCATGCTGACAACAACAACGAATGTTTCGGCAAACAGCGCTTGCTGTGTGTTTGTGTGTGTGTGTTGGTGTGTGTGTGCTAGCGAAAGTTAAATTTTATGAAATGCCAGCCAATGTTGCCAGATGTTGAAATGTTTTGGTGTTACCGCAGGGTTATTTCGAAATTAAACGAAGTTGTTTTTACATTTGCATCATCTGGCGTCGAGGGGGGGGGGGGTGGGAGAGAAACAGGAGAGACGAGAGCACGGCTGCCTCATTCTTGTGCTCTCGGGTCGTGTCGTCGTCTTCTTTCTGTCGTAAGGAGAGCGAGGCTCGCATTCGGATTCTCGGGCGACTGTTAAACGCGCGTTTAAGAGAGACCGAAAGCTACAGAGAAATCGTGTCTTAGAAAAATAAGGGCGACCATAGATGAAGTAATCTCGCTCCTCCAGCTCGTTGCCAAGATGCACTTTAACAGCGGGTCCGTGTTAATGCCAGACCGGGTGCTCCATCAGCTAAGCGATCCGAATTTATAGGCCTTCCTTGTGTCTTCCTGTCGCTCCTGTAAAACTCCTTCAGTCCACCACGGAAGTCCTGTAGCCCTCAAATTAATGTAATTTTTAATTTATTCCATTCCACTGCAATTAAAAATCGCAACATCATGTTCGAGAGTTGACATTTTCACTTTTCCACCTTCATTCCGAACAACAACAACGTTGCAGACCCTATTGTGGTCCGGTGTGCCTAACACACGGCCAAACAACTCGAAAGCAACAACACAACAGACCAATTCAGACAGACTGCAACCCACACCGTCCGTCCGTCCGTCCGTCGTCTGCTGTGAGCGGAATCGGCAGAGGATACGCGCGCGCCCTTCATTTCGGTCGGGAAGCAAGCAGACGGGCGTTTTAACTGCTTTTTTGTGCAACAAAATGGCGTCGTCGGACACAACAAATAGTCAGCCGGCAGCCAGCTTCAAAGCAATCAAGGACACGACTGTGTGGCGGTCAGCCCGCGCCTGCCCCCTCCACTGCTTCGTGCCCCCTCTGCTGACAATGGAAACGCTAAACGTTGAAGGGAAACTTTTGTGGCTTTAAGTTGGCTGAAGCCGCGATGGAGGCCACTGCAACCGCGTTGTTTCACCGTTTACTGCTCGCTTTTGTAGCTGGCGGTGTCGCTGCTCGGAGGTGTCACAGGATGCCAAACGGCACCGCCCGAGCGTTGGCGGGCCGGGGCGGGCGTCGCGGTGCGGGCGCTCTATTTACACTCGTAAGTGCGGCAAATGAGACGCTTCGCCGCGAAGTGGCGGGCGTGCGGGCGACGTTGCTGCACGCTGTGGCGCGGCAATCGCGGCCAGCCAGCCAGCACTTTGACGAGGACGACGTGTTTATTTAGCCAGCTAGTCAGCCGGCAGCCAGTTAGTTGGTCGCTCGGTGTGCCGCAGCATCTCCTCCAGCTTAATTGCGTGGGCTTGTAAAGGGTTTTGCATACGATGCGGTGTCGCTCCTGTTTTTTGCGTCGCCATCTTGTTCGTGTGCGAGTTGTGAGAGAGTTGAAGGGAGTTGGGGAATCCTTGCTCCAGTTTGCCGCAGGATTTCGATGAGCTTACAAAAAGCAGTCTGGTTTTTCTCGGCTTTCGAAGGAGATCCCCTAGTTTAACTCAATTGGGTAGACGATGCTTTCGCATGTTCGAATATCTCGCAATCAATTATTCACTCTCGTTTCGAACGAAGTCCTGCCATCTCATGTGGCGACAAAAATCCCTTGATGTTGATTGATGCGCGCTCATTCGGCGTACGGAGGATCCTTCATCCACACCGGCCGGCATCTGCGGACCGTCAACTTTTTCTCGCTCCACCCACTGATGGCCATCAAGTAGCGGGGACTGAGATGCCGATTAATGCTTAACTTTGCCAAACTAAAGCGAAATTCAACTTGCTTTCGGTGTCCGCTCGCCGTTTTGCCAGCTCTGAGTGGCATCTCTGGTTCGTGCTAATGCTCGACTCGACGGTTGCGCGCTTGTTTGGCTTGATTTTGGCTAAGCACCACATTAACTTCCGTCCGAAGCAGATGAGTGATAAGGCAGCTTCGAGCCTCCCGGGTGGGGTGTTTCAGCTATGGATCTGGAGAAGGGGATCCACCAATCGTAGGCAGAAGGCATCCATTCCTGATGCGCTCTCGAATGTCCCATGAAATCATGGCGGTTAATCGTTCTAAGAACGTAAAAATCGACCTAATGATTGCGAGTTAAAACGGTTCCAATTATCGTCTCAAACAAAACGAGTCTGTCTAGGAAAATCCTGGCTGACTTATTTCCTCTACGAAATATGCGAACTATCATCCCACTTTCTTCCTTCCTTCCTTCCTTCCTTTCATTTTCCGGAAGAAAAACGGACCAACGAAATAGTTATAAATACCGAGCAGGACTGGGCGTCTGGTGCATTTAACGCCTTCACTTCCTCTCTCGTCGCAATACATTTAGTCTTCAGTCGCGCAAAACAGCGGGCACGGCGCCAACTTAATGTCATCCCTGGCGCAGGAGGTGGGAGGGTGCAGCTGTACGCTGTGCGGCGTAAGGACCGCAGCGAGATCGCCCGCCAGCCCCGTCCATCGCGTGCAAGCCAAGCAGTTCATAATTCAGAGATTTAACTACGCTGGCACTCGCACAGATGGCGCGATTTCGGGTGGGATTTAGTTAAGTGACGCTGCTGCCGGAGCGCCATGCATACGCAAGGAAACAAACACATCAAGATTAATTTTGCGAGATAATAAATCGAATAAAGGCAGCTTAGTGCGGAACGCTAATGTTGCATGTAAAGTGGGCGAGGGGTGCAAGTGTACGAGGGAGATCCTGGGGGATGGACATTTGTAAAAGTTCGGAAAACGGCAGGGTTATCCTGCCCAATCATTACCAGCCATAATCAGATATTTAAACAGACAAAATTTAATGGGTTTCGCCGAGCTTTCAAAGAGAATCGATCAAGTATTTGGAAGGGCAATCATCAAAGAATTCTGATAGCGAACAATTGAGTCGGATGCTGCATAGAGCAGAGAACACTTGTACTGCAATTAATTGCGATAACTCTCTTCATTTTCCTGTGATTAAGAGTTCAACCGACCAGCAGAGAGAAGCGGCAGACAGATGGACAGACAGCGCCGACTAAAGTCAAGAGGTGAACCCGATAGTCGAGATCGAGACGGCTTTTAGAGGCGGAACGATAATCGAAGTCAAAATCGAGGGATAACCAAAATCAAAATGGCTTTTTAGCGGCTTTTTAACCTCGATTATCGAGGTTGACAGAGGCTTGCACAGTCGCGTTGATTATCGGGGAGACCTCGAGCGATCTCGGCCCATTCTTACAGAAATTTTCACCATTAAGAGTTCTGAACGATTCTAAGCAATTCTCGGGAGTTGACTTCTCTGTCTGATTGCACTTCGCAATTTTTCATATTATTTCTCTAAAGTTTCCTACTTTGTTTTGATTTTCCCTGTCTTCTCAACTACTGAAACGTTGCATAATCGCATCAGGTTTCCCGACAGCATTCTTATGGCACCCATCTGACACCGCAGCAGGGAAACAAAGTGACAGATTTATTACGACCGATTCCAATTGCTTCGGCGAGGATATCGTATTCACGGCAAACGCCTCACGGGTGCCGCCAACCCTCGTGCCATCGTGGGCCGGGAAGGACGAGAGGAGTACGCGTGATGCGGATTAGTGTAGCGAAGCGCGTTCGCAGTCTTATCTTCCTGCATGCAATTGCTGCAACAGTTAAGGGTGCCGCGAGAGTTTTTCCTCGCTGGCGGACATCCGCCGCGCCACCCGCGCCCCCGACACTCGTATCACCGCCACTCGCATCGACACCATCGCCGTAATCGCAACCGCATGCAATAAAGCACCGCAACAGCCGGGTGTCAAACGCTCCTTGATGGGATTAAAAGTCCCGCAGAGTGGCGCACACGAGGAGGGGCGACCGGAGCGCGTTTAATTTCCCAAAAACTGCTGGTGACGAGTGTGGAAGTGCATTTCTGCACTTCTTCTGGGCGGACCGAGTCACCCTCGAAGGCTCTCTACAGCCGAGAGGCATGTCTTTCGCGGACGGTAAAGATGTCAGCGCCTGTTTTACGAGCATCTTGCCCGACTTTCGAACTGGAAACCTGGACTCGCTTGCGACGAGGGTGTCTATTTTCAGGTCTATTTTGGTTTGCGATAAAGAGAAATTAAGATACGAAGATTGTTGCGGGAAATTGAGCCGTCGCAACACCCTCTCGCCCGCACGCAGCTACAATGCGTGACCCCGCAAAATGAGGGCACAGGCGAGACACGAAAAGTAACGCCAACTGATACGAAAATAGTCTCAACTTGCTGTGGAGTTTTTCGGTCGATTCTCTGGACTGCATGTGGTTCGCTCTGCTGTAACGGACTCCCCGCACACCCCTCCTCACGGTGCCGAAAGTGTTGACTGTTAATAAATTTATTATCTGGGGAAGTTCGGACATCCGAGTTTCTGGTGCGGACGCCACGGATGCCACAGCAGCGGAAGACGCTTGTTAATGGAGTCGCTATAAATTGCGTTGCGGCGAGGCGTGTGGAGGGATTTTGACGAAGCGAGGAGGGATTTTGACGAAGCGAGGAGGGATTTTGACCACAGGTTTCGCAGCTCGTCTCTAATGACATAAACACTCCGCAAAATCCCTTCGATTTCGGGTATCCGTACGTTTAAGACGCTAAAGAGGACGCACTTACCACCACGATACTCCACTTCCTGCAGAATTTACTCAAGGCCTGTCTGTAGCATCACGGTTTTATCGCCCAGAAGTTCTTCTTCGGCTTCGCCCCGGTCGAGGCCGATGCTGATCGCGTTGAGGCGCGCTGCGTGTCCGAGCAGCGGCGCACGTGGCTGCAGGGCGATCCCAGCACGCCGTTGACGGACGCACCGCACGCAGCCACTGCGCCAGTCGCCGGCCCCGCCATCAGGATGTTGGGCAGCATCAAGCCGATGCCCTGATCCTCCTGGCTGGAGTTCATGCTGCTCTTCGAAGTCGAGGTGCCCGAGGCGGTGGAGGAGCGGCAGCTCCGGACGTTGTGCGGCAGGGTGGTGGTGTGTGCGTCTGCGTGCACGCCGCCTGCTTTGTAGTAGCGCAGGCTCTCGTTGTAGCTGGCGCCGCTGCTGCTGCCGCTGCCGCTGAAGCCGCTGTCGAGGTCGCCCTCGTCGAACTCGGGGTTGACGCAGGAGTTGTGGGCGTGGTCCTTCAGCTCCATGGAGTGCAGTGTGGTCGAGAGGTGCTCCAGACTGCCCTGCGACAGCGTCCGCTGCTGGGACGAGGCCGCCGATGACGCCGACGACGAGGCACCGCCCAGCAAGCCGATCCGTCGGGGCCGCTGAGAGGAGGCGTTGGAAGACGACGACACCACTGCCGCGTCCGCCGCTGCTGCTGCTGCTGCTGCCGCTGCTGCTGCCGCTGCCGCAGCGCTGGTCGACGGCGTCGTGTCGCAGTCGCCGTCGGGGTGGTTGGGACTGACGTCGGGAGGAGTGGGCGGCATGATGAGGGCCTCGAGCGACAGGTTGAGCTCGTCCAGCACGCGGAAGTGGTTGTGCTGCACCCGCCGCAACTCCTCGCGCACGTTGCTGATGCCGGAGGTGGCGATGCGATTGTCGGACAGCACCTTGCGGATCTTCTGGTCGCTGACCTCCTCGTACAGGTTCTCGGTGGTGCCGTACCGCGTGGTGTAGGTGTGGCGGTCCTCGGCGCTGGGCGAGGACGAGGTGGACTGGCCGTTGCTGGACTTGGAGCGGAAGCTCTTCGCCAGCAGCGCGCGTATGGAGTTGCGCGGCGGGCTCTTGGAGGGCCCTGCGGCGGCGGGCGGCGGCGCATTCACGGCCGGCACGGGGCTCTCCCGGCGCGGCACGTTCGTGTGGCACTTGGCCGCGCCCGGCTCGTAGTAGGCGTACGAGTAGACGTGGTTTATGGACGCCGAGCCGCCCGGGTAGGACGGCTGCTGCACGGGCGACATCTGCGGCTGGTGGGGCGTGGGCGAGGGCGTGACCACGCCAGCAGCGAATCCGTACTCCAGCGACGACTGCGACGAAGACGAGTGTGTGGAGGGCTCGAAGCGTTCCATGGTGGCGGCGATATTCTTCCGCGACCACTTGACCTTCGAAGAAAGGAAGAAAAAAGCAAACGCGCGGGTCACTACTTCGAGCCGAACCAGCGAATCGGAAGTCTGCACTCACCTGCTGCTCGACATCAATTTTGTGGTTGCTCCTGCGGCTGTGTCCGCGCCGACGCCGCTCGGTGAAGGCCTCCGCCGGGCAGAAGCCGTTGCTGCCGTGCATCAGCATCATGTCGCCGTTGACGCCGTGGCCGATGCCGTTCGACGGCGCCGGCGGCGGAGGCATGCAGAACTCAATGCTGTCCAGGTCGTCGGGGAAGATGAGGTCGCCGCGGAACTGGCTGCCGCCCCCCACCGCGCCCATCATGCCCAGCGTGTTCGCGGTCGCCATGTGGTGGCTGCTGGCGGCGGCCGCCGGCGTTGCGCGCGATTTGCTCTTCGGATGGCGCATCGACATGGACAGGTGGGGCGCGCTGAACGGCGACGCGGCGGCACCGGCGGCACCGGCGGCGCCTGCGTGCGGATAGTCGCCGGGCGGCGAGAAACTGGCGAACTGCGGCGAGGCGGGCCGCGCCTGGAACTTGGCCGAGCCCGGGAACATCGTGTTGTGCATCCTGGCTGAGGATGGCTGGTGCGCTCCGCGATGGACTGAGATACTGAAGCCTCTGGTCTCTCGCAGCCTGTGGATCGAGTGCGTCTCGCTCGGTGGTTGACACGCAATCAGTCGTCGCTGCTCGTCATGCTCCTGAAGAGGGACTCTGTAGCGCCAGCCGACTGGCCGACCAGCATCTGCTAATTTTCACCCAAATTCAAGGATTCCTGGTGCGCTTGCCGACTTAGCGTGGCTCCTGCAGGACTGCAACCTCTAAAGTAGAACGAGAAACGAGAAGAGAAGAAAGACGTACGTGTGAGCGTGAAAACAAAAGCATTAATCAGGGCGCCGCAGCAGTGAGCGCTCATGCACTCGCACACAGAATGCCGAATGCATTCCCACACTCGCACACAACTCGCGCCAATCAAGGCCGGAGTTACGAGCTCGAGCTCTCGAATACCGCGGGGACTTGGGGAGAATCTGTTACTTCGCAGAGCCGAACACGATTTAGTGCTCAGGCATGAAGGGCGCTGCAGTTTCTTCGTTGAGTGGTGCGCTCCTGAGGCGCCTACAGGGCCGGAGTTCGATTTTCCGAGGGGATCGTACGTCGTATGCCTGAGCCACGCACACGCGGAAGTCCTGCACTACGAAAATCCCTTTGAAAAACCCCCGCAGCTGTGCTCGGACTTGACAATCCGATCATGTTGCGTTCACACTCGCAGCGACTTCAGCACGGTGCAAAACGTGGCGAGCCGGCGACAAATGTTTTCAACGCAATGCGTATTCAACACTTTCGCCCGGGGATCAGAGCGACGCTGCTGCCGTGGTGTGGTGGGTGGCGGGTGGCGGGTCATGCAACGTTGCTCGCGTAGGTTGGCGCGGCGCACATGAGGGCCGCCGCGCTGCTGCACTGCGGGCCACTCGAGAGCTCGCATCAACTAGCAGCCGTCCAAGTGGTTGTTTCTGAGCTGCTCTCCGCTCCGTTTGAGCGACAATAAATCAATCATGGCGGGGCTGACGTATATGCACGCCGCGTCGCTGCCCTCTCGCCGACCGGCTGCTCCCAGCTGCTCCCGGCTGGCAGCCCTCTCAGTCGGCCCTCGCGGCAACAGAAGTGCGTTCCAGACCCAGATCCAGACACTTCACGTCTACTCAAGCCCAGACGAGTCAAGACAAATGTTGTTTTAAGCTCGCCACTTTGTTCTGCCAAGCGACGATTCACGCGCCCCGTCCGTCCCGTCGTCTCTGCAGACGCTGCAGCCGCTGCAGTAATGAAGGATTGCCGAGATGAATCGTGATCCCGGAGAGCAGCCCGCGGCACCCACAAGCAACACCCTCGAGCGACCCGGTCACACATGCGACGCGGTCTTCATGCAGATTAGCGCGGAAGACGAATGTGGAAGACGGCGCCGCCGAGGCATGAGTGCGCCGGCTGAGCGCGGAGACGGCGCGACGGATGCCACTGGCGGTGTGGGTGGGTGGACAGGACGTGCGTGTGTGTGTGTGTGTGTGCGCGACGGCGTGCCGAACTCGTCGCTCTCTCGTCGGACGCACGAGGGACAGTTTTTGATTTATTTACTTTGATGCTCGCTCGTAACTAATTGCTGTGACAGTTCGTTGCTGATTAATCGAGGCATTCATTGAGCCAACTAACGTGTTGCAGATGCTCGATTCGAGCTGCGCGGGACCGAACGAGCAGGCGCGAGCGGGTGGGGGCAGTCGGTAAGTATGGCATTGGGTAATCGGCAGTGAAAAATTACGAAACTAATTGAGGAGAAGTGAAAAATATTGTTTCCACTTCGAAGCGAATTCTTTTCAACAAGTTTAAGATGTCAACATCAGCATCAAGTTGTGGGGGGCAAAATGGGCTACATTGGTCTGCCAGGAATGGTCGCTGACTCTTTATCATTCGAAGGCATAGTTGAAGAAGTCCTTCGGAATGATTGGGGGCTGATGGGAGTTCGGTGCGGCCCGTGCGTGGAGGAGAAACGAGCAGGAGCGCCAAATGCTTCGCGGTGAGTCGTCCAACTTTTTTCTGGATGGCATATGATTTCTGTCATTGGTGTCGGATTCTTGGTAGCTGTAGTTGATAATGCTAAGCCCACTTTTTCAATCTTCTGCGTTCAAAAAAAAAAAAAAAAAAAAAAAAAAAAAAAACCCCCCCCCGTGTAAATGGCGCTGAGTTGCTGCAGATTAACTCTTCTGTAGAGATTACTGCACCGTCATATGCTGCACGGAACAGATATTCAGCAAGACAGCGGCAGACATTTTCGCGCTTCGAGAAATCGAGAGACTGCGAGGGACAAAAACTCTCACATCGCGTTTGATTGAGCGCTGTTTTTGCTGCTGCTGATGGCAAAACAAAGAGGCGCTCAATACGCGTTGCCGCTTGCCTGCGACCCGATCAAGCCAACAGCCAACCCTCGGCGCTGATGATGACATGCAGGCGAAAAAACCGCGCGATGTTAATGACGATGAGTTTCCACAAAAGCGAGCGCACGCCTGCAGGAAGCGTTTCGAAAAATGATGACTTGCCGAAGCTGCGAGTGCGAGTGCGAGTCCAAGACGCCGCCGTAATGGACGTCATCAGGTGGGTATCGAACGCGGCGGTGCGAGTATCATGTCGGCTCTCGTGCGCTGTCACGGTGGGCGGGGCGGGCAGAGCCAACGGAAGACAAAGCGAACAACTTAATCATGGATTTTAAAAGCCGCGAAGCGCGCTTTTCTCAAAGCGAAAACAAAGCGAAAACAAAGCGAAAACACGAACGAACTATTCAAAGAAATACGGCACCAAATTAATTTTATCTGCCGCGCAGTTCGAATGTCCGCTGTAACCGAAATTCATAACGAATTTTTTGCGCTGCAGCGGCGCAAAAATCCCCTAATTGGAGTTGGTGGCACTCGCGAAAGCCGGTGTTCTGCAGCAATCTGGACTCGTCGCGACGAGTGTCTTGCCTGTAAGACTCGTTTGGCTAATGAAAACTTCGTTTATCTCTTGCGTTCAGAGCCGGAGCAGCAGCGACGCCGCACGCATATCCAGCGGATTGCGGGGACTGCTGCGACAGCCCGCCCGGCCCGGCACAGCACAGCGACGACGGCGACGACGGCGACGACTGCAGTGGAGCAAATTAATTCGATATGCGAAATCGAATCGCAAAAGGAAAGTGAAGTGACAGGGCGGCACGGCACGGAGTCGTGCGAACGGCAGCGAGAGCGGAGCGAGCGCGGCGGACACTTCATGCAATTCGCCTGCCTCAGATTCGCGTGCCTTATCGCGAAGATACACACGCGAGCACGTAAGCGCGTGTATGTGCGTGTGTGCGGACGCTGAGTTATTGGCACGAAGACCGGACGGACGGACCGACGGACAGGCGGACCGACGGACAGGCGGACCCACGAACCCGTCGGACAGGCGGACGCGTGACAGTTGCGGCTCAAAGATGCGGCCCGAGTGTGCGTTGCGAGTTTGCGTTGCGAGTTGATTTGCATCGTTTTGCCCCGATTTCCGCATGCATATTCATGAAGAGCGAGCGTCAAATGTCAAACGAGGAGATGCAGATAATTAAGTTTCCCGTAAAAAGGAGCTTTTTATGCGTCCCTCTCGCAGCTGACAGATATTGAGAACGCTCGAGATGTGGTTGGCTGCGAATTCGGTTTCTTCTCCCCTCCCCTGAAAAGGATGTTCGACAGTCTAATAAAATAGCGAGGTCGTCCTCTGCAGCGCCGGAAGTGGGGAAGGAGAGCAAGGAAATCCCCTAAGCAACGAAATCCCCCCCCCGAAAATTCAACCCATCTAGGCGAAAAAATCGAAAATCGGCCTCGTCTGCAGCAGCTGCTCAATCGCCTCGCAATGAAGAGACTCAGCGACGAGTAGGAACGAAAGAAAACACTGCCGAGATCTTCAATGAAATCGCAGAAAGCGGGCGCGCGTGAGGCAATTAAGTCTCTCTGCAGGAAGTGACTTCACGGCTCGAGTGCCTTCAGTCGCGTGTGCCGTGCTCATTAGAAGCGAATCTCGTGCGTTGCGCTTCCTCCTGCGGCGGCGGCACCACCTTCAAGTGTTGCACTCGCGCGGCACGCAGTAAATGACGCGTCGTTCTGTGCGAACACAAGTCGCAGCGGCAGCGGCAGCGGCAGCGGCTACAAAATCGATACGCCAGCACTCGCGCGTCCGCCCAACTAATCCTCCGCACTCATTTCCAACTAATAGAGGATTTAGCGGCGCTGCTGATGAACACGACGACACGACATGAATGCGTCCGCTCCGAGAAGCAGGCGGTATTTCGCGCCGAGTACGTGTCACCGCACCCTGGTGCAGACAACGCAAACTTCACGCAAAAAGTGCACGCGGAAGAGCTGCCTCAGGATGACGTGGGCACGGGGAGGAGGTGACTACGTGCGAGCGTGTGTTTCGGCGACTGACACCTCAATGCGTGCCGAGATGAGTTGCACCTGTCTGTCTGTCTGTCTGTGTGTCTGTCAACCTTCGGTGTCTCGGCTATTCGCAGCGATCGTTGGCGGTCTCAGCGGTGGAGATAATTGCATCATCTGCGGCTGGCGAAGTCGAAGGCGAAGGCGAAGTCGAAGCGGCACCGACTAACCGCGGCTCCTCTGAGTGAGCTGCGGCACAGTGGACCGCATGCGCCAGTCTGCCGTGCGGCTAATGACGCCGGTCTGCCGGTTGGCAGACACGCTTCTTCCAGTTCGCTCCACTGTATCGTCGACAGCTGCTGCTGCTGCTGCTGCTGTGCGCCACAAATCCACTCATGCAGCCGCACCATCCTGCCACCCGTTTGTCATTCTTGTGCGGCTCAGGTTGCCACAACAGTTGGCCGCATGCAGCGATGCAGGTCGTCCTCGGCTGACGTGTCGCCTCATCATCATCATCATCAGCGTCAGCACAACATTAAATGTTTTGAATTATTAAACGAAGCGATAGTTGAGCGAGCGATTTCAATGTGGTTGCTGGATTTCAATGCGGCGCTCGTCTTCGCGATGCCTGCAGGTTGATTGCAGAATATCAGCTCCAGCAGCATCAGCTCCAGCTCGACTGGGCTGCACAGCTGCGGCAAGCAAGACTTCAGACGACAGGCGGCTTCACACGAGCAGGATCGGCACCGTCGTCTCCGTCTGCGTCTCCCCTCCTAATCGTCGTGTTCCTCTTGCCTCTTCGCCTCTCTAATGCGCTAATTAGAAGCTGCATTAAAAGCTGGATGTCGCCGGAATGTTGCGTCGCCGGTTTCATGTCGCACGAAGTCGCTGGCTTGGCAGAATCGAGTGCCGGCGCCGGGCGCACCTGACGAATTTACTGCACCAGAAGACCGCATTCAAATTCAGCTCCTTACTTTTCTCAGTGGAAAATCGGGAACACTCTGAAATTCTTCAGCTCTAAATTTCTGCTAACAAAACGAATCTAAACACTGAGCATGAGAATGGAGGAGAGAGAAAATCTCATTCCTTCAATGGGAGACTTTTTTCGCCCCGTATTTTTCTGAAGAATTAATTAGCGAAATTGAACGCCTCACTACCACCGGCATTCATTTACAAACCACCGGCCGCGAGCTCTGGTTCGCCCGCCAAACGCGCCCGAAAGTATGCAACAGAAGTGAGAACAAACTGAATTATGGATTCGCAGCATTCCGTCCGCCGCGAGCGACGATGCCGTGTTCGTGGCATCTCCGTCGTGTTGCTGCGCTAACCACAACAACATTTTTTACGATACCGATACCGATCCCGATCCCAATCCCTATCCCGATCCTAAGTAAACAGCTTTCGGTGTGCTGACGACTCCTGAGCCCGCTGACGACTCCTGAGCCCGCTGACGACTCCCGAGTCTCCGCTCCACGAGCTCTCGGCAGTCATTTGCCCGCTCTGTGTGCGGAAGACAATCAACACGCCCGACTGGCTGAAGTCTTTCCGCGGCATGCTGATTTCCTTCATGTGATGCTCCTCTTCTTCACTTTTGCTATTCTGCGGCTTTCACTGCTTCCTTGCCAGGTGTTCGCGGCGCTGATGTCGAAACTCATTTGCATGCGAATTTATTGCTTCTCACGTACTCTGATTGATTGATTGCACGGATTGCGAGCTTTGTGATTCGGTTCGGGTGCCCTGATTCTGTTTATTTTAGCCGCTCTGAATACCGAGTGTGACTCGTACAAAAAAAAAACACAGGAAGCCAAACAACCTCGATGGCCCTCGCACTCGACTTCGCAGGCAGGTGAAGCCGCGTTTCCGCCGCACAAATTTAGAATTCCATTAACGCAGAGCTTGAACAGAGAATTCACGAGTTTTTCGAAGAGTGGGGAGGTAGGGAGGGAGGGAGGGAGGGAGGGAGGTAGGGTTTCTTCGCCGGCAATGAATTGCTTCGTCTTCGGTTGCATCACAGGGAAGCAGATCGACACTGACAAAGTCGTCAACGGCGTCGTCAATGAAGTGACTTCAGTTAATTTGCAGCTGAGCTCGACGTTGTCGTCCTCCTCCTCCTCTTGCTCCCCCTCCTCCGCTCCTCCTGCTCCTCCTGCTCCGCTCCTCCTGCTCCACTCCTCCCGCTCCTCCCGCTCCTCCTCCGCCTCCTCCACTGCACTGCGAATGCTACGCTTCGGCGACGATTAGAGTTCCGTTCGCCAACGAGGTTGCATCCTTATCGCTGCATTCAATCATCGCGTTCCCGCCCTCAACCGGCTGCACCCGCCCACTCGCTCAAGCGAACGCGAGCCCAGCTGAGCCTAAACTGTCGTTGTCGTCGTCATCGTCGTTGTCGTCGTCCGTCGTTGCGCAGCAGTTAAGAGGGCAAATTAGCGATTTCACAGTTTGTTAGCCGTGTGCAGAAAAATTAAAACTAAACACTGCGTGCAGCTGCCGGTTCTGGCCTGCCGGTCGAGGGGGAGCGGCGGCCCTGGCAGCACACGGTGGCGTTTTATTACTTTTCCATTTTCATGACTGGCTGCATTCGATACGAATTTCATTATCGTCGCGCCTGCGAGATGCGTTCGCCGTTTCGTAGCTGCGAACAGCAATTAAAAGTGGAACTTAATTGAGCTTTACGCGGTCCCCCCAAAACCGGAACCCCCCCCCCCCCTCCTTCGTTCACGCAGCGGGTCATGATATGTCAAGTAGGAAATGTCGAAAATTACACTCCGAAACGGGGCGTGGCCGCAACGCCTCGCAACAGGCTTCCTCCGCATCTCATCCTCGCCCGCCCGCCCGCCGCCCGCACGCGGAGGCCGTAATTATGGCGTAGCGCTACCTGCGCTATTTGTTCCTGTAATTATGGTAGCGATTCCGCTTACCGTTTCCTATTAAAGCTAAACTGTAATTAAGCCGTTCTTCTTCTTGCTCTTTCTCTTTCCCTTCCTCTTCCTCTGCCTCTTCCTGGCCTTCCACAGTCTCGTCTCGTGGCGCGAAGACGCGTTCCTGCGGTCGCGAAGTCTTTTCTATTCAGTGCCATTTGATCGAGTTGCCGGCGTGGGCCGACAGCAACCAGCACTTCAATACTTTCAGCCCACTTCTAGCCTGCCCTCCGCTCCCCGTTCGTGGTTCCCGGTTCGTCGTTCCCGTTCCCGTTCCCCTTACCATTCCACGACCGCGCGCGCGGTTCATGCATTCATTCTCGTTCGTTTGGCAATCTTTTTGAATTATAACGAAAAATTACAGTTCAGCTGAATGCGCGCGAAATCAAACCGAACTTTACGATCACAAAGCCTATGATTTCCTCCTCGCCAACTACGACTCGCAGAAGTGTGAACGGAATTCAATTTTCTGGCTCGGCGCTGCGCTTCGCCCTGCCGACTACTGCATTTCTATACGTTTGGCGCTTCTTATTCTAGCCGGAATTTATTTCTGAGTCCGCCGAACAGCATGAATGGTTTTGTTTCGTTTTGCTTTTGATCGGGGAAACCGCGATTCCTGGAACGACGCTTGGTTTCCCTCTCGCAAGAGCTCAGAGCTGAGGAAAAGCGATAATTTGTAGCACTGAAAGGCATTTAATATCTGGAGCGAAGCACTTTCGAGAAGACGGGGGATTCATGGGGAACTTTGAGGTGTTATTAAAATCGCTAAGAGGCACGAAATTCTGGAGAAGGAAAGATTTGAAGGCTACGGAAAGAAAGTAAAGAGCGAAATTACAGGGTTTTTAATGTAATGATTTGACTTGGAGAGAAGCAATTAAGTCTCTCGCCGAAGTTGTGACGAAGTAGAGAACTTGAAATCGGCCTCTTCGCTGATGGGACTCCGCTAGTTGGAAAAGGATGACCAATAGTTGAAAAAGGAGAAAAGTTTCGTCTGAAGTGCGCGTTTTGAAATTTCCAAAAGCATCAAACATTCATTCCAGCAACCGTATTTTCAGATCTCTCGGACTCGCTAAAGACTGGAAAGTGGAACTAGGAAACCTTAAAATCTGCACCGCTGATATTATTAACACCTTCACATCTCCGCCGAAGGGTGTGCAAGTAATTAAAGGGGGGGAAGGGAAGGAGAGAATCTATATGTAAAACACAGATTGCTGCTGCTTCACGAAATATCTTGCCGAGAAACTACACTGGATTGCCGGGTCGGTGTATTGAATGAGCTAATTCAAGTTCTCATATGGCGAGGGATATAAAAAGTCGAGCTGAGGTTGAGGTCCCTCCACCGACGGACGAGTAGCTGACGCAGCAAGGACTCGAATTCCATTTAAATCGAGGCACAAGGAACTCGGAAAGTGATGAGGATATTGAGTTCGTATGTCGGTGAACAATTCGGTGAACAATCGAGTACGCGAAAGCGAAGGAAATCGCAAGAGAAGCCGTATCAAGTTGAGGGAATCCTCACTCGGAATCCGTGAGGCGGGCGAACGAAGCTGGCTGGTGGCGACGAGAAAGCCAATCATTTGTGGCGCCGTTCCTTCCCCCGCCTCGGTTGGACTGACAAGCTGCACGTTTTTTCATTCTGGTGATCCACAAATTAGCACAATAAGAAAGTATCAAGTGTCCGTGCTTTCGAAAGCAGGCACCGCTTTTGTGTGACTGCAGGGGTTTCTTCGGTTGCGGACGGTTTTTGGCTGTTTCTTCCCTTCGGTCATCCTGTTCCTCTCTCTCTCTCTCTCTCTCTCTCTATCTTTGCCTACTTCTTACTCCTCGTTTCTTCCACTATCCCTCTCTCCCTCTCTATAACTCCCTCTCTCCCTCTCTCTCTCTCTCTCTCTCTCTCTCTCTCTCTCTCTCTCTTTCTTTCACTTAATATCTTAGGTAATTTTGATTAAATCGCGACTCACGTTGCGTCACCTCGTGACATTCAATTCATGAGCGTGATTATTCGTGAGCGAAACTTTGCATAATGACGGTCAGCTACAATTTGGAGTCGTGAGTGCGCGTGATCTAGTCAGTCATTTTTACTCGCTCTTCCCACTGCAGGTCAAATGCAGAAAAGGATTGACTCATCAACAAAAGCAAAAAGGACTTCACAAATGTGACCACACATCTTGAAGAATAAAAATCAGCAAATGGGTTCATCAACGTGATTGACAAGCACGTGAGCGCGCGCGTGTGCGTGTGCGTGTGTGTGTGTGTGTGTGAGCGGCATATGGAACACTAGAACGTGCGTTATTCCTTTTTGAATTTATTGCGCTTGAGGGAATGAAAAAATGGGGCGCAAGTCAGCCACACGGCCTGCGGTTTGCGGTGCACGCAAAAGAGTTGCGAGTTTCTTCTTCCCTTCTCAGCACTGCTCACGTTTTTCATAAGAAAAGGGAAATCGGAAGACAGTGATGTGCGCCGGAACGAGTGTGTGTGTGTGGGGGGGGGGGGGCAGGGGCGGGGCGGGGGGTTGCCCATTGTATGTAGAAAAAGTCTACTTTCAGGGTGCCTGACCGGGCGGCTGAAGGATACCGGGGGTTGAAGGATAATTTATAGGTTATGCGGTTGTCACCGCCGCGGAAGAAATGGCTTCGATTACAGCGCTTTGAAAGTGAAGAAAAGGGAGGCAAATTTGTATCGATTTTCCTCCCTGTGCGAAAAGTGACAGGATTCGGTTAGTGAAGAATTTAATAAAACTTACGGCAAATTCGAACAACTTCCACTGGGATTTCGTGCTTACCTGGAAAGAGAGAAGAAAGTCTTCTTTTAATTTTAATGGTTTCTAGCGATTCTTCGTGTTATTTCTAAATATCGAAGCAATAAAATTACTTTCCCCATGTTCGATTGTATTGTCACCAATTCCCCTCCCCTCAGCTCACGCCGCGTTGACACCATTAATCTATTTATTGACACGAAATCGTAAAAATGTCACTCCGAGTGCACTCTTTCATTAATTCGCTCTACGGCGGATTCACAGCTGAATAGGCGGCGGGATATCTCGAGATGTATATTTTAAATTTAAATACGAGAGAAGCAAAGTGAGATGAACAGACGAGGTGGGGTGGAGTGGGACACGGAGTGAAAATGTGGACAGCGGAGCGGGGAGGTTGGTCACACTCAATATTTAGATTTTGTTGAAACTTCTGAATGATTACATATAAAAAAATAAGCGTCTCTTTCAGCAAACTGATATTTCATCGAAAACATAACTTGTTTTTTATGTTTTAATATTTCCTAAATTAAAAAAAAAAACTCATTTTCTCTATTCAACAGCTTAATTCGCAGTTTTCACTTCACTTCACTCACATTTCCATTTATTATCACAGCAAATCTTTTCGAATTCCTGATTTGCTCGTGCACCCACTTTAATTCAAGCGCGCGAATGGTGCACTTAATTCAACCCCGCCGCCGCGGCAGTACTTTTGACCCTGTGAACTCTGCATGAGCGGACGCACGGACGCACGGACGCATGGACGGACGGACGGACGGAAGGGCATCGCGGGCAAGCAAGCCACTACTGCTGAGTGCCTTACTTAAATTAGCACTTCAGGAGCGGCTCCGTTTAATGTTTGCTTTGATGTGCTCTCAGCTCTTTAATGCGCGCTCTCAGCCACGGCGAGTGCAGTCGACGGCGGAGGGGCAGGGGCGGTGGCGGTGGCGGCGGGAGAGGCGGGCCAGCCCTTGCGTCATTCATATGTGCGGAACACTTAATAAATCCACTTGACTTGAGTGAGCAGGCATTTTACGAGTTCTTAGAGACGTTCATTATAATGATTGCATTTTAGCTATCGAAAAGAATGGAAGAAGTCGCTTGAAACATTATTATGCGCACTCTTGGAATTGAGGAATGGAATTTGTAATCGCCGATTATCATCTCTACAAGCAAAATTATAAGAGTGACGACGACGACGACGACGACGACAACGACGACATTATGAACTCATTCCGGCCGTCCGTATTTATGTTGTCTTCTCACGTCTTTCCAGTTCTTGTGAGGCTGAACGAGCTTTTCAACTCTTTCAAAGTCACAAATGCATTCACATGAAAGTCATTCGTTCGTAATCCGTTCGTTGTGAAACGTCTTGAAGACTTCCCGAGTTTAATCTTTATTGCAGTCTTATCTCCGGCCGTCTCTTCGGACGCAGACAATCGCTATTTAATGCTTCGTTGCAGACACAAATCAAAAAAGTCGCCACCAATTTCGATGGGGAAAAAACGAACACGGCGATGCCCTGGCATCGGAAGCCGACGGACGACGGACGACGGACGACGCAGCGACACTCCAAAGAATCCCCAATAAATTGTTGACAAACTTTGACGTAATCTAAAATTTATATCTTTTTATGATGCGCTCGCTCGCTCGCTCGCTTCATCAAATCGGATGGAGAAGACGAAAAACCCGAAAACAAACCGGAATGAAAGTAGGCGCATTCATTGTAAGGTCAGCGGAGCGGAACCGGGCGAGGGGTGGACGAGCGCGGGGAAGGGAGTAACACTTTCGATGGATTTGGGAGGCCCATATTATCTGCTAAGCGCGAATTTGATGGGTTCTCTCGGGATCTTAAGTGACTTCAACTATGACTTCAAACGCAATTCGACATTTCGAGCGATTGTTCGTTCATTCGCTCGTCCCTCCGTTCGTTCGTTCGTTCGTCCCTCCGTTCTTTCGTTCGTCCCTCCGATCATTCGTTCGTTCGTCCCTCCAATCATCCGTTCGTTCGTTCGTTCGTTCGTCCGTTCGTTCGTTCGTTCGTCCCTCAGTTCGTTCGTTCTTTCAACCCTCCATTCATTCGTTCGTTCGTTCCTTCGTCGGTCCGTTCATTCGTCCGTCCGATCATTCGTTCCTACGTCCGTTCATTCGTTCCTCCGTTCGTTCGTTCGTTCATTCGTTCGTTCGTTCATTCATTCGTTCGTTCGCTGGTTTGTTCGTTCGCTCGTTCGTCTTCCCTGCTGTCACGCGCCTACACTTCACAGTCGTCTGATGAACGAGCTGCCCCGTCGACTGCCGGTCGCATGGTGACATTTTCTCGTGGCTTTCCTCACTCGGTCCGGAGATGTCTATCGTATGCAAGTCGCCTTAATAACAGTACATTAGGGTTAAGCGGTTTTCTACGAAATGAAAAGCAAGCAATCTGTTAGATTCGTATCTGAGAATTGTATTTCTAGGTCTCCTTCGGTACTTTGCGTGGCTGGCTGCGCCCGTGCTCGTCCACACGGTCGGACTGGTATTTGTGGATCAGATCAGAGGCGCGATACTACTCTGGGTTCGGACTGCTGAGTGAGGAAATCGGTGGCAGTGCAGGCGAAGAACGAGGATGGCGAGGAAGAAGGAAAGCATGAAGATGATATCGTCACGATGGCCGAAGTCGTTTTGTCAAACTTGAATAGTAGCTTTCAAGCAATAAATACGAGATTTTAATCATTTTCGGAGATGGAATTTCTAGTGGAGCAATTAAATCAGTGAAGGGAAGCGAGCAGAGAAAATACGGTCTCATTCTGTAGGACGGACTTCGAAGAGGAAGTCAGAGTCGCTCCGACTGATTGCAGGAAGAAATAGAAGAACTGCAAGAAAACTTACAAAATATCAGAGAATAGAATCATTTTCACTATAGCAATCTCGCAGTGCCTTCCGTCTCTCGCCGAGGGTGCAGAAACACGCTGAAACTTGAGCAACAACTGAAATTCGAGCTCTGGCTTCCCCTCAAGATATTGCAACATTCTTGCTTTACTTTAGACTCGATTTTCCATCCGAATGGTCACATTTTAGTCGCCAGTTCACACAATTTTTACGGCTTTCGCAGAGACCTCAACATCACGCCGCTCGCTTCCAGGAGGCACGTTTAATGGCCGGGACTCGAATGTAATTCCGAAAATAAACAGCAAATTGTTATCGCTTGCTCATGTTACCGAAAATGATTTCATTGATTTTTATGGCGCGTCGTAGTTTCGACGTTCATCGTTCGCCGTTCGTCGTTCGACGCCTCCAAAGGACAAACTGCGGTTTAATGTCGCTGCAACGACCGACCGGTGGGCCCACCGACCGACCGACGGACCGATCGACCGACCCACCGACCGACCGACTGACCGACGGACCCATCGACCGACCCATCGACCGACCCATCGACCGACTAGTCGTCCAGCAACAACATATCGCACTTCAATGCTTCCATACGCTTGCGTTCCTCGAGTTGCGTTTTTAATTTTCAAGTTCCCGAGGGACGACGCTCGTCATCATCGGAGTGGCAGTTTTATTGCTCATGTTTTTATCTAAGATATCGGCAGATGCTTAGTTTTTATAGACCATAAAAATATGATACATTCGTGTGTGCGCGTGTGCGTGCGTGCGGTGACACACCGGGGCACGCATGTGTTTCTTGTGTTTTTATCAGCACTTCTTTTTACGGCGAAAATAAACAGTCTGCAGATCATAAAATTCCAATAAACCATTTTTTCACACACAATCGTTTGTGTTTATGCGTGTGTGCGTGTGTGCGTGTGTGTGAGCGAGTATATATGTTGGGGAAAACACTTAATTCAATCATTAAAGAGCTTTTTTTCTATTCACGCACTTTCCAGGAAGTCCTCCGACAACACCTGCCGACGCCGATAAAATAGCGGGAGACACACTTGGCGGCGCATCCGTGAAAGCGATTCTGGAGGAGAACTTGATGCCGAGAACTCAATTTCGGCCTCATTTTTGAGGCATTTAATGGCTTCATCAGAGCGGAGGCCGAGTTCGCAGCATGCATGCCGCGTTTACGGGTTCGTCGTCACTTCGCAAGGTGAGGAATTATAATTCAACTCATAAAATCGCTTTTTAACGACGACAAACTCGCCGAAGTCGACGGACTACTAACGTCCGTCGTCATTAATTCAAATTGAATTCGCTGGAGTTGAAGGGGGGCTGCAAACCGTGTTTACGAGCCGCTGCCCCCCCCCTACCCGGGAACCTTCAGCCGGAGATCTGGTGGAGTGAAGATACTGAAGGTTTTGGCGCCGCTAGTTATGAAAAACATGTTTTTAAAATATTGCATTAAATTAGATGCACAAAAGAAGGCAATAAAATTTGGCGCCATCAATTATTCAATGAAAAACGGAATAAATTAAACGGCAAACACGCCGAGTCGCTCGGCGGGTGTTGTGACGCCCGTTCCCCGATTATTATTAAGTTTTGCGCTGTCGCTCCAATAATCGTCGCTCGAATAAAGTTGAATTCTCGATCTCAGATTGCTGTTGACTCTTTGGAATCTAGAGTGCGGTTTTTTCGATGCAGTGAGTGAGTGGAAACTCTTACGCGTCTGCCGAACATTTTCAGCCGGAATGAATGCAGTGCTTGCCAGCTTTTTCACCGCCCGCAAACCCGAGACCACGACATTCTTCGCTTCGAGTCTTCGGTGAAAAGTCATCCGCGTCGCATGCAGCTGAAGGCGTCTCTGCTGCGAGATGCCATCCATCCATCCATCCATCCATCCGTCCATCCATCCACCCGTCCATCCGTCCATCTGTCTTCTCAGTTCTCTTGACACTGATTAGCCACTTGAGAACCAGCAAATGTTTCTCCCCTCCCGCGAGTCGCTCTGCTTTCACAGCCTCCTTCACGCAATTCTCGAAATTCAGCAGCCTGCAGCGTTTTCATTGATGCGCCCGCATGGCCGTCATCATCATCGTTTCGATGATTGCAGAGCACCGCTTTTATTAGTTGTGACCGTTTGAAGTGCGTGCGTGTGCGTGCGTTGTTGTTGTCGTCTTTTAATTATTACAAATGTAAGCGTATCACTTGCGTTTTCGTGAACTCCACAAAACTGCCGAAGTTTCGTTCAGCAGCGGGCGGCTCACTTTTATCACAGAAACGCATAATTTATTTTTATTGGATTTGTTAACCCTTCCCCTCCACTCTCTTCCCTCCAATCCCTCCCCACACCCTCCCCACACCCTCCTCCCCTCGCCCTTTCCAGCTCGCCGAAATGAATTACTTTTTAACTTACATAAGCCGCACAAGCAGATGAAAGCAGCAAAAAGGCGGCCCCCGCAACCCCTTTTTTGTGTGAAAATATTACGTGTTTCTGTTTTGTTTCCGTGTGTTTCTCTATTCTCAGCCCGCATTTATATTGCGGGCGCGCTGGCTGCCACGCTGGCCGTCCACAAGTAATAATTTCCGCTTAGCTCTGCTCGGCCGGGATTTCTCGTCCTTTTTCGTGCGGTGGCTGTTGCTGCTGCTGCTGCTTCCGCTCAATATTCTCGTTTCCGTTCGGAGTGGAGCGAATTTGATTTTGGGGGACTCTTTTTGTGCAGCCTGCACCACTCACTCCACTCGCTGCCGCTTTGTTATCCTGGTGGCAACGCTCGTCGCCGCCGCCGCCGCCGCCGCCATTGATTTGATTTATTTTCTTATGCCGTTGTTGTTGTTGGTTGTTGTTGCTATTGTTAGCCTCGAGAAAATCTCACTTTCATCCGTCCTTCCTTTTGCCAGCAGCGAATATTCGATATTCCTTCCCGATCCTGGCGCTCCCGCGATCCCGGCTGTTGCGTCACGTGGACGAGACGACGAATTGACTGCGAGTCGATGTGGCGCGTGGTAGGCAAACTCTGAGGTGGCACGACGTGGCATCCATGAATGCAATAATGAAATTCCGGAGGCTCGCCGCAGCTGCTGGGATTGAATCTCTGCAGGAGTCACAAACCGCCATACATTTTATTAGTTTGATCCCTTCTGTTTTAGCATGTGTGTGTGTGTGTGTGTGTGTGTGTGTGTGTGTGTGTGTGTGTGTGTGTGTGTAGATATGTGTGTGTGACTGTGTGTAGCTGTGTGTGTGACTGAGTGTCTGCGTGTTTTGACTTTCATTTGTTTCTCTGCTTTCTGTAGTTTTGTGCCCACAGGATTCTATTGTTATTGTTGTTGTTGTTGTTGTTGCTGTTATTAGTGTTGTTGTTGTTGCTATTGTTGTTGCGTTGTATTTCAACTCAACAAGTGCTTCAATCTGTGAAGAGCGGATTGCTTTTGTTTTCACTTTTATTTTATTAATGATTATCAAAATTTTGCAATTTCGCATTGCAGAGTGAATTTCATACTGATGGAGGGAGAAATGTCGCTCCCTCATTTTAATAACTTTGCCGGAATTCAACAAAATCAACGCTTTCCTCTTTCATTTGCGTGGTGGAGCGTTTGTCCCCGAGAATCTACTAATTTTGCTCTTTACTCGCCACTGGATTTGCTGTAAAATGTCGGCTCATCACAATCACCATAAAAGCCGCCGTCACCACCGCCGCCGCCGCCGTCCACGCCTCCCCCCTCCCCTTCCTCGCTTCCTCGCTTTTCTTATGAGCTGCCATCAGGCGAGCTTCGGTTCACAAATCTCGATCTCGCGTGCAAGCGTCGCTCATTTAAGCCAACTCAAGTGTTCGTCGTTTGCCGCAAACGAAAAGCACGACGAGGCAGAAGCACGTGAAATTTTCATTACCGTTACGAATCTCGCGTTTAATGGGCGACGGCAAATGCGCTCCATCCGCTCAAACGTTTATAATAATTTTGCGAAATTAAATAGAACTCGACAGCCAACATTGAGTCGCCGTGTTCATTTAGGCGACTCGAATTGAGTTTTGTCGTCTTCAAGGAGCGAAGGACAGCTGATGATTTCTCAAGATCTTCGAAGTGGAAACCCTTGCGAGGGCCTTTCTAAGTCGATTAATTCTGCTGTTAATGCAGCTGAACTGCACGCCAGCAACAGTTGTTTCGGTGGCTTTCAATTATCTTCTGCGAACGCCTGCTAATCAAGGAGGTTCTCCGCGAAGGACTTTCCGGCCGGCTTGTGATTGTTTGCAATTAAGTTGGCCAGAAGTGCAACAGCGAGTCGCAGTCGTTTGTAGTTTCTAATTAGATGCGCGCAGCTGATAAGAGTGCTGAAGGCGTCCTTTATTAGCTGTTTTCTTGATTTGATTTCATTAAAAACAAAAGCATTTTCGACGCCAGCTCGACTCATGCATGACATGCATGAAAAGCTCGCGCCGAGGACTCGATGAGATCCGCACGCACGAAAAACTCCAACATAACCTGCAACTGTGAGGCGTCGGCGACTCGGCGACTCGGCGACCTGGCGACTCGACTCGGCGACTCGGCGCGCTGAGTGCTTGCACAGCATTTCAATTAAATTATTAGCGCTTTTAAAGGCTGCTCGCGCCCGCATTTCAATTAATTTCGACACTTTTTCGAGCATTAAAATCACTTATACGCCGCGTGAAGTCGAGGGGGCGCAAATGCGTTTAATTGCTCGGCTGTGAGAGACGACGCTCCCCTCCCGCCGCCAGCTTCGGCAGTCACACGCTTTTTTGAGCGCGCGCGCGCGTACATCAATCGGTGTAAAAGTATTCAAATTTTTCTCCAATTTTCGAGCACTTTAAAAACTTGACAATCAAGCAATTCAATTAAAAATGTTAAGTGCAAACTTTATTATAAGTTTTTATACGCATTTTATTACTCAAGCACTTTTAGTTTTGACACTTGAAAACATTTTTTCCTGCTTCGAACTTCACGCTTTAAAAGCGCAGCAGCAGCAGCAGCACTTGAGAAATACTTAAAAACTGACAAACAGAGAGAAAGAGAGGAGGAAACGTTAACAATGGTCTCTTCTGCGCTCACAGCTGTCACTCATTCCGATTCTGACGACGTCACCTCGTTTGACAGCCGCGATACACCTGCGCGCGTGCGTGAACCGCTCAAGGAGGAGACGAAGGAGGAGGAGGAGGAGGAGGAGGAGAAGGAGGAGGAGGCGGCGAAGAAGAAGCAAGAGGAGGAGAAGAAGAAGAAGAGAGGGATGTGACTGGAGTCGATAGACAATCTCAGGCGGCAATCTAAAGACTAAATCGCTCACACATTATAATTGTATTCACATTATTGTCACTTTTTTATTTTTAAAAAAAAGAGAAAAAATAAAAGAAAAATAAAATATAAAAAAATAAAAAAAAAATAAAAAATAAATAAAAAATAAAAAAAAACAAAAAATAAAAAAAAATAAAAAATAAAAAAATAAAAAAAATAAAAAAAAAAAAAAATAAAAAATAAAAAAATTAAGAGACTATTTTATATTATTTATAAAAAATAAAAAAAATAAAAAAAAAGAAAATAAAAAAATTAAATAAAAAAAAAAATAAAAAAAAATAAAAAAAATAAAACTATTTTATATTATTTATTTGTAAGACGTATTTTAAAGTTTAACTCGTACTTCTCTCAAAGAGAGCCACGAGAGCAAACGTCAATCGCACTACGAGTGCGAACTCATTCCGAGAGTTCGGGTAGGCGAACACCAAAAAAAAAAACATCAATCATGTCAACTACGTATTGCGATTTAAACAGTTGAAATTGCTTGTCTTAATACACCTCAGATTTGTGCGCAGATAACCGAGCATTTTCAATCAAACGTCATCGTCGCTAATGGATTGCCAGCAAAAGTCCTTTCAATATTTGGTCCTTTCGGTCCTGTTAAGCACTCGAGAATTAATTTATTAAAAAGCTTACAATGCCGGAGAATTCAAAGACAAAAAAGTCACCTTTTAAAAATGACTTGTAAATGTGAGGCCGTCATCGCCGGCTAACGATTATCTGACTCGTCGGATCGGAATGATTGTCAGCAGTCGGGATAAACATCGTAGAATTGGGTCAGCTACGTGACCGTTTTACGCAATACGTAGCGAAAGCAAACAAGGAAGTCGTTCAGCGCCGCCAATGAATTCCTCGCTGATTAGTTAATGCGTGGAAATATTTTTACGGCTGTAGTTACGGCGAGTTCTTCTTCTTACAGTGCCAGCCCCTTCCCTGCACTCCCCCCACCGTCAACCACACCACCGACAGCCTTTCCCACCTAACCAAACAACGCGTCTCCCGTGTAACTCGGTTAATACGCGATGTTATGTCAGCTGTTATGAGGGCGTTACAGGACCCTGTGTGGCTGTTGCCGGATTTGTTGTTGCTCCCACTTTCAGAGTGGGAATCCTAATGGTTTTCATGCTGAACAGAGCGTTTTTACGATGGCTGAAGACGCGTAAAAGTGTGCAGGCATCAGAAGGATTCCAACTGCTGCCCGCTTCCAGCTTTCAAAGCTTTTACGTAAATTAATAATACCGAGCGTAATCCGTCCGTGAAAGTCGTGTTACGAGTAGGTTATGGCGACGTGGTGAGCGGTGAGCGGTGAGGGGTGAGCGGTGGCGCGGTGAGGGCGGACATGAAGTTCTTTACACGGAGTTCATCAAAGACTTTTATTAATTATTTGTTTGTGTGACTTTCTTCGGACGGTTATTAAATTATTCGTGATAAATTATAGCAGACAAAGTGGGGCGGAGGAAGGACGACGACGCCACTGTTCTCGAAATGTACCGTTGGTGGTGATCAGTGGTGAACTCAAAATAATTAATTCTTATTAAATTCAATAGAATGTTTTAAATGAAATTTAATAGAATTGGAGGGAATTTAGAAGACGTAATAACGAAACTAGACTCGGAAAAATCCTTCACTTACGTCATCCTTTATAAAGAGACTCTCCTCCCTCCCCTCCTGCCAATCTTTCCACTCCACCCTTCCATCCCCCTTCCCCTCCCCCTAATAATTAACAGCTTTTCAGCAGATATCGATAGCGGCAAAATCGCGCTAAAAACGAAATATTCTAAAATGTTTTCAAATTTTCGCCCGCTGATTAATGATTCGATTAACCGAGCGGCCGCCGCCGCCACTTTTACTGCAAGAGCGGCGAAGTTAACGACGACTTGTACGTGTTGTTGTTCGCCGCGTTTTCGGCATCCGCGATTCTATCCGTGGTGCGAAAGATTTGCTTCTGCTGGCAGCAGCAACAGCTGAAAACTGAAGAATGTGTGCGACGGTGAACGTGTTACCTGTTAATTAGAGTAATGTGGCAACACCGTAGCAAGACAGCGGCAACAACAACAACAACAACAACAAAGACAAGAACATCAACATCAACAACGCAGGTTGTCGTTTAATGAATGAATTTAATGAATGCTGCGGTTGCTGCTGCTGTCGCTGCTGCTGCTGGTGCGGCGCACTCTGTTTAAAGTGGGCGTTGCAGCGAGCGTTGGGGCGTGGCACAGTGCAGCAGGGACAACGCTGCAAAATAATGGGAGGCTGTCATGTGTATTTTAGTCAAAATGCGGTTCGGTTATCTATTCCGTAATTAAATTCGTTTGTTTTCCCCACACTTGATGGCAATTAAATGCGCTTTGTTTCTGATGTGTTGTTGTTGTTGTTGTTGCTGTTGTTGCTGTTGGCATTGTTCGATCGTAATATTTTCAACTAATCTGCTGTTGAAAACATAGATTCTGCCGCTGTAATTCACTTGGAAATTCAATTAATTTGAAATAGAAAAAATATTTATTAATTAACGAGAAAGTTGTCAATTTCTGTCTCTTTGAATAAAATCCGAAATCCGGAATTTGTAGAGAATGTCATTCAGAATGTCATAAAGCGAAAGCTAAACCCGTAAAAAATTTATTAATTACGCCCGATACCCGGAATGAGGGGCACCGAGGAGACTGATTAAACACGCAATCTGATCTCCCGCTTGTGACGCAGAGGAGACTACAAGATGCTCCTTGTTATGTTCAGTCCCAAACTGATAATCGAAAATGAGGCTCCATTTTCTGTCCCTTCCCCCAAAAAGTCTTCGCATTTGACGAATCCAAAGTAAATGTTTATTGCAACTTCTTCAAAATATCACATCAATGAATTTACAAATACAATGCGAGTTTACCAAAATAGGAAATTCTTAAAAATACATACAGACTTGCAACTTCGATGCAATTTTGAGAAATCGTCTGTCGAAATGTCCACATTTACAATCTGGAGCGGCGCGCAGCTGGTGGGCTCTGGTTTGCCAGCTCGTTCCGTAGTTGCGGCATTGATGCGAAGGTGTTTCTGACCTCCTGGAAATATTGGACGGCCAGCGACATGTCCCCGTGAGCCAAGAGGAAGCTCCTCAGTGCGGCCACCTCGCCTGCTGTGAGGCGGCTCGTCTCGATCCTATCGGCGTCGGCTACGAGGCGCAGAAGAAGGACGTCGCCGTGCAGTTTGCGCACATACATCCTCGAGAGTTCGTTGTACTCCCGGATTTTGCCCATGTTGTAGATAAATAGGCCGGCGAGGAAGCAGATTATGACCACCAGCGGCGGCACGATCACGCGGTAGGCGAAGGTCGGTAGCTTCTTGCAGAAGACACGGTACATCTTCTCCAAGTAGATGACATCTTCGTTCTTGTGTGTGACCTCGAACGCGAGGTAGGCGACCAACACGCAGTTGATGATGAACCATCGGAAGAACGCTTCGTTGTTCCGGTAGATTTGTTTGCAAGCGTTTCGAAAAGCGATCATGATGGACTTCTTTTCTGTAGCTAATTGTGTGCTCGTGTGGATTTTAATATTCTCAATTAATTGTAGAAGAAAACTATTTCATTTATTTTGTACTGAATTCTTTGATTCACGACACAATGACTACGTGATAAAATTTTACGAGATCTTGAAAGTAGAAACAAACAAGTAGGCGAGGAAGGAAGAAATGATGGATGGAAGGAAGGAAGGAAGGATGGATGGAAGGAAAAAAGAAGGGAAGAAAGAAGGAATAAGGAAAGGAAGGAAGGAAGGAAGGAAGGAAGGAAGGAAGGAAGGAAGGAAGGAAGAAAGGAAGGAAGGAAGGAAGGATGGATGGAAGGAAGGAAGGAAGGAAGGAAGGAAGGAAGGATGGAAGAGAAGAATTAAGGAGGAAAGGAAAGAAAGAAGAAATAATGGTGGTCACCTCGAAAGGCAGAGTCAGGGGCGGGCTGCGATTTGTAATTCTTGTCTTCCTTCCAAAGTCAGCCCTCTTAATAGTTTTTAATTTAATTTAATTCAATTTAAAATGCACAAAAATTTATCGTTCGTTCAATAGTTTTAAATGGTACTTTTGAACACCTGGAAAGGTCGATTGTGTGGTCTCCGCAAAAAAAGAGAGCGAACAACAAGCACGCGTTCCTCGAATTGTAGCTCACGGGGAAGCAACGCTTGCTTTTGATTTTGGCCTTCATGTTGGCTAAAAGCTGCGCTTAGTTGAGCCACGCGAGAAGCGTTATTTTCGCTTTCAGCGGCGAGAAGTGAGTGAAGAATTCGGAAAGGGAAATTTAAATTTCGCCATGAATGATGTGAAATGCAAGGAAGGACGACATGGTTTCCACCGAAGGGAAGTGCGAATTTATGTGTGTGTGTGTGTGTGTGTGTGTGTGTGTGTGTGTGGGTGTGTGTGTGTGTGTGTGTGAGAGTGGTAGTGGGTAAGTGAGAGGGCGGATACGTTGTACAAAAGAAGAGCCGAAACACAGCCTGTCAAAAGTTTTTGTTCTGTCATTTTTCAACTTTGACGATGTGGCAGCACCGTGGCCGCTCTTTCGTCGTCCTAACTGCACTTTGTCTCTGTGTGTTTGTGTTTGTGTGTGTGTGTGTGTGTGTGTGCACGTTCCTGCCGCAGAGTGTGAATCCCGTCAGAGGCGTCCTGATAAACGTTTGAATTCTGACAGCACGCCGTGCCGAATGCAAATAAAACGTCAGAAAAACACTTGACGCTGCAGCACCCACAGCACGCAAAATCCGCAAAAGTGAAAAAGTCCAAGTTTATTTTAGTTGTGCGGCGAATGGCTTCAAAAGCAACTGAGGAACGGCCACAAAAAGCTTTAGAAAGTTAAACTCTCGTGCCGAAGCCGCAGCTAATGCTTAATTAGACTCATTAGCTTGAAAAGAGCAATTAAAACTTAATTAAAATTTGAGAAATGCGCTGAGTTTATCTTGTTTATTACGCCAAAAAGCCTCGCTTCACCTCACCTCCCTCTTTTAGGTGCACCGACTGTCCGTCCTCTTCTGCTGGAATCCCGAAACTTTGCTATGGAAGAGAAATCCGAGTCGGAGATTCCAAACGAATGCTGAAAATCGCAATTTTTGAATCGGCTTTTTTGTAATTATTGTGTTGCGTTGACGCACGCTTTACTTTCGTGTTCAATTCCATCCGAATCGGTTCAGTCGTTCGCGAATTACAAAGCAACAAACATACGAATAACTAATAAAATGCCGAATTATAAAATGCCAACCATTAAATCCTTCAACGGATTCACTTCGCGGTGCCTTAATTGAATTTCTCTCCACTGATTCGAGGCGAGAGCGTCGCAACCACAAGCTTCCCTTCCGAACGCCGCTCTACCCCCCGCCACCGCCGACCAACCGACTGCACCACTTTGGCCAAATTTAGAATTCATTCGCACACTTCCATTCCCACAAACAGCAAATCGATTGTAGAACAGAAGCCGCAATTCCGCATGTCGGTTCCAAGTCGCCTCGAGCTCGAGCAGCCCCACCCGCTCTCCGAGGATCTGCGCTCCGCTTCGTCCTGGAGGAGCGCAAAAGGATGCGCCGACAGACGTTAAGCCTGATGGACCTAATCGGATCTGTCCGTGTGTGCGTACGATGGCCGATATCTGTGGAGCACGAACAGTGCAAGCGTTGGGTTAGGGATGCGTCACCACACGCCTGGTGATGCGCCGCACTCACACTCGCCGCCCGATACTAGTTGCGGCCAAATCTAAGCCGCTCGAGCCTGAGCTGGAACTGAGACCAATAAAGGGACGGACGGGCGGACAAGCAGACAGCTAAATAGTTGCAATTCGTTGCAATTGCTCTCCTGTGTGATTCTGCGTCTGAGTCGGTTAGAGTCTGTCGGTCCATCAGTCCGTCGGTCCATCAGTCCGTCGGTCCATCAGTCCGCCAGTCCACCGGTCCGCCTGCCTGCCTGTCCGCCTGCCCACCTGCCCGTCGGTCCGTCGGTCCGCCGGTCCGCCAGTCCGCCAGTCGGTGTGCCGTCTAAACTCCGGCGGCGCCGCCTTCTTGCGACTCGACTTGGAATTCGCATGTGCTGCGGTGCTGCGGTGGGGTTTGCATTGATTTCAGGATCGGCCCGGCTAATCTCTGTGTAGCCAAATTGAAAATAAGTGCGCTCGGTGCGGCTTCATTTCGATTATCGTCCTGCTGCGGCCACTGAGTGCGTTTCCAATTATCCGGGGAGGGATTTGCTGCTGCTGCTGCTGCTGCTGCTGCTGCCTTCTTTCTGGCTGGCAAAACAAACTGAGTTGGTCGGTTAGAGTTTCTCGGCGCTCGACTGCTGACCGGATAATCTGCACGCGTTCGCAATGCAGTCATTTAAATGCGGAGATGAGTCCGCATTTCGGTCGAGTCAATGGAGGGCAGTTTTGTCGCATTTAAGCAGCCCACATCGATGCTGAAATTATGCTCGGCAGCAGGAATTTATATCCCGGTAATAAATTTCAGAAACGTGCCCTGAAATTCAGTTGCAAATACATAATTTAGACGGTATTATATTTGCAAAATATGCAAATTGCAGCCATAAATCCGTTTAACACAACAATCGAACGGAGTGTAATCAGTGGCAGAGAGAGAGAGAGAGAGAGAGAGAGAGAGAGAGAGAGAGAGAGAGAGAGAGAGAGAGAGAGAAAGAGAGAGACAAGAGCGACCTGCAACAGAACTCTAAATAATGTAATAATTTATTAAAATGTCGTTGCACTTGTTTAAAGTTGGACGACCCGGCGTTTAAAAAGCAAAGAGGTGGGAACGACTCTCTGCAACAAAGAGAGAGAAAGACAGACAGACAGGGAGAGGGAGACAGACAGAGAGAGAGAGAGAGAGAGAGAGAGAGAGAGATACAATACCATAAGTTCGCTAAAGTTGGCTTTATAGAGTTGGGGGAACCAACTGGCGAGTACAGTCAATCAAATTTTCTTATGTTGATTATAAATTCCGACTTCTCTTCGACCATCATTTCGAAGTCCGCGAAATGTGGTAAAGTTTTCCTAATTTAACTGCACCTTCGTTGGGTAAACCGAGTTAAGAGTTGAGTGAGCGGTATTTCGTCGAAATGTGTGCGAAATCCTAAGTCCAACCTGTTAGAGTCCCGGGGGGGGGGGGGGGGGGGGAGTTCGGCTCACAAATCCGCACACAAACTAAGCAAGATTAAAATGAAGCCGTAACTTCGAATTGCTACTCTCCGAATCTAATCTCGCCTAATTTGCTATATCGAGCTGACAGTTGGCCCAAACAGCTGCCATTATTGCCGCCAAATCCCACAGATTTGTGCAGTCGAAAGTATGAAAGCTCATTTTATAAATTGAGCTCATGCAGCAACACATAAATCTGCTGCGAATGGTAATCAAAAATAATACGTTTGTGCTTTCGAGCGGCGCGCGTTGTTGTTGCAGGCGGAGAGACAATGCGTGGACCGGCGAGCGATGCACGGGCTTCCGACCGACGGGGAAAACGCCGGAATGGCAGATCGAAATGCATGGGAATCGCAGGGAATGACAGGCTATCGCGTGTGTGTGGCAGAACCTTTCCTCTTTGTTCTCCGCTGTAAATACTATTTGTGTGTGCCACGGTCCATTGACCGAAGCGCGAGCGATTCGGTGACGCTTTGCTTTGATTGCGCGAAGGATGCCGGGATGGTGCTGCAGTGTTCAGCAGTCAGAATAATTCAGTGCAATACAAGGACACTCTTACGGCCAGCAAAACAGACACACGCACTCAGGCAGCCACCGTTATGCACCGTTATAACGAGCTCTTACAATCGCAATCGCAACACTCCGAACACTTTGGATCCACGCAGTTATCGTCCTCATAATCTGGTGCACGCGTCACATCGCTGCGCTGCATTTCTGTGCGATGGCATCGCATCGCATCGCGTCGCGCCATCGTTCGATTGAAATTAATTCGCGCAACGAGTCGATAGCCATCGAGTGAACGACGCCTGAATGGTTCAGGAAGCCGAATGTCGCTCCGATATGATTTCGTTTAAACGGTCGTTGACTGAATGACTTTTAGGGAAGAGCAGAAGAGGGGAGGAGGAGAGGAGGGAGGAGGGGAGGAGGGGTGGAGGGAGGAGGGAGGAGAGGAAGAGAAGATACAGTACATTTAATTTTAATTTCGTTAATAATGGTTAATATATATCAACTCATATGTATAAATATATGAAATAACTTTCAAAAAATTAATTGCTTATATTGTGGAGAATTCCGGTCTCTCTCTTGTCTCGTAGCGGAGCTTCTCCGTAATCGTCTGATTAGAGATTTCGTACCTTTACGAAATTGTCGTCATTTCGTACCCATACGAAACAGAGTTTCGTGCATTTGCGGAATTCCGTCGTCTCTAATCAGCGATTACAAACGCTTACGGAATCCTCGAACTCTTGTTCGATAAGATAAGAATACTGGAGGCTTTTTTTGGCAGCTAGTTTCCATTCCTTTTCGGAGATTCTTCTTGGAAATAAATGAAAAAATGGCACCTTGGGATTCTCGGGGCATCGAACACGAACGGATTCCCGCCCGAGCTCTCTGCAGCCCCATTTCGCAGTCGTGGGGCCGCCGCAACCGACCAGCTGGAACTGTGATGGTCCATTCCATCTTCCTCCACAAGCCAGATAAATACCTCTACTAATCCTCATTAATCACGTGACATGTTAGCGCGTTGAAAGCAAACGCAAATACAAGGCTACGCAGGATAACAAAAAGGACGTCACGTCATCCATACCACGAATTTATGTCGCACATCTAATTTTTATTTACTTGGTGGTGATGGTGATGGTGATGGAGGTGGTTATGGTGGTGGTGTTGCTGGTGGTGGTGATGGGTATCGTGTAAGTATTGACAATATTGTGGCTGAATCTGTGACGAAAGGTCGAAAAACGTGCGACAACGCGGGACGCCGTCGAAGTGGGATGGATGGCAATCAGGAGTCGGTGCGTGGTGACGAGATGCTGCAGGGTGACGAATGAAGGGGTGCGTCGTCGCGTTGCGTGCGCCGTAATTGATGATGCTGCAACGCATTACGGAACGTAATTGAAATAATTCAATGAGGCGTTGAAATTAGGCGCTCAATTCGTCCCCGAGTTGTTCGGGGAATGCGAGCGCGAGCGTGAATGGGAATGGGAATGGGAATGCAGGGGAGGTGTGTGTGTGGAGAGGGGTGAGGAGACACCCTCCGCGGAGACGGGGGGCGAGGGTGCGTAGAGGGCGACACACGCGACACGCGTGCGTCGAGTGCCAGTCTAATGCGTCATTCGAAGTGTCATTGATAAATTTATACGTTTACGTTTACTAATACGTTACACATGTAAGCGATAACGCTTGGAACGCACATAAATTTCGCGACGCTTGATAACAACTGTGAGAAACGGATGAAGCGTTGATAATTCGGATGCGGATTCAGATTTCAATTTGTAAAGCAAATCTTTAGATTTCATTTAAGGATTCTGAGTGGATCTGAATTCTTTACTCACCTCTTAATGATGGGAGTGCGAAATATCCGGCGACAAAGTCAACTTCTGTCAAACTTCTCGGGGGCTGCAGGATTATTATTGCCCCGCAATAACCTGGAAGAGAGAAAAAAGATAATTCAGTTCACGGTTTTAATTCAATGTTCTACTGTCCAGCAGAAACAGGTGCGGGGAGAAACTTCAACAAGTGCTTCGATATTTCAAAGCCTTTCATTCCACTACTCTGTTCCCTGAAAAAAAAAACTCGAAATATCGTCTAGATGACCACGTCGACGAGGAGTGTTAGCCGTGTACGAAATCGCTTTTCCTTTTCATGTTAAAATGGTGCCATCATAGCAAGCCATTCTTGTCACGCCAACCCTTTCGCAACGACGCGATTCCCATGTCCGTCACGAAGTACAGTCTTCAGTCAGTCACGGAAACACTCGTAACGACCGACATGACCGACACGAAAACTCCAGTCACAAAGAAGCGAAATTACACGCTCGACAACTAATTAAGCCGACGATGTGGGTCAATCGCTTTCGAACGCATTTCATTTCACTGCATACGGAGATGCATGAAATTATAATGGGTCGTCGTCGTGCGTTACGGAGGGGCAGAGAGAGAGGGGGAGAGAGAGGGAGAGAGGGAGAGAGGGAGAGAGAGAGAGATAGAGAGAGGAGAGAAGCAGAAGGAAGGTGAGTTATATACGTCATTTTATTTATTTTATAGCGCGATATTTTATAGAACGAAGCAGCAAAGAATTCAAAAGTTCTCGCCAGATATTTCTGAATGCCTTGCGAGGCCTCCCTACGGGACGGGAGGGGGCGAGAGGATGATATCATTATTATTTCTTATTTACGACTGCACTTCGCATTCAGTGACTCGTTTAATTCGCCCGAGGAGAAATTGTGAATTGCCTCTAATTGATATAAATGATTCTTTAATTGGGAAAGCAATCAGGGCGCAGATTTGAGCGAAATCAGAAAGAAATATAGAAGATTTCATCTTATTTCGGGAGCGAACGTTTGAAATTTCAACAAACAAGAAAATTTATTCATGCACGTTTAAATTGAACGCGTTGATGAAATAAAATGAATGGAATATCATTCAGAATTTTGTATTTTTACACAATTCGAGCAACGACAGCAATTAATTGCATTTATTTGCAGAGAAAAGTTTGAGTTTTGCTTGATAGCTTCTCGTGTAAACTATTCCGTGAACTATTTTGTAAATTCAAATGCAATTTTGTTATTTTTGTGGAAAACAACTGAAGCTGCTGCTGCTGCTGCTGCAAATGTGTGGCATTCAAACGCCGAATACATTTCAAAAATCTTTTGTTGAAATTTAAAGGGAAACTTATTTCAGTTATTATTTCGCAAACTAGTTTTTGCATTTGTGAAAATTCAATTACGTTACATGCCAGCATTTCCGTCCCTTAGCTACTTCACAAGCGCATACAAGCACACACACACACACACGTATGCACATTCACGTCACATACATGCGAAGCGACAAAATTTATTTTAAAAGGATTCGCGAAATTAGTTTGCTAAAATATTAATCGGGTGCCTTCGTTGCGTCCTGCTGCTCACTCGCGCTTAGATTGTCAAGGATTCAATGAGCGTTGGTGTGTGCGCTCGTGTGCGTGTGTGTGTGTGTGCGAGAGCGCGAGTGCGAGTGCAGCTCTCGTGATGCGGTGTCAGGCGGTTTTGCTTTATTAGCTAATTTTAGCGCGCGTTCCTCCTTCTAATGGACTTGCAATGAAGTCATACGCGACTCTAATCTTTGCCGCCGTTGTACTCCCCCACGTGCCCCGTCCCCTCCCCTATCATCCTGCACCCACACCGCCCTTAATTATCGGTTGGATTCTATTGTGTGTTTCCGAATTTCGCATATAATTCTCGTTGCTTGTTATGGCTTCGCGCAGTTCATTGAAAAGTAATTAAGAACGGAGTTTAATTAGCTAGGTTTGCATTCTAGCTCGACGGAAGGTGGTGAAAGAGGGCCACGGGGTGAGGTGAGGTGAGGTTGGCTGAGGGCAGGTAGTTCGAGGTTGGTTAGCAAGTGGCATCCGTTCATACTTGCATATCACGCGTGCGAGAATTCATTCATGCAGCTCGTGAGGTGTGCAAATATTCGTGTAAACGATGCTCAGTAAAGCGATCAGCGTTTTATTTGTACTTGTTGTTGTTGTTGTTGTTGGTTGTTGGTTGTTGTTGTTGCACATTCATGACTTAATTCATTCACTTGAGCGGAACCAGTGTTGCCAGCGTTGTTTCATGACTGTTGCGATTTTTTACCTCGCACTCGTCTCAGTAACCAAATTTCACGTGACACGTTTTCCGAGTTGTATATTCGGCAGCACTCACACAGACACACACGTACACACACATACACACACACACATACACACTTGCATAACACACACACGCACACACATGCACACATGCACACACACACGCACACTGCTTTCACTCGCATGCATCATCCACACGACGTCTACTGGCTAAAGAGGTCAACATGAAGTCCTGGGGCAACGTTGAGTCCCTTTGGGCCACCAGCAGGACACTCGCCGGGGAGGGTGAAGAAGAAGAAGAGGAGGAGGAGGAGGAGGAGGAGGAGGAGGAGGAGGAGGAGGAGGAGGAGGAGGAGGAGGAGGAGGAGAAGAAGCGGGCTGGGAGCGAACTAAGCTGGCTGAAGCCGAGTTAAGCGCGTGATACGTGAAGATTGTGTTGCTCGGCTGGATGGTGTGGCATTGTTGCATAATTTCAGCCAGAGCCACACAACAACAACATCAGCAACAACAACAGCATGTTGCAACGTAATGATTTAGTGTTTGCAACGTAAAATTGGCGTGCAATTCATTTGCGTGCGCGGCTTTTATCAGCGAGATGAATTGCGGCGCCAGACGTCGTCTCATGTGTGTCGTGTTGGGTAGCGTGCGTGTGCGTGTTCGTGTGTGTGCATGTGTGTGTGTGTGTGTGTGTGTACGTGTGCCTGTGTACGTGTGCGTGGTGTGGTGGTGTATGTGTTTGCATACTTTTAAGGACTCCCCTTTCGCCAGCATTTGGGTCGAGGATGGCATTCGAAGCGCTTCAAGGTTTCTGGTGCTCGCGGTACTCAAGGTGTTGCGCTGGAATTTCACTTTTCCACGCCCACTTTCGCAGCAAAATGGAGAGGGAACTGAATTTGGGGGGGGGGGGGGGTGGTAAGTCACTCATGTGAGTATGAAAGGGAAGAAGAAAAGAAAAACTGGAAACGTCGAAGCTTCTGGTCGAAATCACATCAAATATTTTGGCCAAAAGCTGCCAGCGCAGCAACGTCCGTCTTCCGTCCTCGGATTCCATCCTCTTTTTCTTCTGATTCGATATCGTGTTTCGATTCGATTAATTTCGGCTCGTCCATCAACACGAGGTGGGCGGCATCTTGTGCTGCTGACTGCAGACAAAATCGTTGTCATACCTAACTTCGGAATGATGTGGCAACATCGGTTGACTCTGCCTCACCTGTCACTCGACAGCGTTTCGTCGTAAATTTTGGCACGCTGCCCTCAGATATAATTAAACTACAACAGCAACAACATCGAGGGCCAAATCATCTCGGAAACTACAACAACGACAGCAATAACAACAACCACGACAACAACAACAGCAACAACAACAACACATTTTGTCATTAAAGTGACGCTCAACAAACGATGTTTGCGTTTATTTCTTGTTACCACGGATTGTTGGGTGTTATCGCTGTTGTTGTTGTTTTGTCGGGGCTGCCAGCTGTCACCGACCACACTACACTTTCTACCCCTTCCTCCCCCGCCCCCAAAACCCCTCTCTCACTCAGCACCCTCACGGACTCACGTTTTCACTGCAATTAACAGCGTAGCTGCGAGATCCATTCATTCATTCATTCGTTCGTTCATTCATTCATTCCCGCACCACAAAACGATGAGAGCACTTCAAGTACTCACTTGCAACAAGAGAGAAAACTACAAGAACAAAGTAGCGACAACAACAGTGACGGCCACTGCAAGGATCTCACAACCAAAGCGATCACAATTCGTTTTCAATACCAAAATAACAATTTCGTTAACTTCTTGTAGTTGCTGTTGCTGCTGCTGTTGTTGTTGCTGTTGCTGTTGTTGTTGTCGTTGTTGTTGCTATTTATTAAACACACCTCTTTGCTTAATTAAACTTAACGTGACTGCAGATATTAAAGAAAAGATAATGAAAAAATATTCGTGCACTGAAAAATATAAATTTTTGGGAAAAAATTCCCAATTTTAAGGATTATTAAGAAATATTCCTCCCTCTGCTAAGACTGTGTCTCTCTCTCACTCTCTCTCACACTCTCTCTCTCTCTCTCTCTCTCTCTCTCTCTCTCTCTCTCTCTTCCTCTTCGTCTTAAAAAACGTCAATCCAAACATGGTGACATTTTTCAAAATTACTTGTTGCAACTTTAAACTTTAAAATTGTTATGAAAATTTCTGATATATAGAATTTCAATTAAATTCCAAAACTTTTTTTAAATATCTTCTTGTAAATAAAAACAGAGTTTGGTGTTTTTTCTCAGTGTGCAAACATAACGCAGAATCGCATTTGGGACTCGTAAATTAAAGCCGCCCGCTAATTATGAGTTTTGCGGCGGCCTTTCGTAATCCTGACGCTTTATTATTGTTTGTACCGTCGAATTTCGCCCCCGACTGTGCATTCAAGGACAATGAATACCAACTTCGCATCCTTAGTCCTGCGAATCGGAGATCCCAGTGTGTGTGTGTGGGAGTTTGAGTGGGCGTGTGCGTGTGTGTGAACTGCTGTGTGGTGCACTCGTTTTGCCATCTTACTTCAGGCCAAAGTTAATGCGTCCCCACCTCCCTCCCTCCCTCGACGCACCCGCCATCGCGGCCGACTTTTGGCGGCTCACACACACACACACAACGAGCGCGTTTGTATGTTGGTTGGTGTGCATGCAGAATATATTACCGTTATTAATTTTGCGCCGGCATGCGAGTTTCCATTACACACACTTTGCTGGCCATTTGCCGAGTGGCACGATTTGACCGCCTCGCACGATCGACGCGACGTTGCAAGGAGACGATGAGAAGGATCCAGGTGGCAACGTGTTTCCTCCGTGCATTCTCTCCCTCTCACCCCCCCCCCCCCCTCGCGACCAAGTAATCGTGTTGCCCACTCCGGAGTCTACAGCGGACGATCTGCGCTGCCGTCGCCCGCTCATTGAGTGGTCGGACACCTCATACTCTCTTCGCTCCATTTCGCTCTCTCGTTCGTTGCTCGTACTTCGGACTGCTTCGGTTTTCCACGCTTTCGGCGCTCGCTGGGTGGGACCCACGTTGCCAACTGTTGTTTTTTCTGCAGCCTCGATCGAGTGGCCTCATTTGAATTGAATGCCGTCAAGGCATTCGGGGAAAAACAGAGAACACAACGACTCAGATTAATTGCTGGGCTTATATTTCGTTTCATTCATCTCGCTCCTCTCGTCATTTCTGGCATTTCGCGCGCGCTGTCAGAGTGCCGCGACTGCCTGCCTGGAATCGCCTTCCAACCGCTTATCGCGTCATTCCAGCGTCAGTCCGCCGTTTGCCTCTCATGACGAGTGCGATTCTTTCTTTTTTTTTTTTGTTCAACGAAATCATAATTAATGTAATCTAATCCGTTGCGAAAACGGATTGCTAGTTGTTGCCGTTGTTGTTGCCATCGTTCTTGTTGTGGTTGTTGCCATCGTTGTTGTTGTGGTTGTTGCTGTTGTTGTTGTTGTTCCCGTTGTTGTTGTTGTTCTGCCGTTCTAATTTCGTAAAATCCTCGTTGGTTGAGTGAGAAATGTGAGAAATATTTTTGCATTTATAGCAAAACCGATTGGCTTTTGTTATTATTTGTTGTTTTTAAAGAAAATAGAAAATAATCCGTATTTCCGAGAAATCCAGTTGTTCTCTCCTTACTTAGCTTCGTCGCAATGACAGAATCTTATCAGATTGACGCAGAATAATCGTCGAGTCAGTCATCCAGTCACTTCGTCTTCCGCAAATGAAAGACGAAAACGAGTTGGCAGCAGTGACTGGCTGCCTGTCATTTTTTAAGACCTTCCCGTTCTCCGTGTGCCGTCACTGCTGTGATGTGACAGTTTTAGTTTTTCCAAGACTTTCGTCTATTTAAAGTGGGCGAGAATATCGCATGTGGCACAGCAAACGTCGTCGTCGTCGTCGTTTCGATGGCGAAATCGTATGGCGAAACGTGCAAATTTCGCCTAGCATTGATGGTCGCGCTCCTGGCGGCGATACAGTGCGTAATTCGTTATATTCAGAAAATGAAAGCGTTCATTTGAACCCCGTTTAAAGCGAAAGAAACCCGTTTAAAGCGAAAGAAACCCGTTTAAAGCGAAAGAAACACCCAATTCGATGCAAAAATCTTCCCACTCGCTGTTTCCCCCCCCCCTCCCCCCGTTAGGAAAATAATAAACTGGCGCACTTTTTTAATTCTCTTCCGTTTTTCTCTGCATTCATTTCTTTAAAAGATTCTCTTCCACATGTTTTCCCTCCATTTATTCTCGCCGAAATGCGCACCCATCCATCCACTCTGCTCACTTTCATCACACCCAACCTTTCTAATTCTGTATTATGATATGGCAACGCCATGCAGCTCCAACGCGCACTCAACGCGTCACGCATTACATACTCCGCTCTCGCGCGCGCTCGCCGGCCAGCTCATTGCGTTCAGCAGAGAAATGATGAGATTTTCCGCACGATATCTCGAAAATCGCATTACGTACGACATCTCGTCGCTGGTGAAGTAGCGCTTAATGCGACATTTGTTGTTGTACGCAATGCACTCAAGCCCTAATGAAGCGTAGACGTGACTGAGTGGAGTGAAGGGGGCGGGGGGAGACTGTGATGAGTGAGAGCGAAAGCGAGACACAGACACGCATCCTGCTGCGCTTCCTAACGCAATAAACTTGTTTGCAGACGCCGCTGCTGTCGTCGTTCTTGTTCTTGTTGGTGCTGCAGTTGGTGTTGCAGTTGGTGTTGCCATTCGAGTTGCGGGCAATGCGAAGAAGATTGAAGGGGGACGGGGAATCGGGAGCCGAGGCAGCCACCAAAGCCTGGGTGGTCAACTAGGACGTTGCAACAGCGGCAGCAAAACAGCATGAAAGGATTCATTTTATTTCCGCACATGTTGCTGTTTTTTACTGCTTCGCCGTTTTATTGACGTTCGTTCTTGCTGTCGTTTTTTCGCTGTTGCTGTTCGTCGTCCTCGTTGTCCTTGCAACATGCAGCTGCACTTTTACTGCTTGTCTGTCTGTCTGTCTGTCTGTCCTTCCATCCATCCGTCCGCACGCCCCTCCGTTTGCTGTTTTGTCCAGCTCGCGCTGAGACCGCATCGCCCTCACCGAGCGCTCAGTTTTATCAGCTGGACGCAGCTTAATGCGATTTTTGAACTGATGATCCCCTCCGAGTGGAAGGCATTCGTAGCCCCGCTCGTTGTTGGCTGTCTGGCGTTGCTGTCGTTGTCGGTGCCGCTGTTGCCACGCGCTTGTTTCCATGTTGCATTTAAGTGTGAATCAGTGCGAACTGCCTGCCGCCCGCCCGGAAGACTGCCTGCCTGCCTGCCGCTGCCGCTCGCTCGTCTGCGCTTCCCTTGCTCGTCGATTTCATTTTAAAATTGATTCCGTTGCCGTTTTTTCATTGCCGTTGCCCTCCATTTAAATTCGTAGGAAAGTCAAGTGCTTTCGTTCCGCTCCAAACAGCTTTTCACGCTCGTCACGCTTCGTTCGCCCCGCAGCGGGTTGCGAAACTGAAACGCGATCCTCACCACGAACGCATAAAATGGGTCGTAAAATATTGCGTTCGACGTCGCGTTCTTCCAGCTCGCGCTTAGTTTACAGTGCCGGACTTCGCCGGAATTTCTGCCGCGATTAACGATCGAGAACTGACGAGTTGTTGCCTCCTCCTCGCGAGCCTCGCGAACCTCGCAATGAAGTGCAGCAGTTCGAAAATTCCATTTCCTTGCTGAAAACCTTTTCGATTTCATGCAAAAAGACTTTCATCGGCTTTCACTTGCACTTCAGCGTTTTGCTTCTTGCAGATCTGGCATCACTAGGGCTGCAATCGTTGCTCGCAGTGACTTTTATGGTTTCTTAATTCGTTTTAAATTGTTTGCTTCGCCTGCAGCTCATTAGCTGGTTCTTGGCTCGGAACTAATAATCATTAAAGCGTCTCGCCCCAGCAGCGCAGCCGTCTGCGCGGCACAGCAATTAGCAGCGAGACAAGCGAGTCGCGTACGTGACGACAAAAGCGGCGGCTCGCGTATGTCTGGCTGTCTGCTGACGCGGCTTTTTGTCACATGCGTCGCATGACACTTCGCGGCCTCCGCTGAAAGTTGGCAGCCGCGTCTTGAGATCGCCGCAGCGGCAGCAGCGAGAGACCGCAAAGTGCGCGGCGACTCCTCGATTGCCACTCACTTGGTTGTCGTTGATTGTTGAGCAGCTGCAGCCGCTGCACCCCCACACGTCAGGAGAGGAGGACGCAGCGTCCTTTCCTCCTCGCACAGGTGCAGCACGAGCTGGTCTTCTGCTCGCCTTTCGTGTGCGAGTGTCATTTCTGTCGCTTGAGTGAGCGGCGGCCTGCGATTGCTGGGCTGCGGCACGGCTGAGCCGCTCTCGCCTAAACAAATTAAACACAATAAATTCAACACTCATCCCGGCGAAGAGCGACAGCAGCCCAACTCCCTCCCCCGCCCCCACCCCTCTCGCCCCATCCACCGCAGCGGCAGGCCGACTGACTCTTAATGAGACGAGAAATTAAGAAAAGTTCTAAAATACGATTTTATCGCCAGGCTGTGACAAATTTGTGTTGACTTGTGCGCAATTTGCTCGAGCGCATTTGCTCACATGAGTTCGGGCGGCTACTGGGGTGACGGCGTGGCGGCGCGTGGGTGTGCGGCAGCGACAGCGGCACCGGCAGCGGCATGCAAGTGACAAATTTGTGTGCCGCTGTCAAGTGGTAAAAAGCGCCGCAGAGGTGAGCGTGTGAAGCGCGGGAGGGGGAGAAGGAGGAGGAGGAGGAGGAGGAGGAGGTTGATTAATAGATTTATGAAGCCCCCTCGCCTCGCTGCTTTGGCAGTCGGTGGCGTCGCGCTCAACGAGTACCCGTCAGGCGGTTGCTGGATTGATTTTGCGTCCGCATTGCGTGTCCAGAGGCTGCTGCTTCGGTGTGCCGAAGACGGCAACGTTGGCGGGCGCAGCAAGTGCGCCGGAAACCGGATACGAAGAAAAATGCGCTCACATTTGAAGCAGCAGCAGTGGGAAGAAGCATTAGCATAGCACAACACACACACACACACACACGTGCACGCACACACCTGCCGACCGGCAAAAACTCTCCTGCTGTCCAGTGGCAGGCAACCGCAGCAAGCATTCGCCACCTGATCCACAAGAGCATCAAATAAACTCGGGCATGACAAAAGCATTTGCAACAATTAATCAATCTGAAGTTTGCACTGCTGCACTGCGAGCAAACACGACGAACACGATGCACCCGGCGAACACCGAGCCGGGGCCAGCCGTCCGCCGTCCGCCCACCGCCCCCGCACCCCGCATCGCACCACAACAGTTGCCACCCGGATAATGGATGGAGCGCTACAGCAGCGCACGACAAGCGTGAAGGAATTTGCAGCAGGACCTACTTAATCGTTATCGGCGAGCGGCGAGGACACCGCTAGGAGGAGCTGAGAGGTGAAGCCCGTTCAGTGCGAGCGCAACGCGGACCGAGTGCGAAGTAATGAAGGGAAGGGGGGGGAAGGGTTAGAGGGGAGCGCGGCCGCAGCAGGGGAGTGTGTTTGACAGAAGAACAGAAGTGAATTGTGAGCGACTGAAGTGCTGCACAGCGACGAACAGCAGAACTCCGACTTGTGAACTCCCGGGGGACGCGAGCGGAGGGGGGAAACTGCACTGGGAAAATAAGCTTCGTAGATTTCAGGGAAAACTTACTGAAATCAGACACGAAATGTTAACGAAATGCAACTTAAAACTCACGCGGAAGCAAGGGATTCGGACACAGCGCCCCAAATATTCTCGCACGATGACGTTTGCTATTTTTGAGAGCTTCTCGGACATTCTGCAAGCTTAATTTTGTGTGATACGATATGCTATCATTTGAACTTCCCTCTCTCTCTCTCTCTCTTTTCTCTGAGTGCCACACACTAGCGCACGCCAGCCAAGCCAGCAAGCGAGCAACACTCGCCATCCTTTTAAGCTGTTATAATTTACGATCCTCCGATAAATACACGTTTATGCAAGCTTGTTACGATTTTGTTTCGTACACTGGAGAGTTTCGTGCTTTGCCTCCGCTTGCTGTGTGCTACGCATGCAATTCGAAGAGGTCGTGATGTGTGACGGCGACGAAGAGAGCAGCTGAGAGGCGCGTGATGCATGCAACAGCCTCGAATTCCTCACCTCCACTCTGCCAGTATGCAACACGCAGATATGCAACATGTTTTCAAGCTCAGCAGCAACTGCAAGAGTGCAGAAATGTCTGTGGACACACGAGTTCATGTGAAGGTGCAATAATGTTGCTCCGTCCGTACTTTTCACTGGGTTGCCTCGTTTCCGCGATGCGTATTTAGAATTCTCTTTATAAAACGGCTTTGAAAACTTCAATCTTAACTGCTCTCGCTTCCCAGCAAAGGACAAGCCATAAATCTCAAGTTGTTCCTACTTTTATTCTTGCACCTTCAGTGTTTCACTTCGTTTTTGCAATGAAATCCTTGTCCTTGCCTCTCGTCTCACTTCTCTTCCCTTCTTGATACACTTGAAGTACTTTAGCGCTCAAGAATAATACTCAGAAATTGTGTGCAAAGTCGAAAGTTCATGAAAATAGCGAATTATTGCTCCTTAGGATTGTTTTTCTTGAACATTCGTGGCATTTTTCGCTATCAACTTTAAATGAAAATCCAACATATTTGATGTTGCAAGTAACCTATCGATAAAAATCGTTTAATTTATTAAGCTACGCGATCCCAACTGAAAATCGAAAGACGTCGCGGCATCAGTCACACACAGATATTACGGAATAAATGACTGCAAGTCTGACAGAATGCCATTGAAGCCTATTTCAGTGTTAGCAATCGAAAATCATTTAATACTCTCCACCGATTTCTTAATCTCTTCGCATTGAGAGGAGCAGCAGAGAAAACTCGCAACTGAACGGAGCAACCTAAAAAATGCCTTCTTAATTCGACGTCTTCCGTCTTCACGGCAATATAAGGAAGTGCAGCTCGAATTTAGCGGTACGAAAAGTTTTCCCAGTTGGTTGTAGCTTGAATTACATCAAGATTAAGACCATATTTCACGTCGAGATACCTGCAAATGGTCGCAATCTCAACTAAACAGCTCTGCGGCTCATAAATTATGTTAAGCGAAAGCAGGAATCGCTACCCGTAATGATGTCGGCGAGTCCAGCCCGGCCCAGCCATCTCTCCACGCAGCGCGAGGCGACTTCGTTCGTGCAGCTGTCAGTCGTCCCAACTGAAATTCTGATGATTAATGCATTCGCGCTGGTAGAATGGAAGAACGGACGGACGGACGGACGGATGGACGGTCGGATGGTCGGTTGAACAACGACGACATCTTATCCCTGGTCAAGTCCATCTCAAGCTCCGACGCACGGTTCACGTGCAGCAGTTGGTGGCTGCGGACAGACAGGCGTCCACTGGCTTATCTCGCAGAAGTGCGTGGCCGTGCTGGCCAGAGTCCGTCCGAGTCGGCGGTGTTCAGTTTCGCCCAACCGCCGACCGGGCACCAGCTATAGCGGCGCGTCGCTGTCTCTCGACGCACGGCTTCCTGACTTAATTTTCTTAATTCGAGCTTAAATTAACGATCAAATATCAATCCTGGCCTGAGACGGAGACTTGTGCTCCGTCACCGTGTCCACTAATGTGTCTCCAAGTTGCCGATGTTTATCTACTGCGACGCGATGTGGTAACGCAGTGAAAACTACACTGAGATAAAAGTGCGGCTGAGAGATCTTCGAGGAAGTCGAAGTTTATTACGTAGCATCACCCCGAAGTACTTCTTTGATTTGGGGAAAACTTCCCTTATCTCGTGCCAGCTGTTAATTTGTCATGTTTCGACTGAAAATCTGAATTCAACTGCGTTTCCCGAGGATTTATTGACGATACGCGCTCGTTACTTTCAGTGTGCATAAATTTAAAATCATCTTTACTGCATCATCAACGACAAAAGTATCAATAACACCAGCAACGAGCAACGAGGTTCACCACACCAACGTCGCCTCCGGTCGTTGGTGCGGCATGCAGCGCTGAAGCAGCGTCGAAAGCGCCTCAGACGTGCAGTCGATGCGGGACCGAATAAGAAATTTAAATGAGTCTCAGCATATTTTGTGGACCCGTCTGCAGCAACAACTCATCTCTGCCGAGATTCGCGTCCGAGTCCGAGACCGAGGCAGGTCTGCGCCGTCGTGCAGCGTCATCGCAACGCAGTTCGGTCCTGAAGTATCGCGTTTCAGTAACTGGATGCGAAGAAACCGGTAATAAAGTGGCAGACTGACGAGCAGCCGGCCGGCCGTTAGCTAGTATTCTCCGCAAACCGCAGCCACAGCAGTTGGCTCGGCTACGAAGTCACAAGAGACGTTGTTAGAGCAGCAGGAGCAGCAGGAGAAGTAGGAGCAGCAGCAGGAGCAGTAGGAGCAGCGGCAGCAGTCGAAGGCGACACTGGCCAGGACGAGGATGTGAGATCGTCTACGTCTTCTTAAGTCGTCTTTATGAAGCCAGCGAGGCAAGTCACACGACACACGGCCAGGCGCGAGGGGTGAGGCGGTGGGAGGTGCGCCGAAATAAGGTACAGCGAATTACGAGACTCAGAGGCAGCTCCGCTCGGCAGGACATACCTTCATGCGGCAAGGTGTGGTGCACCGGACGAACCTCGCTCGCCGTCGTCCCTCATCCGCCGCGCCGCCAGCGAAATGAAAATTCATTAGTGGGCACTGGCTGCACTCGGTCCCCGGGGGACTCTCGCGTTGACAGTGCGAGAGTTGGCAAGAACCACGCGGCGACATCGTGGCCACCGCGCGAAGAACAGCCCGTCGGAGGACACCGAGAACGCGCACAACGAGGTGGCTGCCATAAAGAAGTTATGGCAAAATAAGATGTTGGAATTTACGACGCGGAGTCGCGGCGGAGTCGCAGACGAGCTCGTGAGAAACGTGGCCGAATAATGGTAATGGGGGAATCTTAATTAGTGGACGAAGTATTCGAAGGAAAGGGTTGCATTCGAAGGAATGGCCCGAAGAAGTTGGTAGATGGCAGGGAATCCAGGGAAAGTCAGCGGTTAGCAATCGCACAGTACGGCCAACAAGTGCCGACTGCAATCGTAAAAATGCACGGGCCTTAGTAGTTGTGGCCGGAGGACGTTAAATGGGCCATTAATACTGAGGAGAATAACTTCCAAATAGCGCAGATTAACGAGGAACACATAAACACATCAAGTTACCGATTTGTGTCCAGCTAATTAAGACAAGACAAGACAAGACAAGACACATGTGAACGCGGGCGATCTACGACGACTTTAGAAGCCCTCCTGCCATTGTTTGCAGCTGAACTTCAAGCATTTAAGTGGTCAACGACTTTGTGAAACACTTTGCATTCCCGTACAGAACAAGAACGGGGTTCTATATAACGCAGTTAGACTTTCCGCGAAATTTCAGGAAACTCCCAGGACAGTTTTAGGAAACGTTCTATCAATAGACAGCCGGGTCATTGAAGTCCCTTTGATTTCGAGATTTAGCCTCCTAAATTCCATTTCCAGAACCTAACTAGACCTTCGAAACCAATGAATTTCTTTCCACACTCGGCTGCATGCATTCGCATTCCAATTTGTATCAATTTAGAAGTCTTTAGCACAACAAACACACTCGTCGTATCCGTCGAGTTCAACTACCTGAGGAATCAGGTATTCAATTGAGATAAATCAAAGCTTTCGAGCGGCATTTGCACGAAATCAAGAATTCCATTCGCACTGCTGAGCATCCATTCCAAGTGCAGTCGGGGGAAAAGTGAGCTCGTACTCGAGATCGCAGCGCCGAAGAGAGGCCAGAGTAGCATCCAACGACACAACAACAACAACAACGAGGCGAGACTCCGAGTCGAAGTCTGCTGAACACAGAACTGAACTCGCTTACAAGGTGAGCGACGAGGATGAAAAATCGAGGAAGAACAAATAAGTCGCCGACACAGTATCGCGCTCAGATTTCACATCGACGTGAACAAGGAGTGCGGCCGAGTCTTTATAATTACAAATGAACCAAATCGATCAGCAGCACCAGTACTGGAACGGATACCAGTACCCACTGCGATGCAAGTACGAGTTCAACACGAGGAGTGCGGTGTGACTGCGGCAACTAGACTGAGTACATAATGGAGAGTCGTAATGGAAGCAAATAAATTATTGCCAGTGATCACTAGCAGCAGCACCGAACCAGGGATCCTCAAACAGATTAACCGGAACCAGAGAGAATTTCGATCGAGTTAGAAAGATTCAAATCAGTTCGAGTTCGACAATCGAGAGGTTCGAATTAAGTCGAGTTCGAGCACAAGTCGATGTCGTACGAGTCATCATGGTGATCCTTGTCGAACTTTAAGGTTGGAAAGACCATCCTTCCTAATGCGGACCCTACGGATGAGTAACGCGTAACGTCCAGCATGGATGCGACAATTGCGACAATTGCGACACGACAAATACGGCGCAATAAATGGAAGAGTCGTTAAAATAGCGATATTTGACGCGAACGCAACAAACACGAACGACAAATACGGCGTAACAAATGCGAGGGTAGTGAAAACAGCGACATCTAACATGAAAACGAAAAATACGACACGACAAAAGCGACGTAAACTTCAAATTTGCAGTAATTGATAGAAAATCGAGCGAAAACTCACGTCTTTTTTCGCAACTTTTTCACCACCGACTCCCACTTCTTACTTCTCAACATGATTTCAATAAGCTGAATCAGTGACTGTGTTACATTTGTCGTGTAGCATTTGTCGTGTCGCATTTGTAGTGTCGAATTTGTAGTGTCGCATTTGCCGTCTCGTACTTACTCATTCACGTTATACACAGTGTAAAGTTCAGAAATAGTTGACCGTTTCGTAGCAACTCGGGATGGCATCTGCAGAAAGCGCGCAAAACACCAAATACGGTGGCACCCGAATCACAGTTTGAGATCGACTGCAGCACGACGACGGTGAGCGGATGGGTTCTTAAAAAGGCCCGTCGTCCTCAGCTGAGCTGCGACTGGGCTGCCGATATTGAAAAAGCATCCTCGGCCACGTTGAAATGCGGAAAATAAGTTGGCATTCATTCCGGTGCGATTCATCTTCATTTGGACACGAACACAAGACGGGACGAATGCACTGACGGACTAACAAGAAAAATAGCCGCACAGCTTAAGCTGCCCTCGTAAAAGTTCTGCGGGATCCCAGTCGCGCAGCCAAGCAGTCAGCCAGCCAGCCAGCCAGCCAGCCAGTCAGGCTCTGCTACGAGCTTATAAATTGAAATCGGATTTGGCATTAAAATTGCAACGCAGGCCAGATTCATGCCACGTCCAAACGACGTCGATCCATCCCGACAATCGTCCCGTCCTCCCCCCCGCCGGCGCCCACGGCAGCTCCACGCTGCCATATATGCCACGGATCCGTCCATCCAGCCATCCAGCCATCGGAAGCCATCAGAGGAGCAACAGCGCAGACGTCTGCAAACGAGGCATGCGAATGATTAATAAGAAAAAATGTGCCACAGCAACAGGCTGCCGCGCTCGCCAAGCGTTCGCTACATCCAGGTCGAGCGGAGTCGGCGGAGTCGGCACAGGCTGGCGACTCCGACGAGCACAGCACAGCTGCCATTAACGAACGACGGCTGAGCGAACGTGTAACCGGGCGAGGACGTCGGTGGGCACGCCAGCGGGAACGCAGGACGCCGCGGACAATGCAACGAACAAAACGAACGTAATGCGAGATGAAAACATGAACCGTGTAAATACCATTTAAAAATGTCGTGTTGCCAACATGTTGGCTCCGGGATTACCTACCAGCACGCGTGAGCAGGCCAAGGAGTCGGCCGAGAACATCGCGTAAGCCTCGGACTTCGAACCAAAAGAGGACAAACGGGGGGCGCAGCGGTGTGCGGCGAGGGGCGGCAGGAGCAGCCTGGCGACGGATTAGAGGGATGAGGGATGACAGACAGCTTTGTGGCAATAAAAATGTGGGCAGCTGTAGGACGACATCAGTGGGTACTCGTGAACATCAAGAGGCTGAGAGGCCTGCAGTAGTGGATCTGAATGGGAGCGCAAGGACGATTAAAGTACACAAAGCACTTCAGTGGACCCACCACTTTTCAGTTATTCAGATTGATATTAAAATTAACAGAGAACATGAGAACTCTGCTGCACTCGGAAAGGAATTTCGGACTCGAAATAACCGCGGTAAGGAAGGGATTTGAAAAAAGTGCGAAAACAGTGAAAAGAGGAGTCAAGAACGACGAGGCAGCTGGCTGGCTGGCTGGCTGGTTGGCTGGCTGGCTGGCTGGCTGGCTGGCTGGCTGGCTGGCTGGCTGGCTGGTTGTACGCGAAATATCTGACGCGTCTCATCGATTCGCTACACTGCGATGCCGATGCGGTGAGAATGACTTGGATAAAAGGACGGAAAGTATGGAGAACGACGTTGTTGCCGCTTAGAGGAGGAGATGGACTCAGGAAGCGGGGCAGCGAGCCTCGTTTCAATACCTTAAATGAAACTGGAGAACGCTTCTCCACTTGCATCTGATGCAGTTGAGTGCATTGTGTGGATAGATTGATAAATGAAGGAATAAACTGGATGGTTGGAGGGGCGAACGCACGACGGTTGAAATGCTGCGAATCACAACGCGCAGAATGAAAGTTTATTGTAAACTCTCTGCGAAGCTCTCAAATTTAATTTTCCTTTTAAAGGTCCTACATAAAATCTGATAGATTGCGATGTGAATCTCTGGTTCGAAGCCGATTGATGTGCGTTGCAATAACACAGCTCAAGGGTCTGAAATCCCCTCTAACAAAAATCCCCTGTAACCAAAATCCCCTCTAACCAAAATCCCCTCTAATAAAAATCCCCTTTAACAAAAATCCCCTCTCGCAAATGGCTTTGGTTGAGATTATTTATACTGAAATTAACACTTTAATCCAGAAACATGGAAACAGAAAGTTGTGGAAACTTTAGGTGCACCGAAAAGTTTTAAATTGTTTAAAAAACAGATGAACGGGGGAACAATGTGTGGGAGGTCCTGCGAGCTGGATATTCAAGTTTTAATCATTATTGGAACTTGTAGTTTTGAACGCATTAACCCGTGTGTAGCCTCGTGCTGCTGAAAACCAGGGCTGACACATCGGCAGTGTCGCAGTCAGTTAAAGCAAAGTCGTTGTGAAAAATTGTGTGGTTTTCCGAGTCGCATTTTATTCACGGCGATGCCTTTTTTAATTTGCGTCAGTTTATTCGTGCGGAAATCCATCAACGACAGCGGGGGGTGGGGGAGGATGTTTGTTCCGCATGGCATGTTGCAGCATCCATATTCGCTGCAAATTTGATTGCGGCTCGCGACGGCCTTTCGCCGTGAATCGCATTGAGGTGTCAGATGATTAAATTAAGTTCAATGAGGCAGCTAATGAACCATCAAATTCGAATTAAATAAACTTAATGAGCCCGCACGGGGCGGGCGGTGGAGGCTTAAATGACTGCAGCTGAATTTAACGCGGTGATCGGACTGCGAAGTGTGCCGAATTCGAAACAGCGCGCCACAAGAACAGCTGGGAACCTGAACGCCTCAACCGAGAGGCAAGACTGCGGGGCTCCGATAAGAAGGCGAATCATTAAATTGACGGATCGATAGGCTTCTCTGAATGGCATCCAGCCAACGCACTTGGAAGCAACGCACTTGAGAGGATCTCCGTCGATGTTCAATAGATGCAGACAAAAGCAAAAAGGAAATGAAAAATGAATCGGCCAACTACTGATAGCGAGGTGAATCGCAATTCGTGGAACAGCGCGAGGCTCCCGCAGTGGGTTGCACAGCAAAGCGCTGTCATTCAAAGTGCAGCCATTTGCAGTGAAAACGCTGTCAATAAAGCGAAGCGAAGCGAAGCATCAGCGCGCAAAAACAGTGTTGCCACCTTTTGAGCTGCTCTCCTCGCGGTGCGTGGATACGAATGCCAATTTAGTTTCTCGACTCACAAAGTGCACCAGTGCTCGGCACGCGGGGTCGCCCGACTTATAAGGCAGAAGTCGGCGAAATGCAGCGAGCAAAAAGGTAGCAAAGCAGGATGTCGGCGACCTGCGGCGTCGCAGACGCAAGTCAGGCCACGTTCGACTGCTTGCATTCAGCCAGCAGACAGCAGCCAGCAGCCAGCAGCCGACAGCCGGCTAGCAGTTCGTCCAACTAGCCGTCTCTCCACCCATCCATCCGAGTCGCGTCCAGTCAGCCGCGCGTCCATCCATCAGCGATTTACGGAGGCTGCATTCAGTTGGCTGGAGCGGAGCCGTCGGTCAATCTGCGTGGTGTGACAACCCGACAGGCGGCCACTCCGCTCCACTCCGCTCCGCTAACGCAGAACGCCATTTGACAGATAAACGCTGGGAACGGAGGCGCTCTTCTGGCGAACGATTGCACTGCGAAAGGTTTTCGCTGAGTGGACGGAACAAATTTGTTGTGCTGACAAACGACGTTGCTGTGCTTTCGTTTGGTGCAACTAAAACGTGGAGAAGTCGTGGGGGGGGGGGGGGGGGAAAGGACGGAAAGCATTTTTTACATTCATCAAAGCGAAGTGATGAATTCAGGTCAACCTGCAGAAGTGTTTGCTGGTCGAAAGTTATTAAAATCCCCAAATAAAGCGACTAAATAAAAGTGATTTTGGCACTCCCTTGACGGAAGCAGACAAAACCACGACCACAACGACGATCGCTATCATCACAGCAAGAAGTTCGCTTTGATTCCCTCCATTCGGTAACTTTGGATTTAATCACTCGGCTTTGCAACTTCAGCAAATATTTAGTTATTCTTCCCTGTTAACATTCGTTGCTCGCACTCACTGAAGCTCGTCATATTCATCTGGCATTTTTACACCCCAACGAATCAAACTGAAAGCTTGATTGGCCTCGTTGTCAGTATTCTCGCTCCCGTAGTGTTAACCAGGCATTCATCGCTTGCAACAACTGAAGCGCGCACCTTCGCACAAGCGAACGAAGCAACGAGCTTTTCAGTTTCAGTTTGACATAAAGGCTGCCATGGAAACGCCTTCGCACACACGCGCCGAGTTGCGGCACTACCACCTCCCGCCTCCTCGGCGCCTCCGCGGTCGTGCGGTGCGGTACGGTGCGGTGCATCCGCGCCCATCTTGCATGCGTGCCTTTTATGCCTGCGATAAATGCTTCTTTACAACTTCCAAGCCCGCTGGAGTGGGGTGCAGCAGCCCTGTTCGAAGTGAGTGGAGAGCTGCAGCGAAGTCTTCGGGAAGAAGTTCTTCTCGAGCTGTGCTGCGCTCGCCCCCCAGTCGTCCGTCCATCTTTTGGATGTGAGGCGTGCTTTTTAATTGAAAAGTTGCCAGATGTCTGAGCGTGTGGCTGTGTGTATGTGGCTGTGTGTGTGTGTGGGTGTGTGTGTGTGTGCGCGTGTGTGTGTGTCTATAGTTCGTGTTTAAAAAGCTGTTGGTTTTATGAGCAGCGAATGCAGCAGGCAGCTCGGAGCCTACAATTGGAGCGAAGATTGAAGAGAGAGAGCGAGAGAGAGAGAGAGAGAGAGGCACTTCAGTTCTCCCTGACCTAATAAATCGGTGTAATTTATAAAACACACGGAGCCTATTGAGGAAAAATCTTTCCTTGTTTTTACTCAGCCTTTTCAAACAAAAACCCTTTTCATCTGTTGTTTGATTAGACTAGAATTTCGCAAAATGAAAATCTCACAACCGCTTCTAGGGGAGTTTTATTACTTTCACTCAGTGCTCAGGTGAACTGAGGAGGCACTCTTGAGTGCAGCTCACAAGTGAACGTCCGTGTCCAGGACGGGATTCGAACCTGCGACCTTGTGCGTGCCGTACCCACTGTGCGCAGGAGGCCGACATATTTTATGTTACATGAAGAAAAATGGTAGTTAGGAGTCAAAATGGTAGCAAGAAGGTGACTAGCAGTCCAAAGGTATCTAGGCGCCAAATGGTAGCAAGGAGCCAAATGCTTGCTTGGTAGGAGCCAAATGTTAGTTTGGAGATGAATTGTAGTCAGAAGCCACGTACTAGTAGCAGTTAAGAGCCAAGTGGGGAATAGGAGCCAGAAGGTAGTTAGGAGCCAAATAGTAGTTAGGAGCCAAATGGTAGCAGGGAGCAACTGGCAACTAAAATCCGATTGGTGGCTAAAACAAATAGTAGCTAGCAGCCAAATGGTAGCAAAGAGCGAAATGCTAGCTAGGAGCGAAATGCTAGCTAGGAGCCAGCTGGTAGTTAAGAGAGGAATGGTAGCCAGGAGCCACGTACTCGCGGAAGTTAAGAGCCAAGTGGGGGCTAGGAGCCAGAAGGTAGTTAGGAGCCAACTAATAGCTATGACACAAATGGTAGCTGGTAGCCAGACTACTCCTAGCAATCAGGGGTAGGAGCCAAGGCGAACTCCTCTTAATAATCAAAGCTAGGAGCCAAAGCTAGCTCCTACTAATAAGGGAGAAGAGTCAAGGGGTAACCGACTCCTTATTGAAAAACAGGTACAAGATATTCGTTAAATGGTAAAATTTATGCTCCCAAACGCCTTTCTGTCCTTATATATCGTCGGGAGCATTCGTAGCTTTTTTCCCATTTTTCCCAATTTTGCACTTAAAAATTCGATTTGATTGAATTGAGAGGGTTGAAATTTTCAAAGCTGGATTATATTTAGGCCATAAATTGAACGAACAATTCATCGAAAACATAAATGAACACTGAAAGTCGAGCGAACAACACGTTCGGAAAAATTACGATTTATATTTTCCAACAAATTTTATGTAATTGCAAGTGAGTAACTTTTTTAATGCCCTTTTGACAAGAGCAACTTTACGAATGTATGCAACAATGTATATATGTGTGTGTATATATATGTGTATGTACGTAAATATGTGTGTACAGTGTATACGCAGTGTAAAATCAACAGAACCAACTGCAATAAAAACAATGACACTGACAAGCATTAAAACTGCAATAACACAAAAGCTCACAAAAACAGCGGTAACAATAACAGCAACAGCAGCAGCGATATCGGCGCGCGGCGCGAATTTTTATGGAAAATTTATTTCGGCATGTTGACGGGCACGAAATCCCGCTGTTATTTCAGAGTTGCAGTTGAACAAACAAAAGCATTGCATCGCATCGCATCGCATCGCATTTTTTACTCGACTTTTGACGCTTATCCCGACTTTATAGATTTTATTAAAAACGCAAAAAGTCATTAGCATTTCGTGGGAGCGGCAGGCACGCCACGTTTAATTCCAGCGCTTGTCAAATAAGGGAAGCCTTTGTATTAATGAGAGTCAATTCTGTCATGAGACAATTTGCGAATGATTTCATGAGAGACCCACTAGTGACATTTTCATGTATTCACGAAAATTTCGAAGGAATTATTAACGAGACTAAATTTGGAAGAAACTGTCGTCGTGTTTTCAAATCCTTTACTGCGCGAGATCCGTATTTTTGAATTCTCTTTCACACTGCATTCCCTGAATTCAAAGGGAGATCCGTATTTTTGAATTCTCTTTCACACTGAATTCCCTGAATTCAAAGGGAATGCATTCTTCTCTTATATTTTGTATCGCTACGAGGTTGAATTCCTCTCTGAAGTCTGACTTCAGGCTTAAAACGTCAACCTGCTTAAAATTCCTGCAAAGAGATTTCCAGCAAAGTCATTTCTCTCAACTCACTTCAACGCCAAGCTGTTTTTCGATCAACTATCGATTTATTTTGCAGCGTACAAGCGTCATTTTCATTGAATTTAATCGCTCGGCTTGGCGAGGCGTTAATTATGCATTAAGTTGTCAAATTTCTGATGCCAGGTGACAAGTCGCAGGCCATCAGCTGGCGATAAAATATGCAGAAACAACAAAGCGCGCGTTTTTCCACTTCACAGAACGGCAGAAAACAGCAGAAAAACTTCAAAATGGCGCACACTGCGCGGCGCGCCCTACACGACGAATAATTCGCTTCAACCATCGGGATCTCTACTTGCCAGTTTCTCACCAGCGAGCTGGAGCGGGAGCGAGTGCGGGAGGAGCAGGAGCGAGTGCGGGAGGAGCAGGAGCGAGTGCGGGAGGAGCAGGAGCGAGTGCGGGAGGAGCAGGAGCGAGTGCGGGAGGAGCAGGAGCGAGTGCGGGAGTAGCAGGAGCGAGTGCGGGAGGAGCAGGAGCGAGTGCGGGAGGAGCAGGAGCGAGTGCGGGAGGAGCAGGAGCGAGTGCGGGAGGAGGAGGAGCGAATGCGGGAGGAGCAGGAGCGAGTGCGGAGGAGCGGGAGCGAGTGCGGAGGAGCGGGAGCGAGTGCGGGAGCGAGTGCGGGAGGAGCAGGTGGAACGTCGCGTGCTCATTTAAAGCAGTGATTAAGCATTTAATGTTATTACAAGCAGCAATCGTTGGCGAGCCTGCAAACGCCGCCAGTGCTGCCATTGTGCATTTTAAATAATATGTTGCCACTGCACGTTCCTCACTGTTGTTGTCGTTGCCGTTGTTGCCGTTGTATGTAGCTACCTGTCATCTCGTTTTAATGCAAGCGCTTCAATTTTGATGCGCTCGCGCGGGGTCATCGCACGCCCGCCGAGCGAAGCGTGCTTTTAATTAAAGTGAAAGCAAAAAACTTCCATTAAAAACAGCAGGACGAATTGAAATCATTTGCTGCCTTAATTGTCTCATTTCGGAGTTCTTGACTTTATTTCTGCTGAATATTCAACGCGTTCGTTGTTTGCGTTGCAAGGTTCTCGTTCTCGTGTTCTCGTTCTCGTTCTCGTTGCTTTAGCGAGTGGGGTGGCGTGGCGCAACTGAAACTGCACTAGCTGGCAACACTGGTCGCAGTCGTTTAACTGCGTGCTGCGTGATTCTTAATTTCCAACGACCAGAGTTTAGTTAAAAACACAGAATTTCCTGCCATCGGTCGATGTAATTCGTTGCTCATTTCATTAAATTAACTTCATTGCAAGTTTCTTTTTTAAAGTCGCGGAAATCGTTTCGGCCGTGCAGTTCCATTAAATTTCCACTCATCTGAAAATTAAAGTCTCATAAAGCGTACGAATTCAGGAAGCGAATTGAGGGGGGAGAGCGAATTTCGCTCGCTAATAACGAGGAGTATCATCGCCGTCGCACCACCACACGGCTGCAGCGACGAACTGAACGTCTTCGCCGCGCTAACTGCGATCTGTTGCTGCAGGCCAATAAAGGCCTGATTGCACTGGGAAAACGTTTGGCGCGGCGAGTGTTCGTGCATCCTGCTGTTTTACACCGCTTCAGTCAGTCAGTCGCTCGCCGAAGCCGTCGTTAGATTCCCGCACGCTGAAACAACAACTAACGGCTTCTTTACTGCCGTTTAATTGCTGCTCATCGAACGAATGGCTGGCTGAGTGCAATGGATGGATTTCGGCTTTTGCCACTGAGTGTCTGCTGCCGCTCCACTCGAACTCCATTTATTGGGAACCGAGCCGCTCCACTCCACGCCACGCCACGCCGCGCCACGCCACCAGTCGACACGTCACACGCATGTCGGCCGGCCGCTCGCTCGGATGATTGAAGCTCCTCGGAAATGAATGCCGAAGTGGGTTGCGATCGAAAGTCGCTCGCATGTGTGGAGCGTCGTTAAATCGCAATCGCTTTAGAGAGCCGCAGTAGCTGCACCTCGGCGGGGCAGCACCGAAATTCGCCAAATTAAAAGCACTCGCGCTGCCTGCTGCTAACGCGGCTACAACCGCTCGAGTCGGACGGCGGCCACTGGTGGTCCGAGCGCACCTCATCGCCAATTAAACGACTGCCGGAGCTGCGCCACTGAAGCACCGACTTATTGACGAACTGAGGCCTGCAGCGGCAGCGGTTGCTGGCAGCTGGAGGCTGAGATGGGAGCCGCAAGTACCTGTGAATTCATTAAGCCGACGAAGCCGACGAGTTTCGCAGAAATCTTCCGCACCGTAACGCCGGCCATTCCGGCTGCGTAACGCGGCTTTACGGCCTTTTTACGGTTTCGATTTCGAGGCAGGAATGCAGGCTCAAATAATTGTTTTCGTACGTATTCAAGCTGAGGACGATGTCGCCGGCCGTAAAAGCGGCCATAATCGCAGACGTGAAGTTCGGTGGACCGAAGAACCGCACCGCGGCCGCACCGGCGTTCCACGAGTGGTGCACCTCGGTACGGTCGCTGGTGGTGGGCGGGTCAGCCAGCGACTGCAGCTGCAAATGTTGCGAGCGCCACACAGTGAGCGAGTGAAAAATCAATTTAGCTTTTTAGACTTTTAATTAGCCTCTTAAGTACCCACTAACGACTGCTTAACCTGCTTTCTTGCGACACCTCGGGCCGCCTCGGGTCGCCCCTCGCCGTTTGAATGCCGCCTCCCGTGCGGCGTTTCCTCGAACACTTTTATGGGTTCCCGTTGAGCGAATTGTGAGAAACACTGGCGCGGTGGCCCACTTCGAAGTGCTTTTACGACTGAAGTCAATTACAACTGAAGTCAATAGAACTGCAGCCAGCCATGGGAATTCGAGTGAAAGATCGCCACCAAGTTTTCAATTGCATCGAACAATCTCATCGAAGTTTATGTGGTTTCGTTACGAAAGAATTCAAAATGGTCAGCGTATATAAAACAAACTCAAAATAACTTTTCACGTAGAATTCGAGCCGGTAATCGATCAGCGAGACGATTTTTTCACATGAGGCGGGATCGTCGAAATCAAGGCGATCGAAACGATCAAACGATCGAGTTGATGAAAGAGTCCGATAATTGTTCGGGAGAGCAACTGAGATCAGAGAGAGTAAATCAGAAATCGAGAGTAAATCTCGAGGAATCTCAATGGTGAGCCTCGTCAATTGCCGACGCTGCAATGTTCTACGAAACAGAGGGACACGTATTTGCGAGGGATGCCGTCGCTATAGCGTTCCGCTTTTTCTATTCGTTCTCCTGTAACGATGATCTGCACAGACATATCTACGTCCTCGTCTATATCCATCTTTTCTCCGGTCGCCGTCCTCCGAAGAGTGCAAACTTTCCCAAGCCGCGCGTATCATTATCAGTCTCGCGGTCCTCGCGTTTCCATTCTCATTGAGTTGAAAATCTAACCGCCGAATGGGAATCTAACGCGGCCAAGGTTGCCACGAATATGTGAAGCTAATAAATGCCAGAAGGATAATAAAATGGAAACACAAAAGAACGGATACTCTTGCAACAATGAATCCAGCCTGAGCTGAACTGAACTCAAGTGAAGCAATTTTGCCTACCGAGCCTTCAAAGCCGCAGAATGTGAAATCCACACAAACACACACACACACACACACACACACACACACACACACACACACACACACACACACACACACACACACACACACACACACACACACACACACACACACACACACACACACACACACACACACACACACACACACACACACACACACACACACACACACACACACACACACACACACACACACACACACACACACACACACACACACACACACACACACACACACACACACACACACACACACACATACACACACATGCTGGGAGCGGCACAGGCAGGATAAGGATATCCTTTTTCATTTTTCATATTTTTCCCCTCACATTTGCGAGCCCTTGCTGGCAGTAAAATTAATTTCTCTTACCGGATCCTTATGTTTCTGCTACAACAAGAGCAGCAAGAACAATAGCAACAACAACAACAACAACAACAACAACAACAGCAGCAACAACACTGATATTTATTTAACCGCACTCAATTGTTTGTACTTCCAACCGACGGTGGCAGTCAATTTTAAAAAATGTTAAACGTGTTTTATGTGTCTGTAGCGTGGCGTATCCTTGGAAACGAAATGCTTCCTCTTTTTTCCCTGAAAAGCAACCCATTATGAGAAGAAATATGCTCTCCATCACAGCGGCAACTGCGGGGAGAGAAGAAATGCATGCTGTTGCATGCTAGTTTTACTCCGAGGGGCGTGACACTCGAATATTTCGCCGTATTAAGTCTCCGACGATGATGTAGAGAACGTTTGGAATCACGTTCTGCTGAGTGGTGCTTCTTGTTTGACACAGTTGTTGTTGTGATTTCGAATGGTGCAGCTATTAGTTCAGGCACGAGTTATTCCGGAACTTCAACTGAAATCACATTAAAACATTCGAAATCGCTTCAACTTTGGGGTTACCAATCGACTGAAAGAAGAATTTCGGTCTCTAAATCCTGCTTCCACTTGATACAGCAAAGTTAGTGTGATCTCTTCGCCTGATCCCTGCCTGCGTCTTAACCTGTTCGCCTCGCGTTTTGCTTTTCGTTTTTAAACCCGTTTCTCGACCGCCTGAGCCTTCTTTTTTTCACGCTCGACGGGCATTTTAAGTGCACGATAACCATGCACACCTTCTCCGTGTGCGACTGCAACATGCCGACGGAGACACAGGCATCCCCGCACAGCAGGCACCGGCCGAGCGACCAAACGACCGACCGACCGAACGACCATCCATCGGTTTTCCATTAGCTACCTACGGAAAAATAACACCAGATCCTGCTTGATCTCGCGCCCCACACAACGTTCGTGCGCGGCAGCGGCCGAACCTCGAAATGGTGCCACTAATAAGGGTTCCAGAAACGGTGTGTTTTGGGTACCTTGTTGTCGTTGTCGTTGTTGTTGCTGCCGTTGTCGAGTCGGAACCCCTTTTCTCTCTTTACAGTGTCGCTCGTTGTTTCTTTCTTGTTTTGATCGCCTACGATCGCCAACTGATTTATTCACCTGAACTTGTGCGCAGCGAATTACAAATTATTCTGGACGCACATAATTTTACCACTTTTCGATGGGAGATTTCGACTCCTCGACTGCTGCCGTTCTTCCGTTTCGTGTTGCTGGTGTTTTATCTTGCCATAAAACAGTTTCAATACCCCAAAACGGAGAAAAGATCAAGGAATTCACCGACCCCGAGGAGTTCTGTTGCACCGCGGAGAAGCGGCAGGCACGAGAAACATCTGTTGATCCCGATTTACGATCTTTGGTGTCGAAGCAGTTGTCGAGCGCTGCGGTGTTGAGCCGACAGATGCTTCTCGGATTTTTCAATTAATATGAATTTAATGCCAATTCAAGAGGGAACAAGTAATGAAAGCAAATGAGTTGTGCTGCCGCTATTTGCTCAGCTGAAATGGAGGTTTTCAACACGAGAGCGGGACGGCAGCATGCGGTATCTTTTGCTCCACAAAACGCTCCACAAAACGCTCCACAAAACGTCTTTGGAATCTGCTGCTGTTCCGGTAGAAATTCCCGAAAACTGACTGCATTCACTTCGATTTCTTGAAAGCTGGCTTCTCATCTCGAAGCAGATTGCTCAGATTCAAGCGGAAATCCTCTATTTTTGAAGTTTTCTTTGATCGCAGGGTAGGCGAACTCCGGCAAACCGAAAAAACACGTCAAGATTTCAACGCTGTCCGTCCTGCCGCCGCCGACACTCATCACAGACAGACACACGTATGCCGAAAATTTTGCGAAATATGTGGCAACACCAGACACTGGATGAAAAACATTAAAAACACATTAAAAACTTCAAAGCAACCGGGGGCGCGGGACAGTGGCGTAGAAGAGAAACAAGAAAAGTGCAAGGAAGCATGTGAAAGCAGCGATAAGAGGTCGGCAAACCGGGTGTTGCAGGGGACAGAATGCCGGAGTGGCAACGGAAAAAAACAGTTGGAACGTAGCAGGCCATTAACAGCAACAACAACAACAGCAGGCAACACACCACCCAACAAAAAACACTCGGAGCCGCAGAAGGTGGTGGCCGGCGCGAGGGCTCGCGGGGGGCGCAGGCAGATTAAAGGTGAGAATTATGTTGCGAAAAGGATGATACGGCGGATTCACACGAACGACCAGAGCGACGAGCAGCAGCTGTTGTGCCCGAGTATGCGGAGGACACGAGCGCACGGCGCAGAGCGAGCGGAGCGGCAAGGAAAGCAAGAGAAAAGACACGACGACTTCAAAAGAAAAACACTTAAAAACGAGAAAAAACACTGGAGAAAATCAAACAGAATCACACAGAAAGGACGTGTAAGCATTTGTTGCGAGGGGGAGGAGGGCAGGCCGGCAGCCCCGACACCAACAATAGCGGCAAATATTTACGGAGCCACTCGGCGCTGTTTAGGCCAAGCAAACCCAACGAGCGACGCGTCGCACCGACGCACCGACCGCATCCAGCAGTCGACCGTCGACGCGTCGACCGGAGCTGCTGTTTGGCTGCACGTCTGCGCGGCGTCCGGTCGGTCCACCGATTGGCGGCGGCAGCAGCAGCAGGTAAAGCAAACACTCGGGCCCGTCTAAAGACTCCGAGGATGAACAATAAAATAGCGTTTAACAAGAAATTCCGATACCTTGTGCTGCACACACAAGGAGCCACACGAGGACCTTGGCTGCGAGCTTCGAACTCCAGCCAACTGGACCGGCGAAGACGCTGCCTGGACGTAGCTGCGACGGCTGAAACAGGTGAATCACCATCGCAGAAACATCAGAAGAAGGGCAAGTGAAACGTGTTTACTTTGCGGCGAGAGGGGGGAGGGGGGAGAGTCAGCAGCGCAGAGGCCAGTTAGGAGCCGAAGCAGGACTCCTGAAGCAGCGGCCGACTGCCTGCCACGGGCACAAATTGTTTGGTAAATAGGAATTTTTTCCACCTTTTGCACAAATTTGCTGCTACAAATAGCAGTTCGAGCTGCGGCGTTGCAGTGTAATGAGATTCCGGCTGCCGCACTCGCAGCCAGAAGGAGTCGCAGGCCAAAACGACGCACAGAATGGTGGTGAATGGTGACCGAGGCGAGCCAATATTTACTGTGACGGCTGCAACACGAATGTGAGGAGGTGTCGGCTGATAACGTCAACGAACGCATAGGGATTTCTTTTCTACCAATTATGGATTTTAGTAATGAAGAACCAATCACTCCAAAACAATTGCAATATTACTTGCCAAGTAGTCTTCAAGTAGTCCCAAGTCCACAAGTACTCCAGATTACTTTTGCAGTACCAATAAATTAAGAGACCCTTTCTACTCAAGTACTTTGGACTGCAATTCTTCAGTGTCAGTACTTTTTACTCAAGTACTTTGGACTTCAACCTCGAAGTACAAGTACTTTCAGAGTAATCTGGTATTTAGGTACCCTGTATATTGTAATTTTTGCATTTATAACTACGCAATCTACACGGAATGCATTGAATTCTTGCGATATTTTTGAACTACACTGAGAATCAGCTGCTTCTGACAGATCAAAGACACCAACTAAGACTCTCTGATGCACGCAGAAACGTCAGACGACAACCCACCAGCATTGCCACCCACAAATACAACAAAAACAACAACAACAGCGGGTCAACTTACCTTCTTAACTGCTCGGTCGTTAATGGAGCGCGACTAATGGCAACGATGTCGCTGCGTCAGGGCTGCCAAATCCAAAAATAACTGCAAGCAGAAAGATAACAGAAGCTTTAGCAGACATTAAAAACAAACGCCAACACACACACGCGCACGCACACACACACACACACACAAACTTACGACTACCCAGTGGCAGCCGGAGAGACCGTAAAAAGTGGTATTTAAAAAAGAACACCAAGCAAAAACAAAATACTTACATCAACGTTCAATGTGAGTTTTGTGAAGAATTCTGTGGGCCGCGTGGATCTTTCCCACTGTGTGTCTCTTTCAGGGATAAACGCCGTAGCCACAGCAACAACACGTACAACAACAACAACAACAACAACAATAGCAATAGCAACAACAACTGCTGTAGGGCAGCACAAAGCTGGTGGCTGCTTGGCTCTTAATAAGAAAACAAAAAAGCCGATTTGAAAATGTTAACATCAATAAATTTTGTTGGTAACCAACGAGAGCAATGAATTAACCAAATTAACGCCCACACACACAACACACACACACACACACACACACACACACACGTACACACGTAGACGCCTACAGCAACTGATTAGTCCTGAGTTCAAACAGCAAAAAGCAACAAATGATGAACGAACTCGAGGTTAATCTTTGCTGGCCCCACGTGTCACTCGCGTACCTGGAGTGGCGACGTGGCGCGGCGCGGCGCGGTGCGGGTTAACACTGGACGGCCGGCACACACAACCCACCAGCTACAAATTGTCAGTGGAATCATTTAAAGGCCATAAAAACGAATTTGATTTGCGCGTTAATGGATTCCGATTTCACTAATGATGCGAGGAGCGCGCGCATCATGAGAAACTTTTCGTCTGATAGAAAGTTTCTCCATGCACGCTTCTTGTTTTCGTGTTTGTTGCCAACAAATGATAGATAGAACACAAATGATAAAAACAGTATTAGAAATGAAAACAAATTAAATACACAAGCAGCGCGGCATCCATAAGAACGCGACGACCTCATGCGGTGTGTGTGTCTCATCTTCTTCTCATGCGAGAAAAAACATGACTAAAAGCTTAAAAACGGTGGGATCCGATCGCTTTGGTGGAGTTCCATCTTGGAAAGATGAAAGATATGAGTAGAGTTTTGAAATCTCGGTTGAATCATCGCATTGTTCACGCATCGCATTCCTCAAACTGAGGCTACTGAAGTCTGAGGTTATGTGAAAGTCAGTCTCTCTTTCTCTTTCTCTCTCTCTCTCTCTCTCTCTCTCTTTACAGAAAAGCTCTGGAGCTGAAAGACTTTTCTAGAATTTAAATGAGTATAGCGGCACCTAAATTCTCGGCTATTCGTTGGGATTAATCGATAGATCGATTTTTATATACTTCAAGCTCATTTTCGTTGACACAAAAGAATCGCGCGCACACATTTCTTCGGTTCTAATCGTCGCGATATTCTCGTCTCGCATATCAGAGAAATCGTTGATTTATTGAGAAGAGGATTCAACAGCCAAAGAAAAGTCTAGCGACTGTTTTAAAATACCGATATTACGTTAGTAGGTTCAGAGTTCATATTAACGTCATATCGATATAAATACAAATCCCACCAGTATTACGTCCTTATTTTTCTTTAATTTTCTCAGCAATATTGCCGGGGATCAAAATGTATGAGAAAAGAATAAACTTGTAAATGTTTATAAAAGCATTTCAATCAGAAAAGCATGAATTTCTGTTGAATCACAAATAAGATGAGCAAGAAGAAGGAGAAAAAGGAGAAGGAGAAGGAGGAGGAGGATGGGAAGAAGGAGAGGAAGGAGGAGGACATCAGATGGGTGGAAACTTTTGCTGGAGGGGAAGAAATATCAGCCACTATAACATCAGCTCATCGCCATCATTATCATGCATTATTCACGGTTCGATAGGCTTCGGCATTTTTTATTACGCCGCTCATCATCTTCCACATCCTCGTCCGCGTTCGCGTCCGCGTCCGCTTGCACGTCCACGTTCGCACAGCGTGGCATAAATACTTCAATAAATTAATTTCCGCTCGACGTACACCCTAAATAATTTAGCAGTACAATAACAATAACAACAACAACAACAGCGACAACAGCAACAACAGCGACAACAACAGCAGCAAACTACAATAACTCCCGGCAACAATAGAAAAATCGTTACTTCCAAAAAATTATGCATTCCGTTGACGTTATGCTAAATTAAATCAACAACTTTTCGGTGATGTCCTTCAGCAACAGCAACAGCAGCAGCAGCAGCAGCATCGCTCACAGTTGTAAGGAATAAATAGGACCGCCGGGACGCAGCTGGGGGTGGTGCGGCGAGCCGTGAAGGGAAGCATGTTGGTCCGAATCAGGACGAAGATGAAGAAATCGTTAAATTTTACACAACAAAGCGATGGCATTGTTAGAACTTGATGACGGTGACGTTGATGATGGTGCTGTTGCTGTTGCTGTTGTTGTTTAGATTGTTTAGACAGTTGGGGGAGGGGGCAGCCCACGACGATGCTTACGAGGGAAGACGCAACGTTACACAACGCAACGGAACGCAGTTTACAACTGTGCGATCCGCACAATGGGAAGTAAAGTCCGAAACTTTTCCACCCCGATTTCATTAGGGAAAATGAACATTTTCAACTTAAGCAGGATGGACCGAGCGCCGCTGAATGAACGGGAAAACAGCGGGGAGGAGGGCGAGGGGTGGGGGAGGGGGAACTGGCATGGCCGAGAAACGTCAGAATAAAGTTGTAGAACTTGGCAACGGAGCAATTACTTGATTTGAAAAGATTGGCAGAAGTGTGCGCTGGAAGAAGCCGGCGAGAGGGGAGAGTGGGGTTGGTGGGGAGGCAAGAAATCACTGCCCAGTGAAGTTTAGGGAGCTGCAAAATCAAGAATGAATACGCAGAGTTTTGAAGATTCTCGCACAGCATAAAAATGCACTGAACACATTCAGACATTTCAGAGCCGTAAACGAGTTACTCGTACCGGCGGTTGCACGAAAACGAAATCCGACAGCCACCACAATGATGTGCAAGACATGGCAGCGGCGATTTGCACAGATATATTTGACTCTTCCTCGCCCTTTGATGTCGCTTCGAGATCCGTCGCTTCATGTGTGACGACGGGCCAACGGATTCTGCAAAGGGGTGCTGAGAGGATGGAGAGGGAGGAGAGGGAGGAGAGGGAGACGGAAGCGTGTAAAAGTTGCCGGTGCGATGACAGCACTTTTCGCCTTTTGATTAATGACTTTCCATAGAGTTGACATCCTCGCGTCAGCAGTTTTTAATTTGGCAAAGAAAGAGGAAAGCAAAGAAACGAAAAAGGACGGCGCGACTGGCAGAAGCGCGGTGAAGAAGGAATTCCACGTAAGCCGAGGGGCCGCCTTTGGGGGTTCGAATACTCCCAAGAGTTCGCGAGCTAATTCAGTATTCAAGGAATTGTTAGTCTTACCACATAAAATCTAAATAAACGGGTACGTAAAATAATGACAGGAGTTTTATAGCCAAACTCGATGCTGCACTGATTACACTCACTACATTCGATGCTTCCAGATTGTAGACCGATTCCCGAAACACTTTGAACCCGACACACGATTACAATGGCATCTCTTGTATTTCATCTCCCCCGTTTTTCCGAGCAAAGTTCCCAGTTTTTACCGAGTATTCGCCCGAAAGCCTTCACACCATAAATTCTTAATAATTATCTGCACTCTTCTATATATTTCTTCCTGTTCTGCGAGTGAATAAAAGTGAATTAGAAAAAGTAAAACACGAGTATATTTTTGCTTTCTCCTCTCGCCGTCCACTCCTCATTGATGGCTAACAATGCTTTGATGTATTCGCCGCAAATGAATTGCGAGTAGTATCGTTCGTGTCGTTAGAGCTCCCCCTCCAATATTCATTCTCGGTTGCTCGACAACGCGGCCCACCCAACACGTGCCCCGCCGTCGCGGTTCATCCGTGCGCTCGCAGGCTGGCCAAGTCACGTTATGCGGCGGAAATGGATTTAATGAATATTTCTCATTCAGGCGCTTTCGCGGCCGTCCTTCGGCTTTCATACTTTGTGAATGCCTCATTATTGGTATCCTTTATTTTGGCATTTCCCGCTATATAATCATCGTCATCATCATCGTCTTCAGCGCCAATGTCAGCGGCGAAGTCATGCACGTCACTTTCGTTCCGCAACCATTCCCGCTTTTCCTGTTACACCCACATGCAGCCATGAAAATTACAGGCCTGTATTCGCTTTCAGCTCCCGAAGGTCCTTTTCACGTATCCGCTCGTAAAAATGCGACTTCCAGCGAAGGAAAGAAAGCAAAACGTAAAGCCTGCAAAACGGCGTCTTCGTCGTTTTTTCGCCTTCGCTCCTGGTCGGCAGAAGGCGGGAACACTTCAATTTCGACTGCTCCTGGCGTTGTGCAGGCAACTCTGCCAGCGCTCGTTGACATTTCATTGAAGTGAACTCTCCGCTTTTCGTTTTCCTTGACGTTGTTTGTGGCTTCTTTTCTCCCTCAAAGAGCTTTTGTTTTAAATTGCAGATCGATTGCCAAGCGCCGATACAGAGACGGGAGTTAATTAGGGCTCAGAGTTGTGCCTGCAAGGTCCACCTTTTTATTTCGCAATGCTGTATTTCGAGGACAGAGCACTCCTGTCTCCTTAGGGAGGGAAGTAATTTGTAGAAGGTATTTCTCCTCCATCAAACCATATTAAAAAGCATCCCTCTTATTTGCGAGAGTGACGTCGGTATAAACAATCACAAATGAAATGAAAACAAGGGAGTGTTTGGACGTAAAGGAAAAAGTAAATACTAAAAATATCTAATAGACTGTGGCGGTCCGCAATACCCAATGCCAGTTAAAATGACAACCAAGCAATGATTAATGGGATTTTGAGTTGGATTCAGAAGAGTGGAAGGCATTTTACTCCATGTTGAAGTTGGCCCCACGCAGGGCGATCTATCAGTACGAATACGAAGTGAGGCGCTCTATTCGCTCCTATTTTTCACAAAGGCTGTTTATTCCTCTTTTATCCGCTTTCATAATGTGATAAGAGACTTCGTTGCTTTCCCTACTGCCATCACTAACACCATCAGTATAACTATCACCATCACTAGCACTATCATCGTCAGCGTTACCACAAACACTATCACTCTCTATCAGTATCAATATTATCATCACTATCGCTATTACTATCACTACCACTATCACTATCACCATCACTATCACTGTCACCATCACTCTTTATCACCATTACTATCTATCTCTATCTCTATCACTATCACTGTCACTATTACCATCACTATCACTGCCACTGTCACTATCACTATCACTATCACTATCACTATCACTATCACTATCACTACCACCATCACCATCACTATCACTATCACTATCACCATCACATTCACTGTCACTTTCACTATCACTATCACTGTCACTGTCACTATCACTATCCCTATACTACCATTATCACTACCACTATCACTATCACTACCTCTATCACTATCACTATCTCTATCACTATCACTATCGCTATCACTACGACCATCACTATCACTTGTTAATTAAGCAAAAATCTCAAAGCTATAAAAGAGGAAGACATAAAAAGTATCTTTTCTAAAATGTTTTCCAGTATTTATTGAAAAATGACTGTATAAAATTAATTGCGTATTGAAGACATGTTTGCAAGACATGAAGCTGACGGCAACAACCGACCCGCGAAATACTGCCTGTTGCTGATTAAGTTGCCCAGCCCGGTCGGCCGTCACCTGCCTCATTAGAAGGAGCACTTAACGATTTCCTCATATCTGCCACATTCACGGAGTTCTGATGAGATACGAGTGCCGTAAAATATTTATAACTTCAGACACAAGAGCTTTAAAATTTTCACGAGCGACTGACGCACCCGCCGTCCGTCCGACGACCGCACCTACTCGCTGTTTGCCTCCTACAGAGTGTCATCGGGGCGCGCACCACACACATGCCACACCCAGTGCTTGCACGCGAGAGGAGTTGCTCGCGGCGGACACCAACCGACTCGATAGCGATGAGCGAGAAATTTGCGTGGCGTGCAGAGGATGGGGTTAAGAAAGCCGGGTTATCAGCGGCGTTGCTGTTGCTGTTGCTGTTGCTGTTGGTCGTCGACGACAATTTTAGCTGTGTGCTTCAACAACAGTTGCCGGCAGCAAAAAGTTATAAAATAATAATGGATGCAACAACAAAGTGTGTGCAGAAGAAAGGAAGAATTGCGCGGAAACCGAACGGAAGAGTTCACATGCATGCGACGACGACGACGATGACGGCGACGGCGACGACGATGACGACCAGGAGTTCCGTTGACACAGGAGCGTGTGTGGCTGGCGGCGCTCCTAAATGTATGCAATGTTTTGCCAACTTGTCTCCTTAATCTTGTAACGGACGAAATATGAGCGGCGCAGAAGGTGGACGGGCGGCGGGTGGCGGTGGCGGTGGCGGTGGCGGAGACGCGTAAGGAGTGCGAAGGAGCGACTTTATGGAAATCAGCGAGGCAGATGGCAGCACCAGGAGCAGCAGCAGCAGCGGCAGAAGAAACAAAAGGAGAAGGAAAATGTGCAGGAGCGCAAAAATTAAACAATCAAAACGCATAAAAAGAAATTTTTTGATGGGGCGCGGGAGGTGCACGAGTCCTTAAAACACGAGTACAAGTGGCTGAAGCGCAGGAAGCGACTAAAGGACTGCTGAGGAGTTCAACGGCTCCAACGGCACCGGCAAAGGCAGCCAACAAAAGCTGAACGACGTTTGTTTTCTGCTGTTGTTTTTATTTATTTGCTTAAGGAGAACACAAGGGAAACAAGCAGCAGCGGCAGGCGGCCGCCGAAAGTGGCAGGAAGCCAGGCGAAGACGACAAAATTAATGGAAAGTAATGCCTGAAGGAGTGGAAAATGTATGCTACTCGGGGGCAGCAAGTCAATAACTGTGCCTGCAGTTGAGATCAGGCATCAGGCAACACTCGACTGGAGTCCTTGAAGCGGCAGCTTTTTTTTGCCTCTTTGCATGCACTTGTAAGCCGGGGGGGGATGGTTAGGAGCGGTAGGAGGCGGGGGAGAGGTAAATAATGTATGGCGTTTCAAGATGAACAGATGAGACATGCATAAATTGAAGAAAAGTTAGTTTTTTACTTACACAATTTAATATTTACATACGTTTAACCTTTTTAATATAGAGGAAAATAAATACTTCACATTAAATACTCATTATATTTTATTTGTAAACTTATAAATCGTTGAATTTCTCGTAAAACAAGTAAAATGTTCAGTTCTTAAATCAGCTACGGAACGTATAATTATGAGTTCTTTAAATGGCCTCCATAACTTACATAATGTTGCCCTATTTCAGCCCCATTTCAGGCAGAGAAAGCAAAGGGCTTCGAAATTTTTAAAACCGTATTTATGACTCTTTCCTCTGGTGAAAACGTGCCGATTCTCACGTTTCTAACTTAAGAGCTTTGCGAGGTGTATCCCCACCCATTCTAAAGTCCCCATAATATTCCCATTGTAAGTTTGGAAAACGCTTGTAAGACGCTAATCGAAAGCTATATCATTCAGACACAGGAAAAGTGTTATTTTATAGAAGGGAGAACATCTGGAAAATGGCTTGGAATGAACCTCAAAAAGTTCATGATAAGCATGAAAAAATGACGTCTCGATTACTCCACAACTACACGCGTTCCACGGTTTCCTTTTAAAATGTCTTCACGACAAACTTACGACGAGTAAGTAATCTCAACACGTATCGAGATAAAAGTTCACAAATGACGGAGTTGTAAAAAACCAGCTAAAATTTTTAATGTGCGAACTTAATGTGTGATTTTAAAAGTATTTGTATTTCAAGAAATTCAGCTCACACTACTCATTGTGAGAGTGTTTAGTACTGAACTAATTAAATTCGCCACCATGTCATTTGGGGTTTTCATTAGTTTCGCCTTTATCACTTTACTTCACCTCCCCAGACCGCCGCCCCGCCGCCCCGTCCGCTCCCTTCCGCCCATCAAACAGTCGGCGCATCGTCTTTACTCCTCACTAATGAGATGGTATTTTTATTTATACACTCCATCCACGCTGCGTAGCAGAACTTAATTAGTTTAAAAGCAGCTGAAAGCTTAGCAGGATTTAAAAAGTAGAAAATCTGCGCAAAGAAAGCCACCGCAGTGCGTAGCGGTGGCGGAAATGGGTGTGGGTGTGGGTGTGAATGTGGATGTGGATGTGCGTGTGGATGGTGACGCTGCTGCCACGGGGCTGCTCTACCTGCTGCACGTGTGTGCGTCGACATAGGAACGCACTTCGATATACTTGCGTCTCTGGTTGATGCGTGCGTTGCTGCGCTCATCGCGTCTTTTTTCCGTAGGAGTATCAAATTAACAAAACAACAACAAGAACAGCAGTGGGAAAATGTTGCATGATGGGAAACTTTTCACTTTGTGAGAGAGAGCGAGAGAGAGGCGGCGATCCTTTGACAAGGCAATCATTCAGCTGTGAAAATATGTATTTTTAGTAACTGAGCGTATTACTGTTGTTGTTGTTGTTGTTTTTGTCGTCGTCGTTGTTTTTGTTGTTGTTGTTGTTATTGTATTATCATTGCCTTAGCCTTCTCAACCAACACTAAAATTAATTCCTACTAAACAGATTAATTTGTTCGGCTGCGGAGTGTGGGTACCGTAATCGCAGAAGAACGCCATGTTGTTGTTTGTGCAGCTGTGGCGCCATTTTGTTGGTTAAAAATAGCGATGCATGGTGAAGCTCACCTGCGTGAAAACCCGACATTTACGACTTAATTTCTACCCTTCACGCGGCAACAAGTCAACGTGTTCTGAAAATATCAAAATTTCGCTCCATTCCGCCAACTCCTCGTGCACTCCTCGCCCTCCTCGCCCTCCACGCCCACCAGCAGCCGCCGCACTTGGCGCTCATTTCTTTCGCTTTTGCTAAAAAATATATATTAACAACCATAAAAGGATTTAATGGGGAAAAAAGTAGTGAAAAGAGTGCTCTAAAATTGCTCGCAAAACAGGAGTGAAGTGCATAAAATGCAAAGTAAGCAGCGAGCGAGCAACCTGTTCGCGTGGCGCGCTCCTGCTGCCGGGTGTTGCACGGCAGGCGTGGCAGGGAGCTGCGTGGTCGTTCCAGGGGGAGGGGGGGGCGAGGGGTAGAGGGCGGGTCGCTAATGCAGTGCGAAAGTGTTGCATTGCTGTGCACTCGCGCGCAAACGACAACGAACCGTCAAAGCGACCGGTGCGCAGGCAGGAATCGAGGATTCACGTTGGATCCAGGCAGCCAGGACCGCAGAGTCGATGTGCTTTCCCTTTCCCCCGCCTTCCCCTCCCCCAACACCTTCCCTGCGCGCCTACATTTAATTCGTGGGTGCACTGAGCTGATTTGTTGGCTGGTTGTTGGTGTTGCCGCTGTCGCTGTCGCTGCAGTCGCTGTCGCCGTCGCTGCTGTCGCTGTCGCTGCTGTCGCTGTCGCTGCTATCGCTGTCGCTGCTATCGCTGTCGCTGCTATCGCTGTCGCTGCTATCACTGTCGCTTTCGCTGTCGCTGCTACTGCTGCTGCTGCTCCTGCTGCTGCTCCTGCTGCTGCTCCTGCTGCTGCTCCTGCTGCTGCCGCTGTTTTCAGTGCTGTGCGAGATGTTGTGGCTTCATCGGGTTGGCTGTATAAAAATGCGACTCTCATTAAAAGCGTGCTGCGCAGCGGTAGGCACTCGTAAAGTTCTCACTTCAATACGGTGAGTTGTTGTGTTTTACGAGTATTAATTGAGTATGAATGCAGCGACGATAACAGGAGGACACGGTGTGGCAAGGACGAAGAAAGAGGAGTGGGTAACAAGGAAGGAATCTTCAACTCTCGCCAAGTAAAAGACAGGAAAACTCGTGACAAATGGTTTCTGTTTATTTTGTTATAGTTTTTTCGCCGATTTTGAAAGTTTTTATTGTTTTTCACTTCGCGCAAAAGCCGTTTGATACTCGTATACTTGTAATTATTGCGTCCTCATCGCATTTGATACGAGTGGAGCACGCGATTTGCTCATAATTCGAGGGAGTGCTGGGTGGAGACGACGAGTCGAGAACAGTGCAATACTGTTTAGTATGAAAATGGAAATGGAACCACAGAAATGCATTAATAACTTCTAACAACTTATTCGCAACAAAAACTTATGAGAGCTCGTAAAATAATTCGAAGTAGTTGCTTTTAATGCATCCGGCTGGCATCGCAGCGATAAGAGTGAAATATTTTAAAAGCCAATTTCGAGAAGGTTCGCCTCGCCGTCTCGAGGAAACCTCGTTCGGCTCACACGTGCACTCGAGCAACATGAAGTCGGAGAGACACTTTCAGTCTTTTCGGCGGCGATGCGGGCGAATGATTGGAATGTTCGGGGGGAAAATGGAGCGCGATTAATACGCCTCATTAACGGCGAACCTCAGAGGAGATGAGGTACAGATTGCTCCACGACAACTGAAATGTTTACTTTGCGTGCCGCGCGGAGACGCACGTGTAAACTGTTGCCAGATTTTCAAGAGGGCGGCACGCACACTTGAAACGTTCGTTTCCGCTGCGAGTATCCTGCAAATACGGAGCACTTGAAGCGATCCAACTCGCTGCTCTCTTGCTGATGCGGATACAGATACCGATTTCGGTATCCGTCCGTCCGTCCGTTTCCTCGGCGCTCAAGTGGCTGCATCAACATGCGACCGACTCGTCACTCGTCACACAGTACGCCGCCCTGCTGTCGTTCCCACGGCCACTTTGGCATCCTTGTTGCTACCTGCTCGCTAGTTTTCCGTGCCGGAATGTCAGGGCGAGCCACTGCGACCGAAAATAAATTCTCAACTCAATGCCTGTGGCAAGATTGGTCGCAGATTAGCTGCAAATATGAGCGGCAGCCTTTCTCTCCCTTCCTCAAATGTATCGAGTGTCCTTTGTGTGTGGCGAGTGGCGAGCGACGAGCGACGAGCGGCGAGTGGCGAGCGGCGAGCGGCGAGCAGTCCCATGCCGCACGACGATATGACGACGATTTGACAAATATTAGTTCGAACTTCGCAACTACAAAACGCACCGAATTCCTGAGAAAGCAAAACCAATATTTAGCAAAGCGAACAAAGAGCGCCACACAAAAGACTCTCGCCTGAATGGAGTTGGCAGCCTCTTTGCAGTGAATTAAAACTATTTTATTTCAGTGAATCGGATACTCTGCGCAAGGCAAAGGAAGGAAGAAAGGAAATCGAGCTCCTCGAGCTCCTCGCCACGAAAACGAAGCCGCAGCGCTCTGGCAACCCAACAAATGAGCGAATATAGTAACAACAATCGCACTTGCTATTGAATAAATGACAAAGCTAATGGTTTTCTGCTGAGCTACAGATTAAATTTGCTCCCTTCACGGTGTAACATCGTGCGATCTTAAGTTGCGTGTGAGCGTCTAAGCGAAGCTTTCAACGCTAATGGATGCCGCGAGTGGCTGGCATTTTCTTGTGTCAGAGTCGCGATTGACGACGGTGTCGGGAATTCTCTCTGGCTTCGATCCTCGTGCTTCGACTTCGATAAAGCATTCATATCGACTACAAGTCTGGAGTGAAAGATTCGCACGTCCTGCTACGTTGGGAGAGGAGAAGCAGGCGCGGCTCCTCCCAGCTGCAGAAGGTCAAGTTAACGAGTTTAAACCGCCTGTAATAGCTGTTGACCCATTCTATTGATTTCTGCATTCTTAATTCACCCATTTTTGGTCTGACCCTTCACTTCCGCTATCTCGGCGTTCCAAAATCTCATCGTGCATGAGAGGAACAAAAAAAAGTTGGGCAAATCTGTGACAATTCGGCCAAAATGCATACCATGAATTTTAACTCCGTCCTTATTGGAGACACTTGAGCTCCGTTGAAGCTGCTGGTTTTCCTGCCCAATTCAATGCGGAAGCCGAGGAGGGAAAACTTTTCAGAGCACAACCGACCGAACCGAACGAAGGCTGGGCGGTAAGCAAAGCCCAACTGGCCCTACTTGATGTTTGTGCGATCTTAAAGTTCATGATTCTCAACTTAAAAGTTGTGTGAATGGGGGGAGAAGCAGGAGGAGCAGAAGGAGGAGCTGGAGGAGCTGGAGGAACGGCAGGAGCAGGAGGAGCAGACGACGAGGAGCAGAAGGAGGAGCTGGAGGAGCAGGAGGAACGGCAGGAGCAGGAGGGGCAGACGGCGATGAGCATGAGGAGCAGTAAACGAGGGCGCCGTCAGGAAGCAACCGACGAAAGTGACAGAGCCGATTTCACTGCAGAAAGCCAAGTTCTCGGTGCGGAACTGCTTGCGAAGTGAGGGCAGTCAGCCAAGTTGGGAGAGAGGAAATGTACGTTCGAGTCCGACATGTAGACGTTTGGGCGCGTGTCCTCCTGTCTTCCTGTCATCCGTTTTCGAGCCGGTTGCCTCCCTCCTGCGGCCTCTACTCGGCGCTCATTTTGGCCTGCTTGTGCTGCCGAATTCCGCAAGGAAGCCTTCCATCGTGCTGTGGTGGCTGCCTCTGGATTTGATTACCCTAATTTATGCTGTTTTCACCATGTCCTGCTTTCCGTACATTTCCGTGTACGATTTCGGCCATTTTTTGCGTTCATGCGTTTCGCCCGAAAGTTTCAAGTTTTTGCTCTTCAGTGTTGCCCACTCGTGCACGTCGCTCGATGTTTACACCCTCTGGGACATTTTTCACTACTAATTCGAAAGCGAAGCAGAGAGGGAGATAGAGAGAGAGAGGAAAGACTTCAGTGAAATTTTTAGGCGGGAAGAAGAAAGACTAACGTACAGGAAGTTTTTCTATCAGTGGGAATTTTTACGCTGCAACACGTAAAAATTAAATTTTCTTAGATTTTTCTGAAGAGTCTCTGCGTTAAAAGAGAGCTGTAGGAATCGTACAATCATATTTAATGCCTCTTTTTATATTATTAATCGTTATGGGTTTTCTCAGGGGTATTTTAAGTTATCTCTTGTCTATCCTCACTTGCTCCTGCTAACTGGCCTTTTTGACGACTCCTTCTCCTTGAATTCTACCACAATTCACTCCACTTTCGGTTCCATTACGAAAACTGTCAGTGAGATCTGATATAAAAGCGAGATTCCCACTATCCGCCTACTGAGCCGCCTTTCCTTCGGTATCCGAAGCTCCTTCAGCTCCTGCTCCTCCTCTTCATCATCCGCCTCCTCCTCAACCTTCTCCTCGCCCTCCTACTCATCCTCCTCCTTCTTCTCATCCTCCTCCTCATGCTCCTCCTCCTCCTGCTCCTACTACTCCTCCTGCTCCTCCTGCTCCTCCTACTCCTCCTACTCCTCCTTCTCATCCTCCTCCTCATGCTCCTTCTCCTCCTTGTTCGTCACCTCGTTTCTCCTCCGCTCGCTCTCCGCCCAACTTATTCTTTCAATTTGTCAAGGCTATTGACAGCATGTGGCATATCCTTGCCTGAATTTTAATCCGCAGTCAAGTCACTGTCATCGGTTTCTCCATTTCACTGCTATAAATTATGTACGTTCGTATGTAGAAATTCAGCTGGTATATCTGTATATATTGCGTCTGACGACTCCGTCACCGCCACAGTCTGTCTGCCTGTCGTTGGCGCTCCTCACACGAGTGTTGGTTGATCCGTTGCCGCCATCTCTCCGAATCCTCCTCGCTGCGCTCCACTCTCCGCACACAATTTATGCACTTCTAGGAGAAAAAACATTTGATTTCATAATGACATTTATGCACTCAGCAATTGTCCTGCCTCTCTGCTCCTCCCCCTCCCTCCCGCCCACTCTCTCTCTCTCTCACCACACTCACCCTCTCTCCCCTCTCTCCCTCTCTCTCTCACTCTCTCTCCCTCTCTCTCCCTCTCTCTATCTCTCTCTCGCTGTTGCTTTCACGTCGCACTCTGAATTTATTCGACAATCCTTCTCGTTTCAAATGGCGTTTGAGTGGGTTGGTTGGTGGGTGGGGTGCCTTTGAAATTATTTGCTGCTCTCAAACTGTCAAACTGTGTGGCGAAGTCACGCAAAAATGACTGAATTCATTGAATGAAGCATTTCTTTTTTTATTTTTTTTTTCTTTTTTTTGAAAATACCAGTGAATGGTGGACTTCATCTGAGTAGATGAATGAGAGCGAGTTATCGGGATTTCATGTCAAAGAAGTGGGCTGTCGAGTCTCTATCTGAGATTCTTGTCCAGTCTTACAGATTGCGATCCGAGTTGATGGCTCGCAACAAAAACTTTAAATGGCTTCATACCAAAGCAGAAAAAGTCCATCACTAATAATCGATTCCAAGAATTGCAGGAATTTAGGGAAAACTTACAGTTACGAATCAATAAACACAATAAATAAGCAGCACGGAAACAAATTAACGTGCAACTCAAGCCCCACAAAATCTTCCTTCTTACATGCAGGCCACGAACTTCACTCATAATTAATGCTGGCGATGCATGCGGCTGCCCCTCTCCGAAATTGCTGGGCCGGGACACCCATTGAAGTCGGACTCGGAAAGTCTGTCTAAACAACAATTAAACACGGATTGCAGTGCAGTGCAGGCAGTCAGGCAGTCAGTCAGGCAGTCAGTCAGGCAGCAGGCAGCCCGCATTCTCAACAACAGGTTGACGAGCAGACAAACCGTCAGCCGTCTCTGCTGCGTGACGAGATGCGAGGAGTTCGGTGCGAGGAATGGAATGGGATTCGATGTTGTGTCAAGAGATTGCTTCTTGTTTGTTGTGGTTGTTGTTGGTTTGCTGTTGTTGTTGTGGTTGTTGTTGTTGCTGCTGCTGCTGCTGCTGTTGGCTGCGCTAAGTGGCAATCGTGACCAGCGATCAAAGCAGGAACACCTCGAAGTTGCTACGATTTCAGCATAAATTCGAAAAGAAAAGCAGCAGCAGCAGCAGATCTTCGAGAAGGAAAAGCAGTGAAAACGCTGGCGCGAAGGGGCGAGGGGACGGTAGGAAACTGAAGGAAAAACTGGAAGGACTCGCCTCGAAATCGCATTCGACGCGAATTGACAGCGATTTGCGACGGCTGAGTGGCAGCCACAGGTTATCGCCAGGTTATCATATTTCACATTCCTATTAAATGTGTTGCTTTACGGTGGAGATTCACAATAACAACTACAACAACAACAAAGAACACATAAATAACCACCAACCGCACAGCAAGACGAACTTTTGGAACGCACATCAAGTTGGAAATTCAAATTAATTAAGAAAACTAAAACGTTCACATCAAGCGACATCAATTTAAAGTAGCTGAAATTTATGTGGAATGTTAATGTTGAATGTGGTTGCTCCTTGTTCTCTCTCTTCTTCTCCTTCTTCATCGCTGCCTTCCTCTTCTGCCTTCAATTCTTTCCTTCTTTTCAGCTCAACAAAAGCTGCTGCTGCTGCTGCTGGTGCTGCTGTTGCATTTTTAATGAATCTCCAGCGATCTTTAAAAAGTCATAAATTAAAATGCAGAATATTTTGGGAATCCTCAGATTTCTTCAACCCACATGTGAGCCACACGGAGTCATCGGTGGACTCGTTCATCATGCTGAGATGCACGCATTCAATGCGTCGCCAGGCCGATGGACTGCTTAAAATTTAGCCAAAAAAGACACGCTGCGCTCATTCCAGAAATGCGTGTCGCTGTCAAATGCCAACCAACGCACGCACAGTGGATCGAATTTGAGAATCACGTTCGAGTGTCCTCGCATGACGATCGTATGTAATTCGAACCACTTGAAAATTCCTGCAGTTCTTTAAACTTTTTTTTAAGTTGAGTTTTTTTCTTTTCGTTATTTATGATTACTTTTTTTGTTATTTATTATTTAAAATTTATGATTATATTTCACTTTAATAGATTTAGGAATTTTTAAATATCCTTTTTATTTAAATCGTGACGAAGTTCAAAAGTTGAGAGCACACGAGAAAATTACGTAATGGCAGCAGCGCGCGGTTGTGGTGCGGGACCGGCTGGCAATCGTTGTAGTGAGGCGGGGGTGGTTTTTGGTCGTCGTACGTCCACCAGTCGCGGGAATCGCATGTGTGTCCACTCTGCGGCGCGCTGAGCAGCGAGAGACTTTAATTGTTGCTGCCACCGCCGCGTTTCGTGGCGCGGCGAGCGCCTCGCGGTAGCTGTTGCTGATAACGACAGCAAAAGCGAAAATTTATTGCTGGAGTTGTAACGACAACAACACCAGCAACAACAACAACAACAACAACAGCAACACCAGCAAACTGAACGGCCGCTCTAAAAAGTGTGGCCAACATGAAAAGTAAAGTTTTGTCCGAGTGGCTTAGAACTTTTTTCGCTTTCACTGCGCGAGGGGTTGCAGGGTAAGGGGGCGGGGACGAGGGCACACACACACACACACACATACTGGCCGCTTCTAGGTGGCTGAATTAATTTGCGCGGCAGCTGTTTGAGCTCATAAACTGCAAATGCAACAGCCGCTCCCAACCATTCTGAGCCACCCATTGCGGCTGCACTGCTGCGCCACCCGCGCCACCCCCCACCCCCCAAACCGTTCCCAGCTGTCGTTCGTGTCGGGTTAATTTTGCATGCAAAACATATTTAATCGCAAATATTTCCACAAAATTGTTTGCTCGCGCCGCGCCGAACGAGGCCAAGACTAAACAAAAAGTCAAGATTGCCTCTGCACGCTGGACTTTCAGCTCGCCCGCGACTCGCGTACTCTGCTACGTTACTCGTACTCGTACTCGCGCGTACACACAAACAGCGGTAATTAAATATTAAGTAGTCTCCGCGCTCTCAATGTGGGCCACTTTTTGTATCCGTAGCTACGGGCGGCCCGGAATGCAGCCCTCAATTCTCCTCCAGCCGGTTCAGTTCATTCTTCGGCGGAATCGAATGAGTGGCGCCAATGCGTGTCTTGTTTTTCCGCGCCAATTAAAAGCCTCTCAGCCCTTTGTATCCTTGCAGCGATCCTCCTCTCCTCTCCGCCAACTTCACAAATCACTTCACGGATACCCAGCGGCAAAACATCGCGAGTTCTCCGTTGCACTCCGCGAGAGCGGTGGAAATGCTGCCAGCTGTAATTGCAACAGCAGCAAGAACAATACGCTCTGAATTACTTTGCTTAATGATGCTGTAATCGTATCCAACTGTCTGGGAAGAAGGAGGAGGACAACAACAACAACAACGGCAACAACAATAAGGAGGAATCCTCGCTCTATCTGTGTCGCCGTTTCTTGGTTTCGCTCGGTTTTTGTGTTGGCAAAACGTCGTTAAGTTCCGTGTTAGAAAGTCTTTTCAACTTCTTTCTAAACCCGTGAGGAAGCGGAATCAAAGAAGACGGAAGAAGTTATCATTTGCCGCAGTTCTCGGATCTTCCCTCTCGCTCTGTGTTCCGCTGTCTGCTTGCCAGAATTTGTTGTTCTTATTCAAAACTGAATTTAATTGTTTCCGTATCGAAAAGTATTCGTACACGCGCACCTCACGCTTGATCTTCTCCTTCCGTTTTCCCCGAACTTTGGCACGGCGCTCGCCGCAACTCATCTTCAAAATGTGATCGATTGTTCGCAGCCGCACGCTCGGACTTCCTGCTCCTCCTCCTCCTGCTCCTGCTCCTGCTCCTCCTGCTACTCCTCCTCCTCCTGCTCCTCCTCCTCCTCCTCCTCCCGGATATCAGCGGGCGCTGACACTCCACCAAACAATTTGTTTCGTTCGATTTGATGGTTCGAAGCTGTTCGGCATCTGCGGCATCTCCGGCTGGCTGGCTACCCACCGTACGTTGGCTGGCATTCAATTCATTTCTGACCCTCTAATGGCTCCACCTTCTCGCTGAGGAGCCATCGGAAGCATCAGAACCATCAGCGGAGCCACCACGACTCTCTGCTCCCCACTCTCGGGTGCTCGGCTTCGTCGCGTTTTGTGTGCAGAGTGCCATTAATTATTTATTTCGAATTTCAACAGTTCGCTGGGTGGCTGCTATTGTGTTCTTCTCGGCATTCTAGCGCTCTTCTGCAGTGAATGTACGGACGGACGGATGGATGTGAGGCACACCTAACTCAACGAACGAACGAAGTCGTCTGCGTTGTCTTTTGATTCGTCTTCGTCGTCGTCGTCGTCGTCGTCGCCGATGCCGTCGTCTTGCTTCCCAACCATTTGGAATTTAAATCAATTTGATGCTGATTAGCCACACACGAGGTTTCTTTGCGCCCTTGGCACCTCTGCTCCCCCCCCCCCCCCGCGCCCCATCCTGCGACGCTCTTCTTCTAACGTCTTCTGATAAATCTGCTTAATATGACTTGTGATAAATTACGAAACCCGCCGAGCGGGAATCGTTGGCATTGCCTAAATTTTTTCGGCATCTTCTTCTTCGTCTTCTTTTTGATTTACGTGTACAACCATCTCGAAGATTTACGAATTAATTCAGCTCTTGGAATCCACATCGGCCATTCTTGTGGCGAAATTACATGAAATTCACCCAAGACTTGCAACTGGCAGCAGCAGAACATCCTTCAGCTGGAGTCGAAGACTGGCTTCGGTGAGTAAGTAAATATTTGCACAGAAAGAGAAAACCTGAGTGGATGTTGCGAAGGCCTACAGGTCAGAGTTCACATTGCACTTCGCTTCACTGCACTGAGGAGAGAGAAAAATAAATTATTTCACAGTCGAATGAGAGGACTGGGCGAGCACAACTGGAGCACAGCGAAGCCAGGATGAGTTTCTTCCTTCCCTCCAGTTATTGCGAAACGCAGTTGTTCCGCATTTCTCTCACTGGTTTCGAGTAGAGGGATTGTTGTGCTTTCGGTTTTTAGATTGCATAGCAGGTGCAGGGATTTCAGGGATCAACAATTCATGCTTTTGTTCGAGAAGTTTCGACGATTAGTTGTAAAGTAGACGACCAAACGTTCACTCCACTCTCTACACTCACTTCACTCTCTTCACTCACTCCACTCACCCACTTCGGAGAGTGGAAAGTTGTTTTTTTTTTTTTTTTTTTCTCTATGATAGTTTTCAGGAAACCCAGAAACCTTCTCGAGTCCCTTCCAATTCGAATTCGATGATCGTCCCCAAACAAGAAGACCTTCGGAAATTCGATAAAATTAACAAGATTCCATAAAATTAACAATTCGTTGACTTAATTCAAGTTTCCGCTTTTGGAGTTTCGTAAAAATTTCTCGTACACTTTTAAATGATGTTAATGATCCTGAAATCCTAACGAGGTGCCGAGCAAAATGTCTCCTCGTGCTCCGCTCTGATATTTAATAACCGAGCGCGAAAAATACTACAATAGAATAAAATTTTCCGTGTTGTTTTTATGGAGTGAAAGCCAAACTTTTAAAATGAAAGCTGCTGAAAGGCTTTGGTAGTTAACGCTGTTGTTGTTGTTGTTTTAGTTGTTGTTGTTTTAGTTGTTGTTGTTTTAGTTGTTGTTTTAGTTGTTGATTTCAGCGATTTTTCGTAGTTACTTTACGAAATGGAAGCAACAACAACAGCAAATAAATTGTTGCAATTTTACGAATTTTCAGAGTGCTGCGAAGTTGCGAGTTGCCAGCAGCAGAAACAAACAAAAAGTTGCTGCAGCATAAAAAATAATGTTGCTGCCGCACATAATCATCAAAAACAGCGAAATGTTTTTGTTTACGCGAACGAAGGAGTTGCAACAGTGGTAGCAACAGAAAGCAGCTGCAGTGAAAAAGCCAAAAACTTGGCCAAGTCAAGAAGCGCCAATGAGAGCGCGCAGCGTGGACGGGCGGAATGAAACTCGAAGAATTTCACGCAGCGCTCGTGCGGAGCAGAGAGTCACGGCAAAGTCAAAGGATTCAACAACAGCAGCAGCAGCAGCAGCAGCAGCAGCAAAACACTGGCAGCAGCAACAACACTGGCAGCAGCAGAAACACTGGCAGCAGCAGCAAAAAAAACAAACGACGAAAGTTTGTCGCTGGAAACAGAAGCGAAAATGGAGTCGAAAAGGAGTGCAAGGAGTGAAAAAAGTCTCTCCCTCGAGTTGGCGTGAAAAAGTGGAGGTAAAAAAGCTGCCGTGTTTGAGAAAAACTTTTCGGCGACAAGTTAAAGCGGCGGCCGCGTGTTGCACCGGTCGTTCGTTCCGCTTGGCGCGTCGTACTGCCAGCGACTTCAAGCTACGAGAGCTTCGCCGCTCGCCGCTCGCCGCTCGCATCGCAGTGCGGCCGCCGTCTGCCCGAGTTACTTCTGCGGTTTCATGCAGAAATTAGAAGGTAGCGCGCGCTGCTTCCTTCCTTAAAAGCAACCCGTCACTAGAAAAGCAGCAGCAGCAGCAGCAGCAGCAGCAGCAGCAACAACAACTCGCAACACAGCGAAGGGATTTTCGTTGCTACTCAGCGGCGTACAACTCTGTGCGCCGCGTACGTTGATCGCTGTTGACAGGAGAAACAAGAGCAACATTAATAATGCAGCAGCAAGCGACGACGATGACGACAGGAGGCAGGCAGGCAGGCATTCAAACTGTGAGCTCGTTCGTACCTCGCGCACTTCAGCAGCGCGCAGACAGAAGAAGCAAAAGTCGCTTAGAAGATACTTAGCGTGTCTCTGGGTTACTCGTGCGCCTCTCACTCTCGATGCGGAGACGCCAGCATCGAATGCAACTTTATTTTCCGCGTAACGGTGTGCAGGCCCTCGGCGGTGTTGTTGCTGCGATCCGTGAGACGCGATAATCCGCCGCGGGAATAAATAATCTTCCGTGTGTTCGCTGGGGATGTGCGTCGGCTCATGTGGAGCCCGAGCTCCAGCTTCAGCTCCAGCTCCAGCTCCAGCTTCAGCTCCAGCTCCAGCTCCAGCTTCCGCTCCCGCTCCCGCTCCGGTGTGTCGCAGCAGCCGCATCCTCGAAGGCACACAATTGCGCTCCGACGCGACGCGACACGTTCACGTAAACGCTGGCGTCGGCCGCGCGGTGTGCGCTGCCAGCCAGACGAGCGGGCAGACAGACACACAGACACCGCAACTACTGCTCGACAGCCGGTGACAGGCACGTTTTAAGTTGGCAACCCTAAATTGGAAGTCTTTCGCTGAAGTTCAGTCTGCTAAAGGCTTCTTCTTGCTGTTGTAGTTGGTGTTGTTGGTGTTGCTGTCGTTGTTGCTGCTGTTGCTGTCGTTGTTGCTGTTGTTGTATTTGCCGATTGTCGTGCAGTGCAGAACATGTTAAGTAGAAAAATTCAAGACTTCATTTGACGCGCTGAAGTGCAACATGAAAAATCGCATCCTCTTGACCTCGATTTTCTTTCCAATTTATTTCGGACGCTTTTTGCTCCTCACCGGGGGGGGGGGGGGGGGGTGGGGACTTATCATCCCTCTTAAGTCCTTCGAGTCCCTTCACTCATCCTTCGAATCACGACTCTGAGATGCTTTTGCCAGCCTTGCTTTCGTTTTTGGCCAGCTGTCGAGTTGGATTTTTGGTAATTAAATACTTTGTTTCCACTTCACGTTCGTCTCGGTTGTTGCAACTAAAGTTACGAGTTGCTTATGCGTTCGCTAAAAATCAATCCAAGCTAATAATGACGGCGAAGGAGCCGCCGAACAACGCAGAAACTCGATCCTCGCGCTACAAACTCGAGCGGAGCGGTAATTCGAGCAACGCTGCCCCAGATCGCCCCGCTAAGACGTCGATTAAATTTTGGGTTGCGCATCGACCTGCTTAATTACGGCTCAGATATTCGAGTGCAATGAGAGAAAAAAAGGAAAAACACAACAAACGGAGGGACAGAAGAGGGAAGCCAATTTAAAAGATGTCTGCTCGAACTTTTCATACCGCACGCCATCGAAGTTCCTGCGAACTCTGGATTCTCACCACGATTCTCGTGATAATCCAAGCAGAGGCAGAATATAAATGCGAAAATATGAATATCTGCGATATTCGATTCGAGAACAACGAGATTCGCTAGCAAATTTGAAGTTGAGAAGGAAGGACGACTTTGTCGCCTCAAAAACACGCCTGTTGTCGTAAATAAATTAGCACCGCCGCCGGCCGAAAAACGAAGTTCTGAGCGATCGACGGCGGTACGCGAGAGAGCTTCAGAAATCAAACGAACCGAAGTCGCGATAGAAGTCACTTTTCGAGCGCCGAACGACCAATCGTTCTCTCTAAAAGTTCACGTAACTGTCACACCGGTGAAGCAGCTGTCTGCAACAACTACTAAAACAATAACAAAAACACCAACAACAATAACAAAAACACGAACAGCAATAACAACAACAACAACAACACCAACACCAACTACTACAACTCGCAATTACAAACAAATAAAAAGCAATCAAGAAACATTTGAAAACCCCGAAAAAAACTGTAAAAAAGGTATAAAAAATACTTGGAAAAACGGAGAAAAATTTAACAAGAATTCCTTATCTGAGCTACACGATCCGCTGCGATCGCGGCCGGCGGTACACTTCTTCGCGAGGCGCTTCCGTCCGTCCGTCCGTAGGTCTGTCAGTCCGTACGTCCGTCCGTCCGTCCGCTCGTTCGTCTGTCCGTTCGTTCGTCTGTCCGTCACTCCGTCTGTCCGTCTCTCCGTCTGTCCGTCTGTCCGTCTCTCCTTCCCAGGCCAGCGGCTGCGGCTGCGACTACACGACCCCAAAAATTACGGGTTCAGACACTTCAGTTCGTTTAATTATTTTGACAAAAGATACCAAAACTCGGCGCAACTCGAGCGTTTTCCCCCAAAAAACAGATCGTTATCTGCGCGACAATTGCGCGGCGTTACAGCGTTCCATAACAGCAAATGCGGCCACCGTGCGCACGGACCGACGGACGGACGGACCGACGGACCGATAGACCGACAGACCGACAGACCGACGGACCGACAGAACGGACGGAAAAGGTTACCGACTGCAGTGAAACTGGCAGGAATGCGGCGGCGGCGGCTTTGGTCGCCGAGCAGACAGTGAGTTACCTGCCGGCCGTAGCAGCAGCCAGCGCCAGTAGTTGCCATGTTGCTGCAGCCTCTACAAGGCGCTGGTAGCCCATTTGAACTGCATTATTCAGCCGACTGGCGATACGTATGCACTGCCAACTCGCATTGACTTCACCAGCTTGTACTGCCTCGTTCTGCAAACGTCAGCAAAGCCGAATGATGTTGGCAGTAACAACAGACACGAATTGCATCCAAGGAACATCTACGGATACTGCCTTCCCTACTCACGGGTCGGGTATGTTTTTCGGCGAGGATGTTTGTGGTGATGTGTGATGCGATGTGGTGATGTGATATGATTGGGATGTGATGTGATGATGTGTTATGACGGAATGAATGATATTGGTATGAATAACATACAGCATGATGTGCTGATGCGCTGTGATATGACGTGATATGACGTGGTAGGATCGGACATGGTGACGCGATATAACTTAATATGATATTCGTATGAGTGATGATGTGATGATGCGCCATGATATCACGTGATATGACGTGATAGGGTCGGACATGGTGATGCAATATGACATTAGATATGTTATAATGTGAGTGATATGGCGTGATATGTGGTGCGCTACGAATGATATGACACCACACGACATGACATATTATGTTACATGATATTACATGATAAGGTTTGATGTGATGTGATGTGACGTGATATGGTGATGTGATATGACGTTTGAAAATGGATGTTGCACGAATGATGTGGTATTACACGATGTGTGATGTGATACGAAGTGAATTCTCGCTGATTTTCTGGGTGAGGGAAAGAAGAAAATCATATGGCGAGGAAGCGGGGTGGGCGGAGTGGTCTGCCCATCTCCCCCCCCCCTCTTGTACCGAGTTATAAGCGTAGAAACTGACCATCAATACGTTGCATCACTTTTTTGTAGCATGCGAATAACTCATCACATCCTTCAGCGAGGAAACTATTGAACTGAACTGAATTTTCTACAGAATACCGATCACAATTTTGCCCACGGATCCAAGCTTAATCCGAAGTTCACAGTTTTTCAAAGCGCATTCGGGACAATTTGGCAGGCTGTCCTGCGACCGCCTGAGCATGAGCACGTGCTAGTACTCACTTGAGTTTTTATAATTACGGCCCATTAAAATCACAACAACCACTTCAAATCACCTGCGATAATTAAGAAGAGAAAGTAATTCTCGCTCACCGGCTCACCTTCGTTTCTGCCTGGCAACACTTGCTGGCTGCCCGAAAAAGTTGCTGAGGCTGCTTCGAATCTCTTCGAATGTCTGGAGTACACGAGGAATGCAACAACAGCAAAGATCACCGAATCCTGCTGGACGCGACGTTTTCCAATCCAAATTTTTTGTAATCCAAATTTCATGTGATTTCAATGTTTTCTTGGAATTCGATCAACTTCACTGACAGCACGCGAGACGATTTCTCAATTTAAGGGCGAGGAAACAACTGAACTGCAGGCAGGCAGATCGTCAATAACGGAAAGTCTCGTCGGAATACCGTTGTTCGGAGAGCGCTGAAACCGCTTTTCTTCACTGCTGGCGTTCACATTACTTCACAATTCAGCACTGAGGAATTTTTAGTATTTTCTTGTTTGGAAACTTGGCTTGTTTTCATTCGAGCGGTTCGTGGAAAAATTGAAATCAGCGGCGAAATCGTGTATTTTTCAATTCCAACGCACGTTGTTTGCTAATGAGATTTCTTCGAAAATAAACAAAAATTCACACAAAAACTAGCTTTCCACTCTCCGCCGAGTGGGAGCGACGGCCGATCAACTTGATATTTCACGACCCAAATCGACGCAAAGATTCCATCTGCGCTTCGCGTGATGACTTTCCGAAAAGCAGATCGGAAAATTACTTTACAAAGTTGTGCTGCGTGCACGGGGCGCGCGATGACGGCCTTGCCACTGCATGAAAATCAGCCAAACGCTGCAGCGACCACAGATGGCGGCGCGCTCCACGGCAGACAGACGAGCGGATGCGGATGTGGATGCGGATGCGAAACCGGCTCCACTTCCAAACGTGTTCACGGCCCGATTCGAACTGAGCGCAGAGCAGCGCGCAAACTGCCAGCAGGCGTCGAACGGCACGACGATGTGCCGCGAACTGAGCCAACACATCCGTGACGAGCACGCACTCGGCGCTCGGCGCTCAGCGCTCAGCGTTCGGCGTTCGGCTGCAACATCCACATCGGCTCTCTCGCTCGCTCGCTCCGTGAGTGGGGTGTGTTGTGTGTTCTCTGCGAGCGAGTTGGAGTGGGTGGGGTGCAGCCGGCAGAAGAAGAAATGAATTATCTGCGCTCACGCCGCTCCATCCAACGTGTCGTCTGTCGTCCTGCTCGGCATCGAGTTGCGTCCGGTGCAACACGTTCCACGTCGCAGCGTTGCCACCTCGTTGGTTATTGAGATGTCGTAAAATATCTGAATAACAGACGCTCGTCGGGTGAGATGAGCACTCGAATCTTCCGTATTTCTCAAAATTATTCTCTTAAAAAAAAATAAGCGAAAAAGCAAACGAGATCGAGACGGGTTTTTCAAATCGAGTATCGAGACCGTGCCAGTTTTTTTTCAGTTGAGAGAAAAGCCGACACTGCCTCCCTCTCGTCCTGAATTTGAGGCGATAATCGTGGTTGAGACGACAATTTCCAGTTGAGACAGAAGAACCGAAATTGTTTCGGCCTCGAATTTCCTTTTGTCTCGAATTTGCAGCAATAATCGGGAGAGACGAACTTCTTCCTCAGGCGAGACGAAATTCTTCCAGTTGCTACGGCTTTTCTTAGTCGAGACGAGAACGAAATCGAGCTGGAGATGGACTTTTTCTGTCATGATTGCAATCTGGAACGCGACCACTTTTCCAAATCGACACGTTGATCGAGATGGGCGCCGCTTTCTTGAAGCCGCTCAAGGACAGAAATCGAGACAAGGATTTTCATTCGAGACGAGCGGTCGGAATCGAAACAATTTTTCTAATCAAAACGATAACCGAGATCGAGGCAGTAATTTTCAGTCGACGTGAGTATCGAGGTCGCAGTCTTCTTGTCGTCTCAAATCCGCAACGATATCGATGCGATAATCGCGGTGGTCGAGACTGCAATCGAGGAAATCGAGACGTGCTTTCTGAGACGAGACGGCAATCGAGATCGCTGGAGTTCTTTTCAGCCGAGTCGCTCGCATCTCGTAGAATATCTGGCAACGCGTTTGCTCACGTTCGTTCGAACATGAAATCCACACGCAACAACACACGAGTTCGACCTCTCGGAGCAAAGAAGAAATTCACACAAGAAACTGAGAGACTTTTCACAGTCTACACGACATCCTGTTTTCGCTCTCTCTCTCTCTCTCTCTCTCTCTCTCTCTCTCTCTCTCTCTCTGGCTTTGTTTTTTAATAACAATCAAAACAGTGAATTTTCGAAGTTTCTCAAATTGTACAATTTTTATTTATTTAATACATTTTTAATTTTTTCAAACATATTTCATCGATAATTTTTAACGGATTTCCTTTCATGCCGAATTTAAATGGCGTCGGAGAAACCAAAACAAAGCAGGAGCGAACAAACTCGTTCTTGTCCAGCCGCCGCAACAACAACACGCAACAACACACGCAACAACACGCACACACTAAAAATCCACCGCGCTCCCGCTGCCATAGTGTGGAAGCGAGAGAGTGGAACGTGAGCTACTCAGCCCACTCGTGGTCTGTGGAAGTGGAACGAAGTGGAACTTCAGCGCAGCGCGAGCATTTGTTGTTGCGTGTAAATGTTTCGTGCGAGAGGAGAGGCGGCGAGAGGGATTTTCAACCAGTTCAACAACATTACAGGAGAATAACTCATCTCGTTGTTGTTGTTGTTATTTCTACTCCATCATTTTGTATGTCTTGGCGGCTGCGTTGCCATTGTTGAAATTGTTAATATTTTGGTTAAACACGGCATTTCATGCTGCTCATTTAAGTTGAATCGAAGCCACCGACCGACCGACCGACCGACCGACCGACCGACCGACCGACCGACCGACCGACCGACCGACCGACCGACCGACCGACCGACCGCCGACCAGCCGCCGATTTTCAACTCTCGGTTCAGTGGAACGCGCAACGCGACGGTGGGCAGCAAAGGTGAAAAAATGCGGCAGAAACCGGTTTTCGGGGCACTCGAAGAATTCCTTCCGTGCCCTCGCGGCATTTATTGGTGTTGCTTTTGTTGTTTTTGTTCGCTGCTCGCAGTTCGCTGCTTGTTGTGGCTGCAGCAGTGAAGCGCAACCAAATTCGGTAGATGTGTGTGCGTGTGTGTGTGTGTGTGTGTGTGAAGACACACATGTGCTGCAAATATTTGCGAGTTTTCGCTTCCATGGAGAGACAATACAAAAGACTTAAGCAGCGAACTTGATGCCGCAAATATTCTCTTGCGGGGAGAAAATTGAATTGAGCGACGAAGAAAGAAAGCAAAAAGAAAAGCAAAAAGAAAAGCAAAAAGAAAAGCAAAAACACGAGCAGATGAACGCTCGAGAAGCGAAGAATTCAGCGAGGGGAATTCAGCTCGAAAGGCACGAAAGATCGTGAAATTACGAAAGTCGTGGATTGAAAGTCGTGGATTTGCTGCAAAAATTCCAACTCAAGTTAATTATTTTTTGCGGGAATCGGAAATACGCAAATTTACTAGATTTGCTAATAATTAATTAGCATTCACTTGATTATGGAATTCAATTAGCTGCAGTGGAAATTAAGCAGAAAAATGCTCTCAACAATTAAAAAAAGAGAAAGAAAACAAATATCGAGTCTCTTAAAATTACAACTTGCTTGCAAATCGATGAAAATAAAGATGAGCGTCGCGAGAGAGAGAGAGAGAGAGAGAGGGAGAGAGAGAGAGAGGGAGGGAGAGAGAGAGAGCTGCACCGCGCTTCCCCTCGTTCCAGCCGCCACTCGTCGGACGACTCTTCAACTAGCGGTTTCCTCTCGCTCTCGTTCTTCCCTTCCACTTCTCGCACTCCAACAACACAAACAACAAGAAATCAACGCCAGCGACGTTCCACGATTTCAGTTCAGTTCTGGAAATCTGAAAATCTTGTGCGCTCGAGAGGAAGTTGAAAAATTCTCAAAAACACAATAATAACTGTAAAAACAAATAGCGTTACAACAACGACAACAACGACGACGACGACAACAACAACACAGCGACAAACATACGAGCAACAGCAACGAGAACTGAAATAACAAGAGCAACGAGAAACGCTTAAATAAACGAAACTCGCCGTCGCGAGAGGGGAAAAAAGCGAGTAAAGTGAAGGTTGGCCGCGCCTTGCGATGGATTTCTTGCATTTCGCACGTTCCTCGGATTTTCATTTAAATTTTCATTGTTATTAATGAATGAGCGAGCATTCGTTTCTGGTCCACCGCAGCCGCTTCCGCTCCCCCCTCCCCTCCCCCTTCGGTCCTTCCTTTCCCCTCCCCGCACTGGGCGTCGATGTCTGGCCATCAGTCTTCGTCGCAATTGTTGCTGATGGAGTTGTGAGTCGTTGTGGGTTGTTGTTGTTGTTGTTGTGGTTGCTGTTGTTGTTGTGGTTGCTGTTGTTGCTGTTGCAACTGTTGCGCTTGAAAACAAGGATCGCCGCTGACGAGTGCCAGCAGCTGCTTGCACTCGTTGCTTGCTTGCTTTTGTTGCAACGAGTGGATCGACAATCTTTTGTTTCTCCACTTGATTGTTGTTAACGCAACAACCACCGCAACAACCACCGCAACAACAACAACAACAACAACCACAACACAACCATCACAACAACCACAACAACAACAACAACAACAACCACTACAACAACAAAAGTTCTATAAAATTTTATGATTGTAGAAACAAAAACGTTTAAATTTTTTTCGTTTGTTTTTTGCTCCACTCGTTCATTCTACTCGCTTCTCAAGTATTCCACGAAAAGCTGACTGAGAGGGTTTTTTTTTTTGTTTGAAGAGAAGCAACTCGATAAAAATTTATTAGCAATTTCAATCACAAAACGACAAAAAAAAGAAATCATTAATGAAAAAATATTACAATCATTCGTTGGTTGTTGTTGTTGTTGTTGTTTTTATTTTACTGGTATTTCAGATGCTGATTCATGGATGGCTGACCGACTGTCAATTGCAACTCGATATTCGAAACTACGACGAGTAGACAACAACAACGAGTTGATATTTTCGTTGCTGTTGCTGTTGCTGTTGTTGTTGTTGTTGTTGTTGCTTTTTGATTTGTTTCTAGGTCAAACTTTTAAATTGCATTACTTTTTATTGTTGTTGCTGATTAAGTTGCGTTCCGTTTTGTTTTTGTGGTTTTTTTGTGGTTTTTTTGCAATTTTAAGTAGTTTGCGGGAATGAAATGTATTCAGTTATTGTTGTTGTTGTTGTTGTTGTTTGTGTGTTGTTGTCTTTGTTGTTGTTTTTGTTATTAGTTTGTGTTGTTGTTGTCTGTGGCAATGCCGCAGCAATCATAATAATTTCTCATATTTTAATTCATTTGAAACGAATTTATTTTCTAGCAATTTTTATTGATGTTTGTGTTGTTGTTGTTGTTGCTGTTGTTGTTGCTGTTGCTAGAAGGTCATTTTAGCAATCGCACAGAATTGAATGGTGCTGCTGTTGTTGTTGTTGTTGTGGTTGTTGTTGTTGTTGCAATCGCAATTGCTTATTGCCATCAATTGACTTCGCAATCATTTTGAAACGATGGGAAAGAAATAAATGAAATTTTTTCGCAGACGCCGCGAGTTGATGACGCTGCTGACGATCACGTCGCAGATTTCGAATCAGTGACTCGCATTGTTTTCGGAATGATCACGCATCCAACACACACACACACACACACACACACACACACACACACACACACACACACACACACGCACACATACAGAGGGAAAGAATAAAATAACAGCTGACATTGACTCACAAGTGGCTCACTTCGAGTGATTTCGAGCTCAACTCACGACAGCTCACGCGACTCACGGCAGCTCACGCGACTCACGACAGCTCACGCGACTCACGGCAGCTCACGCGACTCACGACAGCTCACGCCACTCACGGCAGATCACGCGACTCACGACAGCTCTCGCGACTCACGACAGCTCACGCGACTCACGATAGCTCACGCGACTCACGACAGCTCACGACAGCTCACAACAGCTCACGCGGATCACGACAGCTCACGCGACTCACGGCAGCTCACGCGACTCACGACAGCTCACGCGACTCACGACAGCTCACGCCACTCACGACAGCTCACGCGACTCACGACAGCTCACGCGACTCACGACAGCTCTCGCGACTCACGACAGCTCACGCGACTCACGATAGCTCACGCGACTCACGGAAGATCACGCGACTCACGACAGCTAACGCGACTCACGACAGCTCACGCGACTCACGACAGCTCACGCGACTCACGATAGCTCACGCGACCCACGGCAGCTCACGCGACTCACGGCAGATCACGCGACTCACGACAGCTCAAGCGACTCACGACAGCTCACGCCACTCACGACAGCTCACGCGACTCACGACAGCTCACGCGACTCACGATAGCTCACGCGACTCACGGCAGATCACGCCACTCACGACAGCTCACGCGACTCACGACAGCTCTCGCGACTCACGACAGCTCTCGCGACTCACGACAGCTCACGCGACTCACGGCAGCTCACGTGACTCACGACAGCTCACGCGACTCACGACAGCTCACGCGACTCACGAGAGCTCACTCGACTCACGACAGCTCACGCGACTCACGACAGCTCACGCCACTCACGGCAGCTCACGCGACTCACGACAGCTCTCGCGACTCACGATAGCTCACGCCACTCACGACAGCTCTCGCGACTCACGACAGCTCTCGCGACTCACGACAGCTCACGCGACTCACGGCAGCTCTCGCGACTCACGACAGCTCACGCGACTCACGGCAGCTCACGCGACTCACGACAGCTCACGCGACTCACGACAGCTCACGCCACTCACGGCAGCTCACGTGACTCACGACAGCTCACGCGACTCACGAGAGCTCACTCGACTCACGACAGCTTACGCGACTCACGACAGCTCACGCCACTCACGGCAGCTCACGTGACTCACGACAGCTCACGCGACTCACGAGAGCTCACTCGACTCACGACAGCTCACGCGACTCACGACAGCTCACGCGACTCACGACAGCTCACGCAACTCACAACAGCTCACGCGACTCACGGCAGCTCACGCGACTCACGACAGCTCACGCGACTCACGACAGCTCTCGCGACTCACGACAGCTCACGCGACTCACGACAGCTCACGCGACTCACGACAGCTCTCGCGACTCACGACAGCTCTCGCGACTCACAACAGCTCACGCGACTCACGGCAGCTCACTAGACTCACGACAGCTCTCGCGACTCACGACAGCTCACTCGACTCACGGCAGCTCACGCGACTCACGGCAGCTCACGTGACTCACGGCTGATCAAGCGACTCACGGCAGCTCTCGCGACTCACGACAGCTCACGCGACTCACGGAAGCTCTCGCGACTCACGACAGCTCACGCGACTCACGACAGCTCACGACAGCTCACGTGACTCACGACAGCTCACGCGACTCACGACAGCTCTCGCGACTCACGACAGCTCACGCGACTCACGACAGCTCACGACAGCTCACGTGACTCACGACAGCTCTCGCGACTCACGGCAGCTCACGCGACTCACGACAGCTCACGCCACTCACGACAGCTCACACCACTCACGGCAGCTCACGTGACTCACGACAGCTCACGCGACTCACGGCAGCTCACGCGACTCACGACAGCTCACGCCACTCACGACAGCTCACGCGACTCACAACAGCTCACGCGACTCATGGCAGCTCACGCGACTCACGGCAGCTCACGTGACTCACGACAGCTCACGCGACTCACGGCAGCTCACGCGACTCACGACAGCTCACGCGACTCACGACAGCTCACGCGACTCACGGCAGCTCACGCGACTCACGGCAGCTCACGCGACTCACGACAGCTCACGCCACTCACGACAGCTCACGTGACTCACGATAGCTCACGCGACTCACGGCAGATCACGCCACTCACGACAGCTCACGCGACTCACGACAGCTAACGCGACTCACGGCAGCTCTCGCGACTCACGACAGCTCTCGCGACTCACGATAGCTCACGCGACTCACGGCAGATCACGCGACTCACGACAGCTCGCGAAACTCGCAGCCGCCGTCAGCGAGGTCAAACGCCTCGTTTTTCATAACTGCAGACTCAGCAGTAACATCAAGAGCAACAACAACAACGACAACGACAACGACAACCTGAGAACAACAACGTGAACTTTCTAAACTGCTTTGACGACATCGCAACAACACACTCGGCCAGCGACAGACTGACGCTGTGACTCTGAAGGATTTCGAAAGCATTTCTCGCGCTGCAGGCGACGACGACGACGACGACTGCAAAAATCGTCACGCTCAAGTTTTGTGCGTGTGTGTCACTCAGCTGAGTCCGGCTGAGAAGCCATTGACTGCCTTTTTACAACTCTCGCCGTGAGCATGAGTAAAAAAATGCTCGACTCGCCGCCGTCGCAGAGATTTACAATTCCGCCCCCTCCAACAATTTCATGCCGATCCGTCTTAACGGCGCTTCAAACATCCGAGAGCACTTCGCGCTGCCGCCCGACGCAGCTTTTTCGAGCGCAAATTGAGTCGGCTGTGCGTCGGCTGTGCGTCGGCTGTGCGTCGGCTGTGCGTCGGCTGTGAGTCGGCTGTGCGTCGGCTGTGCGTCGGCGTGACCGCTCGGCCGAGCGCGCGATGAGCGGCAGCAGTGGCAGCGCTGCACGCGACTCCCTCCACGACTACAGCAGTCGTCGCTCTTCTTTTGTTGTTGCTGTAATCTGCTTTACTCGCCGCTCCGCAACGGGATTTATTTGCGGTCGTAAATAAGTTGCGGCGCAGTCGCGACTCACATCAGCTCGAAATGAAATTTAAAGCAGCAGCCAGCGAAGGCGGCGCGATTTCATTTTAACTGCCGCTGCCTGAAATCCACGTGATTGCGGAACGAGTTGCACTTGAAGACGTCAGCGCTTCGAATCTCAAGTCGAATCTCAAGTCGAATCTCATCGAGTGTCAAACTTGTGACTGCGATTTCTGCCGCGTCTCAGCCGCGTTTTTCGGTTTATTTATCGCTTTTCAATTAGAAGCTCTCAGCCACCCAGCTGCAGCAGCATCAAAAGCTGCAACAGCAACAGCAACAATAATAAAAACAAGGATGTGTTGTTGTTGTTGTCGTCTCTAACCAACCTACAGCAACAATAAAAGTCATGAAGCAGACGGAAACCCTTGAAAAAAAAAAGAAAATCCCAACAAATCGTTAGAAAACAAAAAAAAAGAAGAAAAAAAACAAACCAGACAGAAAATTGGGCGAAAATATATTTGACAATTTTTGTTGGTACACCAAAATAATTCTAATTTATTCCAGTTGTGTGTGTGATTCGGTTGCTGAATCGTTTATTATGGTGATTCGAGAGTTGCCAACCCACACAAAAAGCCGCAGCAAAAAACGGACGAACGAACGAACGAACAAGCGAACGAACGAGCGAACGAACGAGCGAACGAACGAACGAACGAACGAACGAGCGAACGAACGAACGAACGAACGAGCGAACGAACGAACGAGCGAACGAACGAACGAACGAGCGAACGATTGAGAGCGCGCTCGCGGCCGAAAGACGCGCCAACCGCACGCCGGCGGCGGCCACCCTCGACGGCCGGGGACTCCAACGAGTGGCGGCGGCGGCGTGCGCTGACTCGCATTTTATTTATTATTTAAATGAATTCCAATTGAAATATGAAATGTGAAGCTTTAGAATTTGAATGCTGAGGAGTTCGCCAGCCTCGCGTTGCGCTGATGCGGTCAGATTTCGCTTTCATTGTTTATCGAAAACTGAGCTCCGCTCTCGCCTCCCCTCTCTCTCTCTCTCTTCACACCGCCACACCAGCACACCATCAACGCCTGCGACACACTCATCGCTCGTCGCAGCGGACAACCTCAACACATCTGCTCGGCGACGGCGACGGCGACAGCAACAGCGACAGCAAGTTCAGCAATTTTTTGATGACGTTTTCAAATTGCAAACTCGCAACACATCGAAAAATTCGCTGTCAACTGATTATTGATGAGCGTCGGGTAGCCGAAGAGTGCGCTGACTGCGCAGCCTGGAATTTTTATTATCTTCGTGTTGTTGTTGTTGGTGTTGTTGTTGCGCGCGTTTCTCTCCATCGTGGTGCTCGAATTGATCTCGCATCCGACGGCCTGATTGAGTTCAATTGATTCACATTCAGTGTTTGACCACGAGAATTTCTTATTAATTATTAATTCGTCGCGAGCGCATTCGATGTTTCAGATTTCCTTGGCGTCACGCAACGCGGGCAGCGTGAGTGTGAGTGCGAGTGTGAGTGTGAGGATGGCTGGCTTTTCTGAGAGAATAACGGTTGTCAGAATAACGGTTGTCAGAGGAGTGCGTCGTCTTCTTTCCCGTTTCTCCGCGTCTGGTGCGAGAGGATTTCCCAGCTTCGGTTGGGAAAGAAACAGTTAACTGTAAACGTCGCTCAGTTGCGGCCGAACACACGCTGTTCGCCTCTCCAGCTGTTGGCGGTCGCGCTTCCCTCTTCACGAAGCAGCGACTGCGGCTGCGACGATTAACGGCGGCTCGCTCAAACTCACACGAGCCGCAGCTGCAGCCAACGCCGTCGCCGCCGCCGTCGCCGCCGAGTTCGAGATCGCTTGCGCGAGGCCGCCGATGAGCGACGGACGCCTTTTTTCTGCACAGCGGCGCTGATCTTGGCCTCGTTGTGGCCACGAAGTGCAAGACAATGCAATGAAAATAATAAATGAGCAACGAGAGAAGCGAAAATAGAAACGCGGCAACCCATCGGGGAGCCGGCAACGCGGTTGGCGCAGCGACGGCATCGATCGCGATGCGCGCTCCTCGTGCCGCTTCGATTCTCAGTGAGACGGCGGCGGCGGCGCAGTTCACTGCCTGACCTCTGCACGAACGATGCGCGGATGCCAGCGCGGCGCGGCGGTGGATTGCGCGGAATTCCACATTCACTTCGTCGGCAGCCGCGGCGGCTGAGCGAGTGAACGCTACTCGCTGCAACTGCTTGACTACTCGTTTCCGTGCTGAGATCGTTAGTTTCAACATCGTTTGTTGTTGTTGTCATTATTATTGCTCTCGTTGTTGCTGTTGTTGTTATTGTGACCATAAACAGCGCAAATCAAGCGAGTTTTCCTCTCGTCTTCTCGCCGCTGCGTCGATCGCTCGCTCGATCGCTCGCTCGCTCGATCACTCGCTCGATCGCTCGCTTCAACGACTCGACGATGATCGAGTGAGTGGCTCGACTGGAGTCGAGGAGTTGCCAGCTTTTCACTGTAGCGAGCCGGACTTCCAGTCTGCTGCATGTCAACGAGTGTGCGAGTGTCAACAATTCGCCGGTCTGTCTGTTTGTCTGTCTGTCTGTCTGTCTGTGTGTCTGTCTGTCTGTCTGTGTGTCTGTCTGTCTGTCTGTCTGTCCCATCGCGTCTGCATATCGGAGCGAATCGATCGCTGATGCGGTGATTAGAAGGCGCAGACGATCGCCGTAGAGAATAAAAACGCACGTTTGGCTGCCGCGCGTAATGCATTCAAATGAGAAGCAGAAGAGGAAGCAGAAAAATACTATCTCTCGCTGGAAATCGCCTCTGCGACACGAGCAAAAATAACCGAGTAATGTTTCGGCGAACGAAATTTAGTTTATCTGCGAATTATCTTCAAATCCGCTCCTCCTCTCGCTTCTCTGGACGTGTAGACGCTCGTCTCGAAAGTCTTGCGAGAGTCATGCGTGCTCTCGTCTCTCACAGCCAGCCGCTCTCTCGCTCTCCCACTCAACGAGTTGACGTGCGAAGCTGCGTTGCTCGCCGATCGAAGGCCGAATTTTCGCGAACGAATGCCATTGAAATTGTGATTCCATTGAAATTGTTAGTCGCGAGAGGTGATCGCACTCGTCTGCAGCTTAATCGCACTCGCTATAAAGCAGCGAGTAGCTGTCAGTGGGCTCTCGTTACGTCGGCCGACAGCAGCGGCAGCGAGCCGCACTCGCCGCCCTCCACTCGTCGGAGTTTATTTCGGCTTACGGACGAAATTGTCTCTGTTCACGCAATTTCAATTGAAATAATTAATTTTATCCGCCAGTGCGGCCAACGCGATTCATTGCGAGCCTTTAATTGCAACATTTTACAAAAAATTTCAGCTTCTCGACTTTTATTGGCTGCTTGAATTTTGAATCTCTCGGCTCTCGTCGTGAGCGAGACGCGCCATAAAACGCGGGATTGGGCGTTCCGCGAGCAGCGACGTCGCCGTCCGCACGACTCGGGCCGCCCTGCGGATCCGCATTCCAAGTCCCGTCCGAATTTACGACGCGCTCTGATATCAAAACGCAGATTAAGTGGCGACGCCTGCAATGTGGTTCGCCGGCGTGGCGAGGACCGCGCAGCGCGCAGACGGCGGCGACTGATCGCGTCCTACGAGCGGTGGCGCGGACGGCCCTCCAGTCGCCGCAGACATGTGCGTCGCAGCTCAGCGGCGCAGCAGCTCATCGGCGCGGCAGATGACGGCGCGGCAGATGTCGGCGGCGGCTATAAAAACGAACAATTAACGAATGTGCGAGAGAACGACGAGAGACGACGGCGGCGGTGGCGGCGGTGGCGGCGGTGGCGGCGGTGGCGACGGCAGCGGCGGTGGCAGCGGCAGCCCTGCGTGTCCGCAACTAGCTTCGCTCGCTCGCTCCGTAGCGCTGCGATTTCGTGCTGCCAATAAAATTCCGAGTTTATGGCGGCCATTAAAAGTGGATTTTACTTCGAGCGTTTTGTTCGCAGCTTCAACGTGGACAGCAACTGATTTTCGAGGGGGTGGAGGAGCGAGGGAAGGTCGAGGGGTGGTCGAGGGGAGGTCGAGGGGAGGTCGAGGGGAGGTCGAGGAATGCCGTGTCACTGTTTATGACAGCCGTAATGACATTTTAAAGTCGGCCGGCGGACGAAATCCGCCCGAAATGCTAATTGAAGCCCCGGCAGACCGCGCGTCGAGTGGACGACGCACGAGCGTCCGTGCGAGAGGGAGAGCGGCGATCGTAAAATGCCAGCAGAAGCAGCAGCAGCAGCAGCGAGTTCGCAGTCGACGAAGGACGCAACTGCGAGCCGTCGACTGCTAGTTGAGTTGCAAGTTGTCGCCGCATGTCGCCTCAGCAGCAGCAGCAGCAGCAGCAGCAGCAGCAGCAACAGAGGAAGCAGAAGAAGCCACAACAATAACAACAACAACAACATTTATGGTTAATTTGGAAATACTTGCCACCGGCTGCAGCGTTCGCGCGACAGCGAGAGAGAGACGCGTTGATGAGCGTCGACTTGACACTCCAGCTTTGATTTCCAATGCAGCTGACGGCTGCTGCTCGTGGAAGCGGCGCGGCGGCGGCAGCGAGAACAGTGGCGGCGGCAGCGTGAGCGGCGGCGGGAGTGAGAGCGGCGTCGTGGAGCGCGACGGGACGAAGAGGCGAGGGAATCCGAAGGCAGCCGCTCGCATTTCCAACACTTCGAAGGCGCGCCGCGTCTGGACGGCTGCGTCGTGCGTCGTGCATCGTGCGTCGCTTGGCATTCGTGCGGCGAAACGCGCATTTGACTTGCAACGCATTTGATGGACAGACAGACAGGCAGACGGACACCCGGACAGACTAACCAGCCGCCAAACAGAAGGACGGCGACGTGGAGGGGCCGACGGGAGGCTCAGCTGTGAAGGAAGATCGAGTGCCGGCAGCAGTTGCCACTTGGCCAGAATATTTTTCTAAAGTTACGAAAACAGGCACTGAAAACGCGCATTTTTAGTTAGCCTACACTGGCAGGATGAAGGATGACACTGGCTACTGTCCACTCCATGGTCCGAGTGCGTTGATGAAACTTACAATTTTGGAAAGCTAATGGCAGCACCTTTCTACCGATATATGCCACTTGGCCAGAATATTTTTCTAAAGTTACGAAAAAAGGCACTGAAAACGCGCATTTTTAGTTAGCCTACACTGGCAGGATGAAGGATGACACTGGCTACTGTCCACTCCATGGTCCGAGTGCGTTGATGAAACTTACAATTTTGGAAAGCTAATGGCAGGACCTTTCCACCGATATATGCCACTTGGTCAGAATATTTTTCTAAAGTTACGAAAACAGGCACTGAAAACGCGCATTTTTAGTTAGCCTACACTGGCAGGATGAAGGATGACACTGGCTACTGCCCACTCCATGGTCCGAGTGCGTTGATGAAACTTACCATTTTGGAAAGCTAATGGCAGCACCTTTCTACCGATATATGCCACTTGGTCAGAATATTTTTCTAAAGTTACGAAAAAAGGCACTGAAAACGCGCATTTTAGTTAGCCTACACTAGCAGGATGAAGTGGCCACTGCCCACTCCATGGTCCGAGTGCGTTGATGAAACTTACAATATTGGAAAGCTAATGGCAGCACCTTTCTACCGATATATGCCACTTGGCCAGAATATTTTTCTAAAGTTACGAAAAAAGGCACTGAAAACGCGCATTTTTAGTTAGCCTACACTGGCAGGATGAAGGATGACACTGGCTACTGTCCACTCCATGGTCCGAGTGCGTTGATGAAACTTACAATATTGGAAAGCTAATGGCAGCACCTTTCTACCGATATATGCCACTTGGCCAGAATATTTTTCTAAAGTTACGAAAAAAGGCACTGAAAACGCGCTTTTTTAGTTAGCCTACACTGGCATGATGAAGGATGACACTGGCTACTGTCCACTCCATGGTCCGAGTGCGTTGATGAAACTTACCATTTTGGAAAGCTAATGGCTGCGCCCTTCCAGCGATATATGCCACTTGGCCAGAATATTTTTCTAAAGTTACGAAAACAGGCACTGAAAACGTGCATTTTTAGTTAGCCTACACTGGCAGGATGAAGGATGACACTGGCTACTGCCCACTCCATGGTCCGAGTGCGTTGATGAAACTTACCATTTTGGAAAGCTAATGGCAGCACCTTTCCACCGATATATGCCACTTGGTCAGAATATTTTTCTAAAATTACGAAAAAAGGCACTGAAAACGCGCATTTTTAGTTAGCCTACACTGGCATGATGAAGGATGACACTGGCTACTGTCCATTCCATGGTCCGAGTGCGTTGATGAAACTTACCATTTTGGAAAGCTAATGGCAGCACCTTTCCACCGATATTGGTCACCGACTTGGTCAGAATATTTTTCTAAAGTTACGAAAACAGGCACTGAAAACGCGCATTTTTAATTAGCCTACACTGGCAGGATGAAGGATGACACTGGCTACTGCCCACTCCATGGTCCGAGTGCGTTGATGAAACTTACCATTTTGGAAAGCTAATGGCAGCACCTTTCTACCGATATATGCCACTTGGTCAGAATATTTTTCTAAAGTTACGAAAAAAGGCACTGAAAACGCGCATTTTTAGATGCCTACACTGGGATGATGAAGTGGCCACTGCCCACTCCATTGTCCGAGTGCGTTGATGAAACTTACCATTTTGGAAAGCTAATGGCAGCATATTTCCACGGATATATGCCACTTGGTCAGAATATTTTTCTAAAGTTACGAAAAAAGGCACTGAAAACGCGCATTTTTAGATGCCTACACTGGCATGATGAAGTGGCCACTGCCCACTCCATGGTCCGAGTGCGTTGATGAAACTTACCACTTTGGAAAGCTAATGGCAGCACCTTTCCACCGATATATGCCACTTGGTCAGAATATTTTTCTAAAATTACGAAAAAAGGCACTGAAAACGCGCATTTTTAGTTAGCCTACACTGGCATGATGAAGGATGACACTGGCTACTGTCCATTCCATGGTCCGAGTGCGTTGATGAAACTTACCATTTTGGAAAGCTAATGGCAGCACCTTTCCACCGATATTGGTCACCGACTTGGTCAGAATATTTTTCTAAAGTTACGAAAACAGGCACTGAAAACGCGCATTTTTAATTAGCCTACACTGGCAGGATGAAGGATGACACTGGCTACTGCCCACTCCATGGTCCGAGTGCGTTGATGAAACTTACCATTTTGGAAAGCTAATGGCAGCACCTTTCTACCGATATATGCCACTTGGTCAGAATATTTTTCTAAAGTTACGAAAAAAGGCACTGAAAACGCGCATTTTTAGATGCCTACACTGGGATGATGAAGTGGCCACTGCCCACTCCATAGTCCGAGTGCGTTGATGAAACTTACCATTTTGGAAAGCTAATGGCAGGACCTTTCCACGGATATATGCCACTTGGTCAGAATATTTTTCTAAAGTTACGAAAAAAGGCACTGAAAACGCGCATTTTTAGTTAGCCTACACTGGCATGTTGAAGGATGGCCACTGCCCACTCCATGGTCGGAGTGCGTTGATGAAACTTACCATTTTGGAAAGCTAATGGCAGCACCTTTCCACCGATATATGCCACTTGGTCAGAATATTTTTCTAAAGTTACGAAAACAGGCACTGAAAACGCGCATTTTTAGTTAGCCTACACTGGCAGGATGAAGGATGACACTGGTTACTGCCCACTCCATGGTCCGAGTGCGTTGATGAAACTTACCATTTTGGAAAGCTAATGGCAGCACCTTTCCAGGGATATATGCCACTTGGTCAGAATATTTTTCTAAAGTTACGAAAACAGGCCTACACTGGCATGATGAAGGATGGCCACTGCCCACTCCATGGTCCGAGTGCGTTGATGAAACTTACAATTTTGGAAAGCTAATGGGAGGACCTTTCCACCGATATATGCCACTTGGTCAGAATATTTTTCTAAAGTTACGAAAAAAGGCACTGAAAACGCGCATTTTTAGTTAGCCTACACTGGCATGATGAAGGATGACACTGGCTACTGTCCACTCCATGGTCCGAGTGCGTTGATGAAACTTACCATTTTGGAAAGCTAATGGCAGCACCTTTCCAGCGATATATGCCACTTGGCCAGAATATTTTTCTAAAGTTACGAAAAAAGGCACTGAAAACGCGCATTTTTAGTTAGCCTACACTGGCAAGATGAAGGATGACACTGGCTACTGTCCACTCCATGGTCCGAGTGCGTTGATGAAACTTACAATTTTGGAAAGCTAATGGCAGCACCTTTCTACCGATATATGCCACTTGGCCAGAATATTTTTCTAAAGTTACGAAAACAGGCACTGAAAACGCGCATTTTTAGTTAGCCTACACTGGCAGGATGAAGGATGACACTGGCTACTGCCCACTCCATGGTCCGAGTGCGTTGATGAAACTTACCATTTTGGAAAGCTAATGGCAGCACCTTTCCAGCGATATATGCCACTTGGTCAGAATATTTTTCTAAAGTTACGAAAAAAGGCACTGAAAACGCGAATTTTTAGTTAGCCTACACTGGCAGGATGAAGGATGACACTGGTTACTGCCCACTCCATGGTCCGAGTGCGTTGATGAAACTTACCATTTTGGAAAGCTAATGGCAGCACCTTTCCAGCGATATATGCCACTTGGTCAGAATATTTTTCTAAAGTTACGAAAAAAGGCACTGAAAACGCGCATTTTTAGATGCCTACACTGGCAGGATGAAGTGGCCACTGCCCACTCCATGGTCCGAGTGCGTTGATGAAACTTACCATTTTGGAAAGCTAATGGCAGCACCTTTCCAGCGATATATGCCACTTGGCCAGAATATTTTTCTAAAGTTACGAAAACAGGCACTGAAAACGCGCATTTTTAGTTAGCCTACACTGACAGGATGAAGGATGACACTGGCTACTGTCCACTCCATGGTCCGAGTGCGTTGATGAAACTTACAATTTTGGAAAGCTAATGACAGCGCCTTTCTACCGATGTATGCCACTTGGCTAGAATATTTTTCTAAAGTTACGAAAACAGGCACTAAAAACGCGCATTTTTAGTTAGCCTACACTGGAAGGATGACACTGGCTACTGTCCACTCCATGGTCCGAGTGCGTTGATGAAACTTACCATTTTGGAAAGCTAATGGCAGCACCTTTCCAGCGATATATGCCACTTGGTCAGAATATTTTTCTAAAATTACGAAAAAAGGCACTGAAAACGCGCATTTTCAGTTAGCCTACACTGGCAGGATGAAGGATGACACTGGCTACTGCCCACTCCATGGTCCGAGTGCGTTGATGAAACTTACCATTTTGGAAAGCTAATGGCAGCACCTTTCCAGCGATATGTGCCACTTGGCCAGAATATTTTTCTAAAGTTACGAAAACAGGCACTGAAAACGCGCATGATGAAGGAAGACACTGGCTACTGTCCACTCCATGGTCCGAGTGCGTTGATGAAGCTTACAATTTTGGAAAGCTAATGGCAGCACCTTTCCAGCGATATATGCCACTTGGCCAGAATATTTTTCTAAAGTTACGAAAACAGGCACTGAAAACGCGCATTTTTAGTTAGCCTACACTAGCAGGATGAAGGATGACACCGGCTACTGCCCACTCCATGGTCCGAGTGCGTTGATGAAACTTACAATTTTGGAAAGCTAATGGCAGCACCTTTCCAGCGATATATGCCACTTGGCCAGAATATTTTTCTAAAGTTACGAAAAAAGGCACTGAAAACGCGCATTTTTAGTTAGCCTACACTGGCATGATGAAGTGGCCACTGCCCACTCCATGGTCCGAGTGCGTTGATGAAACTTACAATTTTGGAAAGCTAATGGCAGGACCTTTCCACCGATTTATGCCACTTGGTCAGAATATTTTTCTAAAGTAACGAAAAAAGGCACTGAAAACGCGCATTTTTAGTTAGCCTACACTGGCATGATGAAGGATGACACTGGCTACTGTCCACTCCATATTCCGAGTGCGTTGATGAAACTTACAATTTTGGAAAGCTAATGACAGCGCCTTTCTACCGATGTATGCCACTTGGCTAGAATATTTTTCTAAAGTTACGAAAACAGGCACTAAAAACGCGCATTTTTAGTTAGCCTACACTGGCAGGATGAAGGATGACACTGGCTACTGTCCACTCCATGGTCCGAGTGCGTTGATGAAACTTACAATTTTGGAAAGCTAATGGCAGCACCTTTCCAGCGATATATGCCACTTGGCCAGAATATTTTTCTAAAGTTACGCAAAAAGGCACTGAAAACGCGCATTTTTAGTTAGCCTACACTGGCATGATGAAGTGGCCACTGCCCACTCCATGGTCCGAGTGCGTTGATGAAACTTACAATTTTGGAAAGCTAATGGCAGCACCTTTCCACCGATATATGCCACTTGGTCAGAATATTTTTCTAAAGTTACGAAAAAAGGCACTGAAAACGCGCATTTTTAGTTAGCCTACACTGGCATGATGAAGGATGACACTGGCTACTGTCCACTCCATATTCCGAGTGCGTTGATGAAACTTACAATTTTGGAAAGCTAATGGCAGCACCTTTCTACCGATATATGCCGCTTGGCCAGAATATTTTTCTAAAGTTACGAAAACAGGCACTGAAAACGCGCATTTTTAGTTAGCCTACACTGGCAGGATGAAGGATGACACTGGCTACTGTCCACTCCATGGTCCGAGTGCGTTGATGAAACTTACCATTTTGGAAAGCTAATGGCAGCACCTTTCCAGCGATATATGCCACTTGGCTAGAACATTTTTCTAAAGTTACGAAAAAAGGCACTGAAAACGCGCATTTTTAATTAGCCTACATTGGCATGATGAAGTGGCCACTGCCCACTCCATGGTCCGAGTGCGTTGATGAAACTTACCATTTTGGAAAGCTAATGGCAGCACCTTTCCAGCGATATATGCCACTTGGTCAGAATATTTTTCTAAAATTACGAAAACAGGCACTGAAAACGCGCATTTTCAGTTAGCCTACACTGGCAGGATGAAGGATGACACTGGCTACTGCCCACTCCATGGTCCGAGTGCGTTGATGAAACTTACCATTTTGGAAAGCTAATGGCAGCACCTTTCCAGCGATATGTGCCACTTGGCCAGAATATTTTTCTAAAGTTACGAAAACAGGCACTGAAAACGCGCATGATGAAGGAAGACACTGGCTACTGTCCACTCCATGGTCCGAGTGCGTTGATGAAGCTTACAATTTTGGAAAGCTAATGGCAGCACCTTTCCAGCGATATATGCCACTTGGCCAGAATATTTTTCTAAAGTTACGAAAACAGGCACTGAAAACGCGCATTTTTAGTTAGCCTACACTGGCAGGATGAAGGATGACACCGGCTACTGCCCACTCCATGGTCCGAGTGCGTTGATGAAACTTACAATTTTGGAAAGCTAATGGCAGGACCTTTCCACCGATTTATGCCACTTGGTCAGAATATTTTTCTAAAGTAACGAAAAAAGGCACTGAAAACGCGCATTTTTAGTTAGCCTATACTGGCATGATGAAGGATGACACTGGCTACTGTCCACTCCATATTCCGAGTGCGTTGATGAAACTTACAATTTTGGAAAGCTAATGACAGCGCCTTTCTACCGATGTATGCCACTTGGCTAGAATATTTTTCTAAAGTTACGAAAACAGGCACTAAAAACGCGCATTTTTAGTTAGCCTACACTGGCAGGATGAAGGATGACACTGGCTACTGTCCACTCCATGGTCCGAGTGCGTTGATGAAACTTACAATTTTGGAAAGCTAATGACAGCGCCTTTCTACCGATGTATGCCACTTGGCTAGAATATTTTTCTAAAGTTACGAAAACAGGCACTAAAAACGCGCATTTTTAGTTAGCCTACACTGGAAGGATGACACTGGCTACTGTCCACTCCATGGTCCGAGTGCGTTGATGAAACTTACCATTTTGGAAAGCTAATGGCAGCACCTTTCCAGCGATATATGCCACTTGGTCAGAATATTTTTCTAAAATTACGAAAAAAGGCACTGAAAACGCGCATTTTCAGTTAGCCTACACTGGCAGGATGAAGGATGACACTGGCTACTGCCCACTCCATGGTCCGAGTGCGTTGATGAAACTTACCATTTTGGAAAGCTAATGGCAGCGCCTTTCCAGCGATATGTGCCACTTGGCCAGAGTATTTTTCTAAAGTTACGAAAACAGGCACTGAAAACGCGCATGATGAAGGAAGACACTGGCTACTGTCCACTCCATGGTCCGAGTGCGTTGATGAAGCTTACAATTTTGGAAAGCTAATGGCAGCACCTTTCCAGCGATATATGCCACTTGGCCAGAATATTTTTCTAAAGTTACGAAAACAGGCACTGAAAACGCGCATTTTTAGTTAGCCTACACTGGCAGGATGAAGGATGACACCGGCTACTGCCCACTCCATGGTCCGAGTGCGTTGATGAAACTTACAATTTTGGAAAGCTAATGGCAGCACCTTTCCAGCGATATATGCCACTTGGCCAGAATATTTTTCTAAAGTTACGAAAAAAGGCACTGAAAACGCGCATTTTTAGTTAGCCTACACTGGCATGATGAAGTGGCCACTGCCCACTCCATGGTCCGAGTGCGTTGATGAAACTTACAATTTTGGAAAGCTAATGGCAGGACCTTTCCACCGATTTATGCCACTTGGTCAGAATATTTTTCTAAAGTTACGAAAAAAGGCACTGAAAACGCGCATTTTTAGTTAGCCTACACTGGCATGATGAAGGATGACACTGGTTACTGCCCACTCCATGGTCCGAGTGCGTTGATGAAACTTACCATTTTGGAAAGCTAATGGCAGCACCTTTCCAGCGATATATGCCACTTGGTCAGAATATTTTTCTAAAGTTACGAAAAAAGGCACTGAAAACGCGAATTTTTAGTTAGCCTACACTGGCAGGATGAAGGATGACACTGGTTACTGCCCACTCCATGGTCCGAGTGCGTTGATGAAACTTACCATTTTGGAAAGCTAATGGCAGCACCTTTCCAGCGATATATGCCACTTGGTCAGAATATTTTTCTAAAGTTACGAAAAAAGGCACTGAAAACGCGCATTTTTAGATGCCTACACTGGCAGGATGAAGTGGCCACTGCCCACTCCATGGTCCGAGTGCGTTGATGAAACTTACCATTTTGGAAAGCTAATGGCAGCACCTTTCCAGCGATATATGCCACTTGGCCAGAATATTTTTCTAAAGTTACGAAAACAGGCACTGAAAACGCGCATTTTTAGTTAGCCTACACTGACAGGATGAAGGATGACACTGGCTACTGTCCACTCCATGGTCCGAGTGCGTTGATGAAACTTACAATTTTGGAAAGCTAATGACAGCGCCTTTCTACCGATGTATGCCACTTGGCTAGAATATTTTTCTAAAGTTACGAAAACAGGCACTAAAAACGCGCATTTTTAGTTAGCCTACACTGGAAGGATGACACTGGCTACTGTCCACTCCATGGTCCGAGTGCGTTGATGAAACTTACCATTTTGGAAAGCTAATGGCAGCACCTTTCCAGCGATATATGCCACTTGGTCAGAATATTTTTCTAAAATTACGAAAACAGGCACTGAAAACGCGCATTTTCAGTTAGCCTACACTGGCAGGATGAAGGATGACACTGGCTACTGCCCACTCCATGGTCCGAGTGCGTTGATGAAACTTACCATTTTGGAAAGCTAATGGCAGCACCTTTCCAGCGATATGTGCCACTTGGCCAGAATATTTTTCTAAAGTTACGAAAACAGGCACTGAAAACGCGCATGATGAAGGAAGACACTGGCTACTGTCCACTCCATGGTCCGAGTGCGTTGATGAAGCTTACAATTTTGGAAAGCTAATGGCAGCACCTTTCCAGCGATATATGCCACTTGGCCAGAATATTTTTCTAAAGTTACGAAAACAGGCACTGAAAACGCGCATTTTTAGTTAGCCTACACTGGCAGGATGAAGGATGACACCGGCTACTGCCCACTCCATGGTCCGAGTGCGTTGATGAAACTTACAATTTTGGAAAGCTAATGGCAGCACCTTTCCAGCGATATATGCCACTTGGCCAGAATATTTTTCTAAAGTTACGAAAAAAGGCACTGAAAACGCGCATTTTTAGTTAGCCTACACTGGCATGATGAAGTGGCCACTGCCCACTCCATGGTCCGAGTGCGTTGATGAAACTTACAATTTTGGAAAGCTAATGGCAGGACCTTTCCACCGATTTATGCCACTTGGTCAGAATATTTTTCTAAAGTAACGAAAAAAGGCACTGAAAACGCGCATTTTTAGTTAGCCTACACTGGCATGATGAAGGATGACACTGGCTACTGTCCACTCCATATTCCGAGTGCGTTGATGAAACTTACAATTTTGGAAAGCTAATGACAGCGCCTTTCTACCGATGTATGCCACTTGGCTAGAATATTTTTCTAAAGTTACGAAAACAGGCACTAAAAACGCGCATTTTTAGTTAGCCTACACTGGCAGGATGAAGGATGACACTGGCTACTGTCCACTCCATGGTCCGAGTGCGTTGATGAAACTTACAATTTTCGAAAGCTAATGGCAGCACCTTTCCAGCGATATATGCCACTTGGCCAGAATATTTTTCTAAAGTTACGCAAAAAGGCACTGAAAACGCGCATTTTTAGTTAGCCTACACTGGCATGATGAAGTGGCCACTGCCCACTCCATGGTCCGAGTGCGTTGATGAAACTTACAATTTTGGAAAGCTAATGGCAGGACCTTTCCACCGATATATGCCACTTGGTCAGAATATTTTTCTAAAGTTACGAAAAAAGGCACTGAAAACGCGCATTTTTAGTTAGCCTACACTGGCATGATGAAGGATGACACTGGCTACTGTCCACTCCATATTCCGAGTGCGTTGATGAAACTTACAATTTTGGAAAGCTAATGGCAGCACCTTTCTACCGATATATGCCGCTTGGCCAGAATATTTTTCTAAAGTTACGAAAACAGGCACTGAAAACGCGCATTTTTAGTTAGCCTACACTGGCAGGATGAAGGATGACACTGGCTACTGTCCACTCCATGGTCCGAGTGCGTTGATGAAACTTACCATTTTGGAAAGCTAATGGCAGCACCTTTCCAGCGATATATGCCACTTGGCTAGAACATTTTTCTAAAGTTACGAAAAAAGGCACTGAAAACGCGCATTTTTAATTAGCCTACATTGGCATGATGAAGTGGCCACTGCCCACTCCATGGTCCGAGTGCGTTGATGAAACTTACCATTTTGGAAAGCTAATGGCAGCACCTTTCCAGCGATATATGCCACTTGGTCAGAATATTTTTCTAAAATTACGAAAACAGGCACTGAAAACGCGCATTTTCAGTTAGCCTACACTGGCAGGATGAAGGATGACACTGGCTACTGCCCACTCCATGGTCCGAGTGCGTTGATGAAACTTACCATTTTGGAAAGCTAATGGCAGCACCTTTCCAGCGATATGTGCCACTTGGCCAGAATATTTTTCTAAAGTTACGAAAACAGGCACTGAAAACGCGCATGATGAAGGAAGACACTGGCTACTGTCCACTCCATGGTCCGAGTGCGTTGATGAAGCTTACAATTTTGGAAAGCTAATGGCAGCACCTTTCCAGCGATATATGCCACTTGGCCAGAATATTTTTCTAAAGTTACGAAAACAGGCACTGAAAACGCGCATTTTTAGTTAGCCTACACTGGCAGGATGAAGGATGACACCGGCTACTGCCCACTCCATGGTCCGAGTGCGTTGATGAAACTTACAATTTTGGAAAGCTAATGGCAGGACCTTTCCACCGATTTATGCCACTTGGTCAGAATATTTTTCTAAAGTAACGAAAAAAGGCACTGAAAACGCGCATTTTTAGTTAGCCTACACTGGCATGATGAAGGATGACACTGGCTACTGTCCACTCCATATTCCGAGTGCGTTGATGAAACTTACAATTTTGGAAAGCTAATGACAGCGCCTTTCTACCGATGTATGCCACTTGGCTAGAATATTTTTCTAAAGTTACGAAAACAGGCACTAAAAACGCGCATTTTTAGTTAGCCTACACTGGCAGGATGAAGGATGACACTGGCTACTGTCCACTCCATGGTCCGAGTGCGTTGATGAAACTTACAATTTTGGAAAGCTAATGACAGCGCCTTTCTACCGATGTATGCCACTTGGCTAGAATATTTTTCTAAAGTTACGAAAACAGGCACTAAAAACGCGCATTTTTAGTTAGCCTACACTGGAAGGATGACACTGGCTACTGTCCACTCCATGGTCCGAGTGCGTTGATGAAACTTACCATTTTGGAAAGCTAATGGCAGCACCTTTCCAGCGATATATGCCACTTGGTCAGAATATTTTTCTAAAATTACGAAAACAGGCACTGAAAACGCGCATTTTCAGTTAGCCTACACTGGCAGGATGAAGGATGACACTGGCTACTGCCCACTCCATGGTCCGAGTGCGTTGATGAAACTTACCATTTTGGAAAGCTAATGGCAGCGCCTTTCCAGCGATATGTGCCACTTGGCCAGAGTATTTTTCTAAAGTTACGAAAACAGGCACTGAAAACGCGCATGATGAAGGAAGACACTGGCTACTGTCCACTCCATGGTCCGAGTGCGTTGATGAAACTTACAATTTTGGAAAGCTAATGGCAGCACCTTTCCAGCGATATATGCCACTTGGCCAGAATATTTTTCTAAAGTTACGAAAACAGGCACTGAAAACGCGCATTTTTAGTTAGCCTACACTGGCAGGATGAAGGATGACACCGGCTACTGCCCACTCCATGGTCCGAGTGCGTTGATGAAACTTACAATTTTGGAAAGCTAATGGCAGCACCTTTCCAGCGATATATGCCACTTGGCCAGAATATTTTTCTAAAGTTACGAAAAAAGGCACTGAAAACGCGCATTTTTAGTTAGCCTACACTGGCATGATGAAGTGGCCACTGCCCACTCCATGGTCCGAGTGCGTTGATGAAACTTACAATTTTGGAAAGCTAATGGCAGGACCTTTCCACCGATTTATGCCACTTGGTCAGAATATTTTTCTAAAGTAACGAAAAAAGGCACTGAAAACGCGCATTTTTAGTTAGCCTACACTGGCATGATGAAGGATGACACTGGCTACTGTCCACTCCATATTCCGAGTGCGTTGATGAAACTTACAATTTTGGAAAGCTAATGACAGCGCCTTTCTACCGATGTATGCCACTTGGCTAGAATATTTTTCTAAAGTTACGAAAACAGGCACTAAAAATGCGCATTTTTAGTTAGCCTACACTGGCAGGATGAAGGATGACACTGGCTACTGTCCACTCCATGGTCCGAGTGCGTTGATGAAACTTACAATTTTGGAAAGCTAATGGCAGCACCTTTCCAGCGATATATGCCACTTGGCCAGAATATTTTTCTAAAGTTACGAAAAAAGGCACTGAAAACGCGCATTTTTAGTTAGCCTACACTGGCATGATGAAGTGGCCACTGCCCACTCCATGGTCCGAGTGCGTTGATGAAACTTACAATTTTGGAAAGCTAATGGCAGGACCTTTCCACCGATATATGCCACTTGGTCAGAATATTTTTCTAAAGTTACGAAAAAAGGCACTGAAAACGCGCATTTTTAGTTAGCCTACACTGGCATGATGAAGGATGACACTGGCTACTGTCCACTCCATGGTCCGAGTGCGTTGATGAAAATTACAATTTTGGAAAGCTAATGGCAGCACCTTTCTACCGATATATGCCACTTGGCCAGAATATTTTTCTAAAGTTACGAAAACAGGCACTGAAAACGCGCATTTTTAGTTAGCCTACACTGGCAGGATGAAGGATGACACTGGCTACTGTCCACTCCATGGTCCGAGTGCGTTGATGAAACTTACCATTTTGGAAAGCTAATGGCAGCACCTTTCCAGCGATATATGCCACTTGGCTAGAACATTTTTCTAAAGTTACGAAAAAAGGCACTGAAAACGCGCATTTTTAATTAGCCTACATTGGCATGATGAAGTGGCCACTGCCCACTCCATGGTCCGAGTGCGTTGATGAAACTTACCATTTTGGAAAGCTAATGGCAGCACCTTTCCAGCGATATATGCCACTTGGTCAGAATATTTTTCTAAAATTACGAAAACAGGCACTGAAAACGCGCATTTTCAGTTAGCCTACACTGGCAGGATGAAGGATGACACTGGCTACTGCCCACTCCATGGTCCGAGTGCGTTGATGAAACTTACCATTTTGGAAAGCTAATGGCAGCACCTTTCCAGCGATATGTGCCACTTGGCCAGAATATTTTTCTAAAGTTACGAAAACAGGCACTGAAAACGGGCATGATGAAGGAAGACACTGGCTACTGTCCACTCCATGGTCCGAGTGCGTTGATGAAGCTTACAATTTTGGAAAGCTAATGGCAGCACCTTTCCAGCGATATATGCCACTTGGCCAGAATATTTTTCTAAAGTTACGAAAACAGGCACTGAAAACGCGCATTTTTAGTTAGCCTACACTGGCAGGATGAAGGATGACACCGGCTACTGCCCACTCCATGGTCCGAGTGCGTTGATGAAACTTACAATTTTGGAAAGCTAATGGCAGGACCTTTCCACCGATTTATGCCACTTGGTCAGAATATTTTTCTAAAGTAACGAAAAAAGGCACTGAAAACGCGCATTTTTAGTTAGCCTACACTGGCATGATGAAGGATGACACTGGCTACTGTCCACTCCATGTTCCGAGTGCGTTGATGAAACTTACAATTTTGGAAAGCTAATGACAGCGCCTTTCTACCGATGTATGCCACTTGGCTAGAATATTTTTCTAAAGTTACGAAAACAGGCACTAAAAACGCGCATTTTTAGTTAGCCTACACTGGCAGGATGAAGGATGACACTGGCTACTGTCCACTCCATGGTCCGAGTGCGTTGATGAAACTTACCATTTTGGAAAGCTAATGGCAGCACCTTTCCAGCGATATATGCCACTTGGCCAGAATATTTTTCTAAAGTTACGAAAAAAGGCACTGAAAACGCGCATTTTTAGTTAGCCTACACTGGCATGATGAAGTGGCCACTGCCCACTCCATGGTCCGAGTGCGTTGATGAAACTTACAATTTTGGAAAGCTAATGGCAGGACCTTTCCACCGATATATGCCACTTGGTCAGAATATTTTTCTAAAGTTACGAAAAAAGGCACTGAAAACGCGCATTTTTAGTTAGCCTACACTGGCATGATGAAGGATGACACTGGCTACTGTCCACTCCATATTCCGAGTGCGTTGATGAAACTTACAATTTTGGAAAGCTAATGGCAGCACCTTTCTACCGATATATGCCGCTTGGCCAGAATATTTTTCTAAAGTTACGAAAACAGGCACTGAAAACGCGCATTTTTAGTTAGCCTACACTGGCAGGATGAAGGATGACACTGGCTACTGTCCACTCCATGGTCCGAGTGCGTTGATGAAACTTACCATTTTGGAAAGCTAATGGCAGCACCTTTCCAGCGATATATGCCACTTGGCTAGAACATTTTTCTAAAGTTACGAAAAAAGGCACTGAAAACGCGCATTTTTAATTAGTCTACATTGGCATGATGAAGTGGCCACTGCCCACTCCATGGTCCGAGTGCGTTGATGAAACTTACAATTTTGGAAAGCTAATGGCAGGACCTTTCCACCGATATATGCCACTTGGTCAGAATATTTTTCTAAAGTTACGAAAAAAGGCACTGAAAACGCGCATTTTTAGTTAGCCTACACTGGCAGGATGAAGGATGACACTGGCTACTGTCCACTCCATGGTCCGAGTGCGTTGATGAAACTTACCATTTTGGAAAGCTAATGGCAGCACCTTTCCAGCGATATATGCCACTTGGCCAGAATATTTTTCTAAAGTTACGAAAACAGGCACTGAAAACGCGCATTTTTAGTTAGCCTACACTGGCAGGATGAAGGATGACACTGGCTACTGTCCACTCCATGGTCCGAGTGCGTTGATGAAACTTACCATTTTGGAAAGCTAATGGCAGCACCTTTCCAGCGATATATGCCACTTGGCGAGGATATTTTTCTAAAGTTACGAAAACAGGCACTGAAAACGCGCATTTTTAGTTAGCCTACACTGGCAGGATGAAGGATGACACTGGCTACTGTCCACTCCATGGTCCGAGTGCGTTGATGAAACTTACCATTTTGGAAAGCTAATGGCAGCACCTTTCCACCGATATATGCCACTTGGCCAGAACATTTTTCTAAAGTTACGAAAAAAGGCACTGAAAACGCGCATTTTAGTTAGCCTACACTGGCAGGATGAAGTGGCCACTGCCCACTCCATGGTCCGAGTGCGTTGATGAAACTTACCATTTTGGAAAGCTAATGGCAGCACCTTTCCAGCGATATATGCCACTTGGTCAGAATATTTTTCTAAAGTTACGAAAAAAGGCACTGAAAACGCGCATTTTTAGATGCCTACACTGGCATGATGAAGTGGCCACTGCCCACTCCATGGTTCGAGTGCGTTGATGAAACTTACCATTTTGGAAAGCTAATGGCAGCGCCTTTCCAGCGATATATGCCACTTGGCCAGAATATTTTTCTAAAGTTACGAAAAAAGGCACTGAAAACGCGCATTTTTAGTTAGCCTACACTGGCAGGATGAAGGATGACACTGGCTACTGTCCACTCCATGGTCCGAGTGCGTTGATGAAACTTACAATTTTGGAAAGCTAATGGCAGCACCTTTCCAGCGATATATGCCACTTGGCCAGAATATTTTTCTAAAGTTACGAAAAAAGGCACTGAAAACGCGCATTTTTAGTTAGCCTACACTGGCATGATGAAGTGGCCACTGCCCACTCCATGGTCCGAGTGCGTTGATGAAACTTACAATTTTGGAAAGCTAATGGCAGGACCTTTCCACCGATATATGCCACTTGGTCAGAATATTTTTCTAAAGTTACGAAAAAAGGCACTGAAAACGCGCATTTTTAGTTAGCCTACACTGGCATGATGAAGGATGACACTGGCTACTGTCCACTCCATGGTCCGAGTGCGTTGATGAAAATTACAATTTTGGAAAGCTAATGGCAGCACCTTTCTACCGATATATGCCACTTGGCCAGAATATTTTTCTAAAGTTACGAAAACAGGCACTGAAAACGCGCATTTTTAGTTAGTCTACACTGGCAGGATGAAGGATGACACTGGCTACTGTCCACTCCATGGTCCGAGTGCGTTGATGAAACTTACCATTTTGGAAAGCTAATGGCAGCACCTTTCCAGCGATATATGCCACTTGGCTAGAACATTTTTCTAAAGTTACGAAAAAAGGCACTGAAAACGCGCATTTTTAATTAGCCTACATTGGCATGATGAAGTGGCCACTGCCCACTCCATGGTCCGAGTGCGTTGATGAAACTTACCATTTTGGAAAGCTAATGGCAGCACCTTTCCAGCGATATATGCCACTTGGTCAGAATATTTTTCTAAAATTACGAAAACAGGCACTGAAAACGCGCATTTTCAGTTAGCCTACACTGGCAGGATGAAGGATGACACTGGCTACTGCCCACTCCATGGTCCGAGTGCGTTGATGAAACTTACCATTTTGGAAAGCTAATGGCAGCACCTTTCCAGCGATATGTGCCACTTGGCCAGAATATTTTTCTAAAGTTACGAAAACAGGCACTGAAAACGGGCATGATGAAGGAAGACACTGGCTACTGTCCACTCCATGGTCCGAGTGCGTTGATGAAGCTTACAATTTTGGAAAGCTAATGGCAGCACCTTTCCAGCGATATATGCCACTTGGCCAGAATATTTTTCTAAAGTTACGAAAAAAGGCACTGAAAACGCGCATTTTTAGTTAGCCTACACTGGCAGGATGAAGGATGACACCGGCTACTGCCCACTCCATGGTCCGAGTGCGTTGATGAAACTTACAATTTTGGAAAGCTAATGGCAGGACCTTTCCACCGATTTATGCCACTTGGTCAGAATATTTTTCTAAAGTAACGAAAACAGGCACTGAAAACGCGCATTTTTAGTTAGCCTACACTGGCATGATGAAGGATGACACTGGCTACTGTCCACTCCATATTCCGAGTGCGTTGATGAAACTTACAATTTTGGAAAGCTAATGACAGCGCCTTTCTACCGATGTATGCCACTTGGCTAGAATATTTTTCTAAAGTTACGAAAACAGGCACTAAAAACGCGCATTTTTAGTTAGCCTACACTGGCAGGATGAAGGATGACACTGGCTACTGTCCACTCCATGGTCCGAGTGCGTTGATGAAACTTACAATTTTGGAAAGCTAATGGCAGCACCTTTCCAGCGATATATGCCACTTGGCCAGAATATTTTTCTAAAGTTACGCAAAAAGGCACTGAAAACGCGCATTTTTAGTTAGCCTACACTGGCATGATGAAGTGGCCACTGCCCACTCCATGGTCCGAGTGCGTTGATGAAACTTACAATTTTGGAAAGCTAATGGCAGCACCTTTCCACCGATATATGCCACTTGGTCAGAATATTTTTCTAAAGTTACGAAAAAAGGCACTGAAAACGCGCATTTTTAGTTAGCCTACACTGGCATGATGAAGGATGACACTGGCTACTGTCCACTCCATATTCCGAGTGCGTTGATGAAACTTACAATTTTGGAAAGCTAATGGCAGCACCTTTCTACCGATATATGCCGCTTGGCCAGAATATTTTTCTAAAGTTACGAAAACAGGCACTGAAAACGCGCATTTTTAGTTAGCCTACACTGGCAGGATGAAGGATGACACTGGCTACTGTCCACTCCATGGTCCGAGTGCGTTGATGAAACTTACCATTTTGGAAAGCTAATGGCAGCACCTTTCCAGCGATATATGCCACTTGGCTAGAACATTTTTCTAAAGTTACGAAAAAAGGCACTGAAAACGCGCATTTTTAATTAGTCTACATTGGCATGATGAAGTGGCCACTGCCCACTCCATGGTCCGAGTGCGTTGATGAAACTTACAATTTTGGAAAGCTAATGGCAGGACCTTTCCACCGATATATGCCACTTGGTCAGAATATTTTTCTAAAGTTACGAAAAAAGGCACTGAAAACGCGCATTTTTAGTTAGCCTACACTGGCAGGATGAAGGATGACACTGGCTACTGTCCACTCCATGGTCCGAGTGCGTTGATGAAACTTACCATTTTGGAAAGCTAATGGCAGCACCTTTCCAGCGATATATGCCACTTGGCCAGAATATTTTTCTAAAGTTACGAAAACAGGCACTGAAAACGCGCATTTTTAGTTAGCCTACACTGGCAGGATGAAGGATGACACTGGCTACTGTCCACTCCATGGTCCGAGTGCGTTGATGAAACTTACCATTTTGGAAAGCTAATGGCAGCACCTTTCCAGCGATATATGCCACTTGGCGAGGATATTTTTCTAAAGTTACGAAAACAGGCACTGAAAACGCGCATTTTTAGTTAGCCTACACTGGCAGGATGAAGGATGACACTGGCTACTGTCCACTCCATGGTCCGAGTGCGTTGATGAAACTTACCATTTTGGAAAGCTAATGGCAGCACCTTTCCACCGATATATGCCACTTGGCCAGAACATTTTTCTAAAGTTACGAAAAAAGGCACTGAAAACGCGCATTTTAGTTAGCCTACACTGGCAGGATGAAGTGGCCACTGCCCACTCCATGGTCCGAGTGCGTTGATGAAACTTACCATTTTGGAAAGCTAATGGCAGCACCTTTCCAGCGATATATGCCACTTGGTCAGAATATTTTTCTAAAGTTACGAAAAAAGGCACTGAAAACGCGCATTTTTAGATGCCTACACTGGCATGATGAAGTGGCCACTGCCCACTCCATGGTTCGAGTGCGTTGATGAAACTTACCATTTTGGAAAGCTAATGGCAGCGCCTTTCCAGCGATATATGCCACTTGGCCAGAATATTTTTCTAAAGTTACGAAAAAAGGCACTGAAAACGCGCGTTTTTAGTTAGCCTACTCTGGCATGATGAAGTGGCCACTGCCCACTCCATGGTCCGAGTGCGTTGATGAAACTTACCATTTTGGAAAGCTAATGGCAGCACCTTTCCAGCGATATATGCCTCTTGGTCAGAATATTTTTCTAAAGTTACGAAAAAAGGCACTGAAAACGCGCATTTTTAGATGCCTACACTGGCATGATGAAGTGGCCACTGCCCACTCCATGGTCCGAGTGCGTTGATGAAACTTACCACTTTGGAAAGCTAATGGCAGCACCTTTCCACCGATATATGCCACTTGGTCAGAATATTTTTCTAAAATTACGAAAAAAGGCACTGAAAACGCGCATTTTTAGTTAGCCTACACTGGCATGATGAAGGATGACACTGGCTACTGTCCATTCCATGGTCCGAGTGCGTTGATGAAACTTACCATTTTGGAAAGCTAATGGCAGCACCTTTCCACCGATATTGGTCACCGACTTGGTCAGAATATTTTTCTAAAGTTACGAAAACAGGCACTGAAAACGCGCATTTTTAGATGCCTACACTGGCATGATGAAGTGGCCACTGCCCACTCCATGGTTCGAGTGCGTTGATGAAACTTACCATTTTGGAAAGCTAATGGCAGCGCCTTTCCAGCGATATATGCCACTTGGCCAGAATATTTTTCTAAAGTTACGAAAAAAGGCACTGAAAACGCGCGTTTTTAGTTAGCCTACTCTGGCATGATGAAGTGGCCACTGCCCACTCCATGGTCCGAGTGCGTTGATGAAACTTACCATTTTGGAAAGCTAATGGCAGCACCTTTCCAGCGATATATGCCTCTTGGTCAGAATATTTTTCTAAAGTTACGAAAAAAGGCACTGAAAACGCGCATTTTTAGATGCCTACACTGGCATGATGAAGTGGCCACTGCCCACTCCATGGTCCGAGTGCGTTGATGAAACTTACAATTTTGGAAAGCTAATGGCAGCACCTTTCCACCGATATATGCCACTTGGTCAGAATATTTTTCTAAAATTACGAAAAAAGGCACTGAAAACGCGCATTTTTAGTTAGCCTACACTGGCAGGATGAAGGATGACACTGGCTACTGCCCACTCCATGGTCCGAGTGCGTTGATGAAACTTACCATTTTGGAAAGCTAATGGCAGCACCTTTCTACCGATATATGCCACTTGGTCAGAATATTTTTCTAAAGTTACGAAAAAAGGCACTGAAAACGCGCATTTTTAGATGCCTACACTGGGATGATGAAGTGGCCACTGCCCACTCCATTGTCCGAGTGCGTTGATGAAACTTACCATTTTGGAAAGCTAATGGCAGGACCTTTCCACGGATATATGCCACTTGGTCAGAATATTTTTCTAAAGTTACGAAAAAAGGCACTGAAAACGCGCATTTTTAGTTAGCCTACACTGGCATGTTGAAGGATGACACTGGCTACTGTCCACTCCATGGTCCGAGTGCGTTGATGAAACTTACAATTTTGGAAAGCTAATGGCAGCACCTTTCCACCGATATATGCCACTTGGTCAGAATATTTTTCTAAAATTACGAAAAAAGGCACTGAAAACGCGCATTTTTAGTTAGCCTACACTGGCATGATGAAGGATGACACTGGCTACTGTCCACTCCATGGTCCGAGTGCGTTGATGAAACTTACAATTTTGGAAAGCTAATGGCAGCACCTTTCTACCGATATATGCCGCTTGGCCAGAATATTTTTCTAAAGTTACGAAAACAGGCACTGAAAACGCGCATTTTTAGTTAGCCTACACTGGCAGGATGAAGGATGACACTGGTTACTGCCCACTCCATGGTCCGAGTGCGTTGATGAAACTTACCATTTTGGAAAGCTAATGGCAGCACCTTTCCAGCGATATATGCCACTTGGTCAGAATATTTTTCTAAAGTTACGAAAATAGGCACTGAAAACGCGCATTTTTAGTTAGCCTACACTGGCAGGATGAAGGATGACACTGGCTGCTGCCCACTCCATGGGCCGAGTGCGTTGATGAAACTTACCATTTTAAAGAGCTAATGGCAGCACCTTTCCAGCGATATATGCCTCTTGGCCAGAATATTTTTCTAAAGTTACGAAAAAAGGCACTGAAAACGCGCATTTTTAGTTAGCCTACACTGGCATGATGAAGTGGCCACTGCCCACTCCATGGTCCGAGTGCGTTGATGAAACTTACCATTTTGGAAAGCTAATGGCAGCACCTTTCCAGCGATATATGCCACTTGGCCAGAATATTTTTCTAAAGTTACGAAAACAGGCACTGAAAACGCGCATTTTTAGTTAGCCTACACTGGCAGGATGAAGGATGAGACTGGTTACTGCCCACTCCATGGTCCGAGTGCGTTGATGAAACTTACCATTTTGGAAAGCTAATGGCAGCACCTTTCCAGGGATATATGCCACTTGGTCAGAATATTTTTCTAAAGTTACGAAAACAGGCACTGAAAACGCGCATTTTTAGTTAGCCTACACTGGCAGGATGAAGGATGACACTGGCTACTGTCCACTCCATGGTCCGAGTGCGTTGATGAAACTTACAATTTTGGAAAGCTAATGGCAGCACCTTTCTACCGATATATGCCACTTGATCAGAATATTTTTCTAAAGTTACGAAAAAAGGCACTGAAAACGCGCATTTTTAGATGCCTACACTGGCATGATGAAGTGGCCACTGCCCACTCCATGGTCCGAGTGCGTTGATGAAACTTACAATTTTGGAAAGCTAATGGGAGGACCTTTCCACCGATATATGCCACTTGATCAGAATATTTTTCTAAAGTTACGAAAAAAGGCACTGAAAACGCGCATTTTTAGTTAGCCTACACTGGCATGATGAAGGATGACACTGGCTACTGTCCACTCCATGGTCCGAGTGCGTTGATGAAACTTACAATTTTGGAAAGCTAATGGCAGCACCTTTCTACCGATATATGCCACTTGGTCAGAATATTTTTCTAAAGTTACGAAAACAGGCACTGAAAACGCGCATTTTTAGTTAGCCTACACTGGCAGGATGAAGGATGACACTGGCTACTGCCCACTCCATGGTCCGAGTGCGTTGATGAAACTTACCATTTTGGAAAGCTAATGGCAGCACCTTTCCAGCGATATATGCCACTTGGTCAGAATATTTTTCTAAAGTTACGAAAAAAGGCACTGAAAACGCGCATTTTTAGTTAGCCTACACTGGCATGATGAAGGATGACACTGGCTACTGTCCACTCCATATTCCGAGTGCGTTGATGAAACTTACAATTTTGGAAAGCTAATGGCAGCACCTTTCTACCGATATATGCCACTTGGTCAGAATATTTTTCTAAAGTTACGAAAAAAGGCACTGAAAACGCGCATTTTAGTTAGCCTACACTGGCAGGATGAAGTGGCCACTGCCCACTCCATGGTCCGAGTGCGTTGATGAAACTTACCATTTTGTTAAGCTAATGGCAGCACCTTTCCAGCGATATATGCCACTTGGCCAGAATATTTTTCTAAAGTTACGAAAACAGGCACTGAAAACGCGCATTTTTAGTTAGCCTACACTGACAGGATGAAGGATGACACTGGCTACTGTCCACTCCATGGTCCGAGTGCGTTGATGAAACTTACAATTTTGGAAAGCTAATGACAGCGCCTTTCTACCGATGTATGCCACTTGGCTAGAATATTTTTCTAAAGTTACGAAAACAGGCACTAAAAACACGCATTTTTAGTTAGCCTACACTGGAAGGATGACACTGGCTACTGTCCACTCCATGGTCCGAGTGCGTTGATGAAACTTACCATTTTGGAAAGCTAATGGCAGCACCTTTCCAGCGATATATGCCACTTGGTCAGAATATTTTTCTAAAGTTACGAAAACAGGCACTGAAAACGCGCATTTTCAGTTAGCCTACACTGGCAGGATGAAGGATGACACTGGCTACTGCCCACTCCATGGTCCGAGTGCGTTGATGAAACTTACCATTTTGGAAAGCTAATGGCAGCACCTTTCCAGCGATATGTGCCACTTGGCCAGAATATTTTTCTAAAGTTACGAAAACAGGCACTGAAAACGCGCATGATGAAGGAAGACACTGGCTACTGTCCACTCCATGGTCCGAGTGCGTTGATGAAGCTTACAATTTTGGAAAGCTAATGGCAGCACCTTTCCAGCGATATATGCCACTTGGCCAGAATATTTTTCTAAAGTTACGAAAAAAGGCACTGAAAACGCGCATTTTTAGTTAGCCTACACTGGCATGATGAAGTGGCCACTGCCCACTCCATGGTCCGAGTGCGTTGATGAAACTTACAATTTTGGAAAGCTAATGGCAGGACCTTTCCACCGATTTATGCCACTTGGTCAGAATATTTTTCTAAAGTAACGAAAAAAGGCACTGAAAACGCGCATTTTTAGTTAGCCTACACTGGCATGATGAAGGATGACACTGGCTACTGTCCACTCCATGGTCCGAGTGCGTTGATGAAACTTACAATTTTGGAAAGCTAATGACAGCGCCTTTCTACCGATGTATGCCACTTGGCTAGAATATTTTTCTAAAGTTACGAAAACAGGCACTAAAAACGCGCGTTTTTAGTTAGCCTACACTGGCAGGATGAAGGATGACACTGGCTACTGTCCACTCCATGGTCCGAGTGCGTTGATGAAACTTACAATTTTGGAAAGCTAATGGCAGCACCTTTCCAGCGATATATGCCACTTGGCCAGAATATTTTTCTAAAGTTACGAAAAAAGGCACTGAAAACGCGCATTTTTAGTTAGCCTACACTGGCATGATGAAGTGGCCACTGCCCACTCCATGGTCCGAGTGCGTTGATGAAACTTACAATTTTGGAAAGCTAATGGCAGGACCTTTCCACCGATATATGCCACTTGGTCAGAATATTTTTCTAAAGTTACGAAAAAAGGCACTGAAAACGCGCATTTTTAGTTAGCCTACACTGGCATGATGAAGGATGACACTGGCTACTGTCCACTCCATATTCCGAGTGCGTTGATGAAACTTGCAATTTTGGAAAGCTAATGGCAGCACCTTTCTACCGATATATGCCGCTTGGCCAGAATATTTTTCTAAAGTTACGAAAACAGGCACTGAAAACGGGCATTTTTAGTTAGCCTACACTGGCAGGATGAAGGATGACACTGGCTACTGTCCACTCCATGGTCCGAGTGCGTTGATGAAACTTACCATTTTGGAAAGCTAATGGCAGCACCTTTCCAGCGATATATGCCACTTGGCCAGAATATTTTTCTAAAGTTACGAAAACAGGCACTGAAAACGCGCATTTTTAGTTAGCCTACATTGGCATGATGAAGTGGCCACTGCCCACTCCATGGTCCGAGTGCGTTGATGAAACTTACAATTTTGGAAAGCTAATGGCAGCACCTTTCCAGCGATATATGCCACTTGGCCAGAATATTTTTCTAAAGTTACGAAAACAGGCACTGAAAACGCGCATTTTTAGTTAGCCTACACTGGCAGGATGAAGGATGACACTGGCTACTGTCCACTCCATGGTCCGAGTGCGTTGATGAAACTTACCATTTTGGAAAGCTAATGGCAGCACCTTTCCAGCGATATATGCCACTTGGCGAGGATATTTTTCTAAAGTTACGAAAACAGGCACTGAAAACGCGCATTTTTAGTTAGCCTACACTGGCAGGATGAAGGATGACACTGGCTACTGTCCACTCCATGGTCCGAGTGCGTTGATGAAACTTACCATTTTGGAAAGCTAATGGCAGCACCTTTCCACCGATATATGCCACTTGGCCAGAACATTTTTCTAAAGTTACGAAAAAAGGCACTGAAAACGCGCATTTTAGTTAGCCTACACTGGCAGGATGAAGTGGCCACTGCCCACTCCATGGTCCGAGTGTGTTGATGAAACTTACCATTTTGGAAAGCTAATGGCAGCACCTTTCCAGCGATATATGCCACTTGGTCAGAATATTTTTCTAAAGTTACGAAAAAAGGCACTGAAAACGCGCATTTTTAGATGCCTACACTGGCATGATGAAGTGGCCACTGCCCACTCCATGGTTCGAGTGCGTTGATGAAACTTACCATTTTGGAAAGCTAATGGCAGCGCCTTTCCAGCGATATATGCCACTTGGCCAGAATATTTTTCTAAAGTTACGAAAAAAGGCACTGAAAACGCGCATTTTTAGTTAGCCTACACTGGCATGATGAAGGATGACACTGGCTACTGTCCACTCCATGGTCCGAGTGCGTTGATGAAACTTACAATTTTGGAAAGCTAATGGCAGCACCTTTCTACCGATATATGCCACTTGGCCAGAATATTTTTCTAAAGTTACGAAAACAGGCTTTGAAAACGCGCATTTTTAGTTAGCCTACACTGGCAGGATGAAGGATGACACTGGCTACTGTCCACTCCATGGTCCGAGTGCGTTGATGAAACTCACAATTTGGGAAAGCTAATGGCAGCACCTTTCTACCGATATATGCCACTTGGCCAGAATATTTTTCTAAAGTTACGAAAACAGGCACTGAAAACGCGAATTTTTAGTTAGCCTACACTGGCAGGATGAAGGATGACACTGGCTACTGTCCACTCCATGGTCCGAGTGCGTTGATGAAACTTACAATTTTGGAAAGCTAATGGCAGCACCTTTCTACCGATATATGCCACTTGGCCAGAATATTTTTCTAAAGTTACGAAAACAGGCACTGAAAACGCGCATTTTTAGTTAGCCTACACTGGCAGGATGAAGGATGACACTGGCTACTGTCCACTCCATGGTCCGAGTGCGTTGATGAAACTTACCATTTTGGAAAGCTAATGGCAGCACCTTTCCAGCGATATATGCCGCTTGGCCAGAATATTTTTCTAAAGTTACGAAAACAGGCACTGAAAACGCGAATTTTTAGTTAGCCTACACTGGCAGGATGAAGGATGACACTGGCTACTGTCCACTCCATGGTCCGAGTGCGTTGATGAAACTTACAATTTTGGAAAGCTAATGGCAGCACCTTTCCAGCGATATATGCCACTTGGCCAGAATATTTTTCTAAAGTTACGAAAACAGGCACTGAAAACGCGCATTTTTAGTTAGCCTACACTGGCAGGATGAAGGATGACACTGGCTACTGTCCACTCCATGGTCCGAGTGCGTTGATGAAACTTACAATTTTGGAAAGCTAATGGCAGCACCTTTCCAGCGATATATGCCACTTGGCCAGAATATTTTTCTAAAGTTACGAAAACAGGCACTGAAAACGCGCATTTTTAGTTAGCCTACACTGGCAGGATGAAGGATGACACTGGCTACTGTCCACTCCATGGTCCGAGTGCGTTGATGAAACTTACAATTTTGGAAAGCTAATGGCAGCACCTTTCCAGCGATATATGCCACTTGGTCAGAATATTTTTCTAAAGTTACGAAAAAAGGCACTGAAAACGCGCATTTTTAGATGCCTACACTGGCATGATGAAGTGGCCACTGCCCACTCCATGGTTCGAGTGTGTTGATGAAACTTACCATTTTGGAAAGCTAATGGCAGCACCTTTCCAGCGATATATGCCACTTGGTCAGAATATTTTTCTAAAGTTACGAAAAAAGGCACTGAAAACGCGCATTTTTAGATGCCTACACTGGCATGATGAAGTGGCCACTGCCCACTCCATGGTTCGAGTGCGTTGATGAAACTTACCATTTTGGAAAGCTAATGGCAGCGCCTTTCCAGCGATATATGCCACTTGGCCAGAATATTTTTCTAAAGTTACGAAAAAAGGCACTGAAAACGCGCATTTTTAGTTAGCCTACACTGGCATGATGAAGGATGACACTGGCTACTGTCCACTCCATGGTCCGAGTGCGTTGATGAAACTTACAATTTTGGAAAGCTAATGGCAGCACCTTTCTACCGATATATGCCACTTGGCCAGAATATTTTTCTAAAGTTACGAAAACAGGCTTTGAAAACGCGCATTTTTAGTTAGCCTACACTGGCAGGATGAAGGATGACACTGGCTACTGTCCACTCCATGGTCCGAGTGCGTTGATGAAACTCACAATTTGGGAAAGCTAATGGCAGCACCTTTCTACCGATATATGCCACTTGGCCAGAATATTTTTCTAAAGTTACGAAAACAGGCACTGAAAACGCGAATTTTTAGTTAGCCTACACTGGCAGGATGAAGGATGACACTGGCTACTGTCCACTCCATGGTCCGAGTGCGTTGATGAAACTTACAATTTTGGAAAGCTAATGGCAGCACCTTTCTACCGATATATGCCACTTGGCCAGAATATTTTTCTAAAGTTACGAAAACAGGCACTGAAAACGCGCATTTTTAGTTAGCCTACACTGGCAGGATGAAGGATGACACTGGCTACTGTCCACTCCATGGTCCGAGTGCGTTGATGAAACTTACCATTTTGGAAAGCTAATGGCAGCACCTTTCCAGCGATATATGCCGCTTGGCCAGAATATTTTTCTAAAGTTACGAAAACAGGCACTGAAAACGCGAATTTTTAGTTAGCCTACACTGGCAGGATGAAGGATGACACTGGCTACTGTCCACTCCATGGTCCGAGTGCGTTGATGAAACTTACAATTTTGGAAAGCTAATGGCAGCACCTTTCCAGCGATATATGCCACTTGGCCAGAATATTTTTCTAAAGTTACGAAAACAGGCACTGAAAACGCGCATTTTTAGTTAGCCTACACTGGCAGGATGAAGGATGACACTGGCTACTGTCCACTCCATGGTCCGAGTGCGTTGATGAAACTTACAATTTTGGAAAGCTAATGGCAGCACCTTTCCAGCGATATATGCCACTTGGCCAGAATATTTTTCTAAAGTTACGAAAACAGGCACTGAAAACGCGCATTTTTAGTTAGCCTACACTGGCAGGATGAAGGATGACACTGGCTACTGTCCACTCCATGGTCCGAGTGCGTTGATGAAACTTACCATTTTGGAAAGCTAATGGCAGCACCTTTCCAGTGATATATGCCACTTGGCCAGAATATTTTTCTAAAGTTACGAAAACAGGCACTGAAAACGCGAATTTTTAGTTAGCCTACACTGGCAGGATGAAGGATGACACTGGCTACTGTCCACTCCATGGTCCGAGTGCGTTGATGAAACTTACAATTTTGGAAAGCTAATGGCAGCACCTTTCCAGCGATATATGCCACTTGGCCAGAATATTTTTCTAAAGTTACGAAAACAGGCACTGAAAACGCGCATTTTTAGTTGCCTACACTGGCATGATGAAGTGGCCACTGCCCACTCCATGGTTCGAGTGCGTTGATGAAACTTACCATTTTGGAAAGCTAATGGCAGCGCCTTTCCAGCGATATATGCCACTTGGCCAGAATATTTTTCTAAAGTTACGAAAAAAGGCACTGAAAACGCGCATTTTTAGTTAGCCTACACTGGCATGATGAAGGATGACACTGGCTACTGTCCACTCCATGGTCCGAGTGCGTTGATGAAACTTACAATTTTGGAAAGCTAATGGCAGCACCTTTCTACCGATATATGCCACTTGGCCAGAATATTTTTCTAAAGTTACGAAAACAGGCACTGAAAACGCGTATTTTTAGTTAGCCTACACTGGCAGGATGAAGGATGACACTGGCTACTGTCCACTCCATGTGCGTCCGAGTGCGTTGATGAAACTTACCATTTTGGAAAGCTAATGGCAGCACCTTTCTACCGATATATGCCACTGGGCCAGAATATTTTTCTAAAGTTACGAAAACAGGCACTGAAAACGCGCATTTTTAGTTAGCCTACACTGGCAGGATGAAGGATGACACTGGCTACTGTCCACTCCATGGTCCGAGTGCGTTGATGAAACTTACCATTTTGGAAAGCTAATGGCAGCACCTTTCCAGCGATATATGCCACTTGGCCAGAATATTTTTCTAAAGTTACGAAAAAAGGCACTGAAAACGCGCATTTTTAGTTAGCCTACACTGGCATGATGAAGTGGCCACTGCCCACTCCATGGTCCGAGTGCGTTGATGAAACTTACAATTTTGGAAAGCTAATGGCAGGACCTTTCCACCGATATATGCCACTTGGTCAGAATATTTTTCTAAAGTTACGAAAAAAGTCACTGAAAACGCGCATTTTTAGTTAGCCTACACTGGCATGATGAAGGATGACACTGGCTACTGTCCACTCCATGGTCCGAGTGCGTTGATGAAACTTACAATTTTGGAAAGCTAATGGCAGGACCTTTCCACCGATATATGCCACTTGGTCAGAATATTTTTCTAAAGTTACGAAAACAGGCACTGAAAACGCGCGTTTTTAGTTAGCCTACACTGGCAGGATGAAGGATGACACTGGCTACTACCCACTCCATGGTCCGAGTGCGTTGATGAAACTTACCATTTTGGAAAGCTAATGGCAGCACCTTTCCACCGATATATGCCACTTGGTCAGAATATTTTTCTAAAGTTACGAAAACAGGCACTGAAAACGCGCATTTTTAGTTAGCCTACACTGGCAGGATGAAGGATGACACTGGCTACTGCCCACTCCATGGTCCGAGTGCGTTGATGAAACTTACCATTTTGGAAAGCTAATGGCAGCACCTTTCTACCGATATATGCCACTTGGTCAGAATATTTTTCTAAAGTTACGAAAAAAGGCACTGAAAACGCGCATTTTAGTTAGCCTACACTAGCAGGATGAAGTGGCCACTGCCCACTCCATGGTCCGAGTGCGTTGATGAAACTTACAATTTTGGAAAGCTAATGACAGCACCTTTCCACCGATATATGCCACTTGGCCAGAATATTTTCCTAAAGTTACGAAAACAGGCACTGAAAACGCGCGTTTTTAGTTAGCCTACACTGGCAGGATGAAGGATGACACTGGCTACTGTCCACTCCATGGTCCGAGTGCGTTGATGAAACTTACCATTTTGGAAAGCTAATGGCAGCACCTTTCCAGCGATATATGCCACTTGGCCAGAATATTTTTCTAAAGTTACGAAAACAGGCACTGAAAACGCGCATTTTTAGTTAGCCTACATTGGCATGATGAAGTGGCCACTGCCCACTCCATGGTCCGAGTGCGTTGATGAAACTTACAATTTTGGAAAGCTAATGGCAGCACCTTTCCAGCAATATATGCCACTTGGCCAGAATATTTTTCTAAAGTTACGAAAACAGGCACTGAAAACGCGCATTTTTAGTTAGCCTACATTGGCATGATGAAGTGGCCACTGCCCACTCCATGGTCCGAGTGCGTTGATGAAACTTACCATTTTGGAAAGCTAATGGCAGCACCTTTCCAGCGATATATGCCACTTGGCGAGAATATTTTTCTAAAGTTACGAAAACAGGCACTGAAAACGCGCATTTTTAGTTAGCCTACACTGGCAGGATGAAGGATGACACTGGCTACTGTCCACTCCATGGTCCGAGTGCGTTGATGAAACTTACAATTTTGGAAAGCTAATGGCAGCACCTTTCCACCGATATATACCACTTGGTCAGAATATTTTTCTAAAGTTACGAAAAAAGGCACTGAAAACGCGCATTTTTAGTTAGCCTACACTGGCATGATGAAGGATGACACTGGCTACTGTCCACTCCATGGTCCGAGTGCGTTGATGAAACTTACAATTTTGGAAAGCTAATGGCAGCACCTTTCTACCGATATATGCCACTTGGCCAGAATATTTTTCTAAAGTTACGAAAACAGGCACTGAAAACGCGCATTTTTAGTTAGCCTACACTGGCAGGATGAAGGATGACACTGGCTACTGTCCACTCAATGGTCCGAGTGCGTTGATGAAACTTACAATTTTGGAAAGCTAATGGCAGCACCTTTCCACCGATATATGCCACTTGGTCAGAATATTTTTCTAAAGTTACGAAAAAAGGCACTGAAAACGCGCATTTTTAGTTAGCCTACACTGGCATGATGAAGGATGACACTGGCTACTGTCCACTCCATGGTCCGAGTGCGTTGATGAAACTTACAATTTTGGAAAGCTAATGGCAGCACCTTTCTACCGATATATGCCACTTGGCGAGAATATTTTTCTAAAGTTACGAAAACAGGCACTGAAAACGCGCATTTTTAGTTAGCCTACACTGGCATGATGAAGGATGACACTGGCTACTGTCCACTCCATGGTCCGAGTGCGTTGATGAAACTTACAATTTTGGAAAGCTAATGGCAGCACCTTTCCACCGATATATGCCACTTGGTCAGAATATTTTTCTAAAGTTACGAAAACAGGCACTGAAAACGCGCATTTTTAGTTAGCCTACACTGGCAGGATGAAGGATGACACTGGCTACTGTCCACTCCATGGTCCGAGTGCGTTGATGAAACTTACAATTTTGGAAAGCTAATGGCAGCACCTTTCTACCGATATATGCCACTTGGCCAGAATATTTTTCTAAAGTTACGAAAACAGGCACTGAAAACGCGCATTTTTAGTTAGCCTACACTGGCAGGATGAAGGATGACACTGGCTACTGTCCACTCCATGGTCCGAGTGCGTTGATGAAACTTACTATTTTGGAAAGCTAATGGCAGCACCTTTCCACCGATATATGCCACTTGGTCAGAATATTTTTCTAAAGTTACGAAAACAGGCACTGAAAACGCGCATTTTTAGTTAGCCTACACTGGCAGGATGAAGGATGACACTGGCTACTGTCCACTCCATGGTCCGAGTGCGTTGATGAAACTTACAATTTTGGAAAGCTAATGGCAGCACCTTTCTACCGATATATGCCACTTGGCCAGAATATTTTTCTAAAGTTACGAAAAGAGGCACTGAAAACGCGCATTTTTAGTTAGCCTACACTGGCAGGATGAAGGATGACACTGGCTACTGTCCACTCCATGGTCCGAGTGCGTTGATGAAACTTACAATTTTGGAAAGCTAATGGCAGCACCTTTCCACCGATATATGCCACTTGGTCAGAATATTTTTCTAAAGTTACGAAAACAGGCACTGAAAAGGAGCATTTTTAGTTAGCCTACACTGGCATGATGAAGGATGACACTGGCTACTGTCCACTCCATGGTCCGAGTGCGTTGATGAAACTTACAATTTTGGAAAGCTAATGGCAGCACCTTTCTACCGATATATGCCACTTGGTCAGAATATTTTTCTAAAGTTACGAAAACAGGCACTGAAAACGCGCATTTTTCTTTAGCCTACACTGGCAGGATGAAGGATGACACTGGCTACTGTCCACTCCATGGTCCGAGTGCGTTGATGAAACTTACCATTTTGGAAAGCTAATGGCAGCACCTTTCCAGCGATATATGCCACTTGGCCAGAATATTTTTCTAAAGTTACGAAAACAGGCACTGAAAACGCGCATTTTTAGTTAGCCTGCACTGGCATGATGAAGTGGCCACTGCCCACTCCATGGTCCGAGTGCGTTGATGAAACTTACCATTTTGGAAAGCTAATGGCAGCACCTTTCCAGCGATATATGCCACTTGGCCAGAATATTTTTCTAAAGTTACGAAAACAGGCACTGAAAAGGAGCATTTTTAGTTAGCCTACACTGGCATGATGAAGTGGCCACTGCCCACTCCATGGTCCGAGTGCGTTGATGAAACTTACCATTTTGGAAAGCTAATGGCAGCACCTTTCCAGCGATATATGCCACTTGGCGAGAATATTTTTCTAAAGTTACGAAAACAGGCACTGAAAACGCGCATTTTTAGTTAGCCTACACTGGCAGGATGAAGGATGACACTGGCTACTGTCCACTCCATGGTCCGAGTGCGTTGATGAAACTTACAATTTTGGAAAGCTAATGGCAGCACCTTTCCACCGATATATGCCACTTGGTCAGAATATTTTTCTAAAGTTACGAAAAAAGGCACTGAAAACGCGCATTTTTAGTTAGCCTACACTGGCATGATGAAGGATGACACTGGCTACTGTCCACTCCATGGTCCGAGTGCGTTGATGAAACTTACAATTTTGGAAAGCTAATGGCAGCACCTTTCTACCGATATATGCCACTTGGCCAGAATATTTTTCTAAAGTTACGAAAACAGGCACTGAAAACGCGCATTTTTAGTTAGCCTACACTGGCAGGATGAAGGATGACACTGGCTACTGTCCACTCCATGGTCCGAGTGCGTTGATGAAACTTACAATTTTGGAAAGCTAATGGCAGCACCTTTCCACCGATATATGCCACTTGGTCAGAATATTTTTCTAAAGTTACGAAAACAGGCACTGAAAACGCCCATTTTTAGTTAGCCTACACTGGCAGGATGAAGGATGACACTGGCTACTGTCCACTCCATGGTCCGAGTGCGTTGATGAAACTTACAATTTTGGAAAGCTAATGGCAGCACCTTTCTACCGATATATGCCACTTGGCCAGAATATTTTTCTAAAGTTACGAAAACAGGCACTGAAAACGCGCATTTTTAGTTAGCCTACACTGGCAGGATGAAGGATGACACTGGCTACTGTCCACTCCATGGTCCGAGTGCGTTGATGAAACTTACAATTTTGGAAAGCTAATGGCAGCACCTTTCCACCGATATATGCCACTTGGTCAGAATATTTTTCTAAAGTTACGAAAACAGGCACTGAAAACGCGCATTTTTAGTTAGCCTACACTGGCAGGATGAAGGATGACACTGGCTACTGTCCACTCCATGGTCCGAGTGCGTTGATGAAACTTACAATTTTGGAAAGCTAATGGCAGCACCTTTCTACCGATATATGCCACTTGGCCAGAATATTTTTCTAAAGTTACGAAAACAGGCACTGAAAACGCGCATTTTTAGTTAGCCTACATTGGCATGATGAAGTGGCCACTGCCCACTCCATGGTCCGAGTGCGTTGATGAAACTTACCATTTTGGAAAGCTAATGGCAGCACCTTTCCAGCGATATATGCCACTTGGCCAGAATATTTTTCTAAAGTTACGAAAACAGGCACTGAAAACGCGCATTTTTAGTTAGCCTGCACTGGCAGGATGAAGGATGACACTGGCTACTGTCCACTCCATGGTCCGAGTGCGTTGATGAAACTTACAATTTTGGAAAGCTAATGGCAGCACCTTTCCACGGATATATACCACTTGGTCAGAATATTTTTCTAAAGTTACGAAAACAGGCACTGAAAAGGAGCATTTTTAGTTAGCCTACCATGGTCCGACTGCGTTGATGAAACTTAACATTTTGGAGAGCTAATGGCAGCACCTTTCCACCGATATATACCACTTGGTCAGAATATTTTTCTAAAGTTACGAAAACAGGCACTGAAAACGCGCATTTTTAGTTAGCCTACACTGGCAGGATGAAGGATGACACTGGCTACTGTCCACTCCATGGTCCGAGTGCGTTGATGAAACTTACCATTTTGGAAAGCTAATGGCAGCACCTTTCCAGCGATATATGCCACTTGGTCAGAATATTTTTCTAAAGTTACGAAAACAGGCACTGAAAACGCGCATTTTTAGTTAGCCTACACTGGCAGGATGAAGGATGACACTGGCTACTGTCCACTCCATGGTCCGAGTGCGTTGATGAATCTTACAATTTTGGAAAGCTAATGGCAGCACCTTTCTACCGATATATGCCACTTGGCCAGAATATTTTTCTAAAGTTACGAAAACAGGCACTGAAAACGCGCATTTTTAGTTAGCCTACATTGGCATGATGAAGTGGCCACTGCCCACTCCATGGTCCGAGTGCGTTGATGAAACTTACCATTTTGGAAAGCTAATGGCAGCACCTTTCCAGCGATATATGCCACTTGGCCAGAATATTTTTCTAAAGTTACGAAAACAGGCACTGAAAACGCGCATTTTTAGTTAGCCTACACTGGCAGGATGAAGGATGACACTGGCTACTGTCCACTCCATGGTCCGAGTGCGTTGATGAAACTTACAATTTTGGAAAGCTAATGGCATCACCTTTCCACCGATATATGCCACTTGGTCAGAATATTTTTCTAAAGTTACGAAAACAGGCACTGAAAACGCGCATTTTTAGTTAGCCTACACTGGCAGGATGAAGGATGACACTGGCTACTGTCCACTCCATGGTCCGAGTGCGTTGATGAAACTTACAATTTTGGAAAGCTAATGGCAGCACCTTTCCACCGATATATGCCACTTGGTCAGAATATTTTTCTAAAGTTACGAAAACAGGCACTGAAAACGCGCATTTTTAGTTAGCCTACACTGGCAGGATGAAGGATGACACTGGCTACTGTCCACTCCATGGTCCGAGTGCGTTGATGAAACTTACCATTTTGGAAAGCTAATGGCAGCACCTTTCCAGCGATATATGCCACTTGGTCAGAATATTTTTCTAAAGTTACGAAAACAGGCACTGAAAACGCGCATTTTTAGTTAGCCTACACTGGCAGGATGAAGGATGACACTGGCTACTGTCCACTCCATGGTCCGAGTGCGTTGATGAAACTTACAATTTTGGAAAGCTAATGGCAGCACCTTTCTACCGATATATGCCACTTGGCCAGAATATTTTTCTAAAGTTACGAAAACAGGCACTGAAAACGCGCATTTTTAGTTAGCCTACACTGGCATGATGAAGGATGACACTGGCTACTGTCCACTCCATGGTCCGAGTGCGTTGATGAAACTTACCATTTTGGAAAGCTAATGGCAGCACCTTTCCAGCGATATATGCCACTTGGTCAGAATATTTTTCTAAAGTTACGAAAACAGGCACTGAAAACGCGCATTTTTAGTTAGCCTACACTGGCATGATGAAGGATGACACTGGCTACTGTCCACTCCATGGTCCGAGTGCGTTGATGAAACTTACCATTTTGGAAAGCTAATGGCAGCACCTTTCCAGCGATATATGCCACTTGGCCAGAATATTTTTCTAAAGTTACGAAAACAGGCACTGAAAACGCGCATTTTTAGTTAGCCTACACTGGCAGGATGAAGGATGACACTGGCTACTGTCCACTCCATGGTCCGAGTGCGTTGATGAAACTTACAATTTTGGAAAGCTAATGGCAGCACCTTTCCACCGATATATGCCACTTGGTCAGAATATTTTTCTAAAGTTACGAAAACAGGCACTGAAAACGCGCATTTTTAGTTAGCCTACACTGGCAGGATGAAGGATGACACTGGCTACTGTCCACTCCATGGTCCGAGTGCGTTGATGAAACTTACAATTTTGGAAAGCTAATGGCAGCACCTTTTCACCGATATATGCCACTTGGTCAGAATATTTTTCTAAAGTTACGAAAACAGGCACTGAAAACGCGCATTTTTAGTTAGCCTACACTGGCAGGATGAAGGATGACACTGGCTACTGTCCACTCCATGGTCCGAGTGCGTTGATGAAACTTACCATTTTGGAAAGCTAATGGCAGCACCTTTCCAGCGATATATGCCACTTGGCCAGAATATTTTTCTAAAGTTACGAAAACAGGCACTGAAAACGCGCATTTTTAGTTAGCCTACATTGGCATGATGAAGTGGCCACTGCCCACTCCATGGTCCGAGTGCGTTGATGAAACTTACCATTTTGGAAAGCTAATGGCAGCACCTTTCCAGCGATATATGCCACTTGGCCAGAATATTTTTCTAAAGTTACGAAAACAGGCACTGAAAACGCGCATTTTTAGTTAGCCTACACTGGCATGATGAAGTGGCCACTGCCCACTCCATGGTCCGAGTGCGTTGATGAAACTTACCATTTTGGAAAGCTAATGGCAGCACCTTTCCAGCGATATATGCCACTTGGCGAGAATATTTTTCTAAAGTTACGAAAACAGGCACTGAAAACGCGCATTTTTAGTTAGCCTACACTGGCAGGATGAAGGATGACACTGGCTACTGTCCACTCCATGGTCCGAGTGCGTTGATGAAACTTACAATTTTGGAAAGCTAATGGCAGCACCTTTCCACCGATATATGCCACTTGGTCAGAATATTTTTCTAAAGTTACGAAAAAAGGCACTGAAAACGCGCATTTTTAGTTAGCCTACACTGGCATGATGAAGGATGACACTGGCTACTGTCCACTCCATGGTCCGAGTGCGTTGATGAAAATTACAATTTTGGAAAGCTAATGGCAGCACCTTTCTACCGATATATGCCACTTGGCCAGAATATTTTTCTAAAGTTACGAAAACAGGCACTGAAAACGCGCATTTTTAGTTAGCCTACACTGGCAGGATGAAGGATGACACTGGCTACTGTCCACTCCATGGTCCGAGTGCGTTGATGAAACTTACAATTTTGGAAAGCTAATGGCAGCACCTTTCCACCGATATATGCCACTTGGTCAGAATATTTTTCTAAAGTTACGAAAAACGCGCATTTTTAGTTAGCCTACACTGGCAGGATGAAGGATGACACTGGCTACTGTCCACTCCATGGTCCGAGTGCGTTGATGAAACTTACAATTTTGGAAAGCTAATGGCAGCACCTTTCTACCGATATATGCCACTTGGCGAGAATATTTTTCTAAAGTTACGAAAACAGGCACTGAAAACGCGCATTTTTAGTTAGCCTACACTGGCAGGATGAAGGATGACACTGGCTACTGTCCACTCCATGGTCCGAGTGCGTTGATGAAACTTACAATTTTGGAAAGCTAATGGCAGCACCTTTCCACCGATATATGCCACTTGGTCAGAATATTTTTCTAAAGTTACGAAAAAAGGCACTGAAAACGCGCATTTTTAGTTAGCCTACACTGGCATGATGAAGGATGACACTGGCTACTGTCCACTCCATGGTCCGAGTGCGTTGATGAAAATTACAATTTTGGAAAGCTAATGGCAGCACCTTTCTACCGATATATGCCACTTGGCCAGAATATTTTTCTAAAGTTACGAAAAAAGGCACTGAAAACGCGCATTTTTAGTTAGCCTACACTGGCAGGATGAAGGATGACACTGGCTACTGTCCACTCCATGGTCCGAGTGCGTTGATGAAACTTACAATTTTGGAAATCTAATGGCAGCACCTCTCCACCGATATATGCCACTTGGCCAGAATATTTTTCCAAAGTTACGAAAACAGGCACTGAAAACGAGCATTTTTAGCTAGCCTACACTGGCAGGATGAAGGATGACACTGGCTACTGTCCACTCCATGGTCCGAGTGCGTTGATGAAACTTACAATTTTGGAAAGCTAATGGCAGCACCTTTCTACCGATATATGCCACTTGGCCAGAATATTTTTCTAAAGTTACGAAAACAGGCACTGAAAACGCGCATTTTTAGTTAGCCTACACTGGCAGGATGAAGGATGACACTGGCTACTGTCCACTCCATGGTCCGAGTGCGTTGATGAAACTTACAATTTTGGAAAGCTAATGGCAGCACCTTTCCACCGATATATGCCACTTGGTCAGAATATTTTTCTAAAGTTACGAAAACAGGCACTGAAAACGCGCATTTTTAGTTAGCCTACACTGGCAGGATGAAGGATGACACTGGCTACTGTCCACTCCATGGTCCGAGTGCGTTGATGAAACTTACAATTTTGGAAAGCTAATGGCAGCACCTTTCTACCGATATATGCCACTTGGCCAGAATATTTTTCTAAAGTTACGAAAACAGGCACTGAAAACGCGCATTTTTAGTTAGCCTACACTGGCAGGATGAAGGATGACACTGGCTACTGTCCACTCCATGGTCCGAGTGCGTTGATGAAACTTACAATTTTGGAAAGCTAATGGCAGCACCTTTCCACCGATATATGCCACTTGGTCAGAATATTTTTCTAAAGTTACGAAAAAAGGCACTGAAAACGCGCATTTTTAGTTAGCCTACACTGGCATGATGAAGGATGACACTGGCTACTGTCCACTCCATGGACGGAGTGCGTTGATGAAACTTACAATTTTGGAAAGCTAATGGCAGCACCTTTCTACCGATATATGCCACTTGGCGAGAATATTTTTCTAAAGTTACGAAAACAGGCACTGAAAACGCGCATTTTTAGTTAGCCTACACTGGCAGGATGAAGGATGACACTGGCTACTGTCCACTCCATGGTCCGAGTGCGTTGATGAAACTTACAATTTTGGAAAGCTAATGGCAGCACCTTTCCACCGATATATGCCACTTGGTCAGAATATTTTTCTAAAGTTACGAAAACAGGCACTGAAAACGCGCATTTTTAGTTAGCCTACACTGGCAGGATGAAGGATGACACTGGCTACTGTCCACTCCATGGTCCGAGTGCGTTGATGAAACTTACAATTTTGGAAAGCTAATGGCAGCACCTTTCTACCGATATATGCCACTTGGCGAGAATATTTTTCTAAAGTTACGAAAACAGGCACTGAAAACGCGCATTTTTAGTTAGCCTACACTGGCAGGATGAAGGATGACACTGGCTACTGTCCACTCCATGGTCCGAGTGCGTTGATGAAACTTACTATTTTGGAAAGCTAATGGCAGCACCTTTCCACCGATATATGCCACTTGGTCAGAATATTTTTCTAAAGTTACGAAAACAGGCACTGAAAAGGAGCATTTTTAGTTAGCCTACACTGGCATGATGAAGGATGACACTGGCTACTGTCCACTCCATGGTCCGAGTGCGTTGATGAAACTTACAATTTTGGAAAGCTAATGGCAGCACCTTTCCACCGATATATGCCACTTGGCCAGAATATTTTTCTAAAGTTACGAAAACAGGCACTGAAAACGCGCATTTTTAGTTAGCCTACACTGGCAGGATGAAGGATGACACTGGCTACTGTCCACTCCATGGTCCGAGTGCGTTGATGAAACTTACAATTTTGGAAAGCTAATGGCAGCACCTTTCCACCGATATATGCCACTTGGTCAGAATATTTTTCTAAAGTTACGAAAAAAGGCACTGAAAACGCGCATTTTTAGTTAGCCTACACTGGCATGATGAAGGATGACACTGGCTACTGTCCACTCCATGGTCCGAGTGCGTTGATGAAAATTACAATTTTGGAAAGCTAATGGCAGCACCTTTCTACCGATATATGCCACTTGGCCAGAATATTTTTCTAAAGTTACGAAAACAGGCACTGAAAACGCGCATTTTTAGTTAGCCTACACTGGCAGGATGAAGGATGACACTGGCTACTGTCCACTCCATGGTCCGAGTGCGTTGATGAAACTTACAATTTTGGAAAGCTAATGGCAGCACCTTTCCACCGATATATGCCACTTGGCCAGAATATTTTTCTAAAGTTACGAAAACAGGCACTGAAAACGCGCATTTTTAGTTAGCCTACACTGGCAGGATGAAGGATGACACTGGCTACTGTCCACTCCATGGTCCGAGTGCGTTGATGAAACTTACAATTTTGGAAAGCTAATGGCAGCACCTTTCTACCGATATATGCCACTTGGCCAGAATATTTTTCTAAAGTTACGAAAACAGGCACTGAAAACGCGCATTTTTAGTTAGCCTACACTGGCAGGATGAAGGATGACACTGGCTACTGTCCACTCCATGGTCCGAGTGCGTTGATGAAACTTACTATTTTGGAAAGCTAATGGCAGCATATTTCCACGGATATATACCACTTGGTCAGAATATTTTTCTAAAGTTACGAAAACAGGCACTGAAAAGGAGCATTTTTAGTTAGCCTACACTGGCAGGATGAAGGATGACACTGGCTACTGTCCACTCCATGGTCCGAGTGCGTTGATGAAACTTACAATTTTGGAAAGCTAATGGCAGCACCTTTCTACCGATATATGCCACTTGGCCAGAATATTTTTCTAAAGTTACGAAAACAGGCACTGAAAACGCGCATTTTTAGTTAGCCTACACTGGCAGGATGAAGGATGACACTGGCTACTGTCCACTCCATGGTCCGAGTGCGTTGATGAAACTTACAATTTTGGAAAGCTAATGGCAGCACCTTTCCACCGATATATGCCACTTGGTCAGAATATTTTTCTAAAGTTACGAAAAAAGGCACTGAAAACGCGCATTTTTAGTTAGCCTACACTGGCATGATGAAGGATGACACTGGCTACTGTCCACTCCATGGTCCGAGTGCGTTGATGAAACTTACAATTTTGGAAAGCTAATGGCAGCACCTTTCTACCGATATATGCCACTTGGCGAGAATATTTTTCTAAAGTTACGAAAACAGGCACTGAAAACGCGCATTTTTAGTTAGCCTACACTGGCAGGATGAAGGATGACACTGGCTACTGTCCACTCCATGGTCCGAGTGCGTTGATGAAACTTACTATTTTGGAAAGCTAATGGCAGCATATTTCCACGGATATATACCACTTGGTCAGAATATTTTTCTAAAGTTACGAAAACAGGCACTGAAAAGGAGCATTTTTAGTTAGCCTACACTGGCAGGATGAAGGATGACACTGGCTACTGTCCACTCCATGGTCCGAGTGCGTTGATGAAACTTACAATTTTGGAAAGCTAATGGCAGCACCTTTCTACCGATATATGCCACTTGGCGAGAATATTTTTCTAAAGTTACGAAAACAGGCACTGAAAACGCGCATTTTTAGTTAGCCTACACTGGCAGGATGAAGGATGACACTGGCTACTGTCCACTCCATGGTCCGAGTGCGTTGATGAAACTTACAATTTTGGAAAGCTAATGGCAGCACCTTTCCACCGATATATGCCACTTGGTCAGAATATTTTTCTAAAGTTACGAAAACAGGCACTGAAAACGAGCATTTTTAGTTAGCCTACACTGGCATGATGAAGGATGACACTGGCTACTGTCCACTCCATGGTCCGAGTGCGTTGATGAAACTTACAATTTTGGAAAGCTAATGGCAGCACCTTTCCACCGATATATGCCACTTGGCCAGAATATTTTTCTAAAGTTACGAAAACAGGCACTGAAAACGCGCATTTTTAGTTAGCCTACACTGGCAGGATGAAGGATGACACTGGCTACTGTCCACTCCATGGTCCGAGTGCGTTGATGAAACTTACTATTTTGGAAAGCTAATGGCAGCATATTTCCACGGATATATACCACTTGGTCAGAATATTTTTCTAAAGTTACGAAAACAGGCACTGAAAAGGAGCATTTTTAGTTAGCCTACACTGGCAGGATGAAGGATGACACTGGCTACTGTCCACTCCATGGTCCGAGTGCGTTGATGAAACTTACAATTTTGGAAAGCTAATGGCAGCACCTTTCTACCGATATATGCCACTTGGCGAGAATATTTTTCTAAAGTTACGAAAACAGGCACTGAAAACGCGCATTTTTAGTTAGCCTACACTGGCAGGATGAAGGATGACACTGGCTACTGTCCACTCCATGGTCCGAGTGCGTTGATGAAACTTACAATTTTGGAAAGCTAATGGCAGCACCTTTCTACCGATATATGCCACTTGGCGAGAATATTTTTCTAAAGTTACGAAAACAGGCACTGAAAACGCGCATTTTTAGTTAGCCTACACTGGCAGGATGAAGGATGACACTGGCTACTGTCCACTCCATGGTCCGAGTGCGTTGATGAAACTTACCATTTTGGAAAGCTAATGGCAGCACCTTTCCACCGATATATGCCACTTGGCCAGAATATTTTTCCAAAGTTACGAAAACAGGCACTGAAAACGCGCATTTTTAGTTAGCCTACACTGGCAGGATGAAGGATGACACTGGCTACTGTCCACTCCATGGTCCGAGTGCGTTGATGAAACTTACTATTTTGGAAAGCTAATGGCAGCATATTTCCACGGATATATACCACTTGGTCAGAATATTTTTCTAAAGTTACGAAAACAGGCACTGAAAAGGAGCATTTTTAGTTAGCCTACACTGGCAGGATGAAGGATGACACTGGCTACTGTCCACTCCATGGTCCGAGTGCGTTGATGAAACTTACAATTTTGGAAAGCTAATGGCAGCACCTTTCCACCGATATATGCCACTTGGTCAGAATATTTTTCTAAAATTACGAAAAAAGGCACTGAAAACGCGCATTTTTAGTTAGCCTACACTGGCATGATGAAGGATGACACTGGCTACTGTCCATTCCATGGTCCGAGTGCGTTGATGAAACTTACCATTTTGGAAAGCTAATGGCAGCACCTTTCCACCGATATTGGTCACCGACTTGGTCAGAATATTTTTCTAAAGTTACGAAAACAGGCACTGAAAACGCGCATTTTTAGTTAGCCTACACTGGCAGGATGAAGGATGACACTGGCTACTGCCCACTCCATGGTCCGAGTGCGTTGATGAAACTTACCATTTTGGAAAGCTAATGGCAGCACCTTTCTACCGATATATGCAACTTGGTCAGAATATTTTTCTAAAGTTACGAAAAAAGGCACTGAAAACGCGCATTTTTAGTTAGCCTACACTGGCATGATGAAGGATGACACTGGCTACTGTCCACTCCATGGTCCGAGTGCGTTGATGAAACTTACAATTTTGGAAAGCTAATGGCAGCACCTTTCTACCGATATATGCCACTTGGCGAGAATATTTTTCTAAAGTTACGAAAACAGGCACTGAAAACGCGCATTTTTAGTTAGCCTACACTGGCAGGATGAAGGATGACACTGGCTACTGTCCACTCCATGGTCCGAGTGCGTTGATGAAACTTACAATTTTGGAAAGCTAATGGCAGCACCTTTCCACCGATATATGCCACTTGGTCAGAATATTTTTCTAAAGTTACGAAAACAGGCACTGAAAACGCGCATTTTTAGTTAGCCTACACTGGCATGATGAAGGATGACACTGGCTACTGTCCACTCCATGGTCCGAGTGCGTTGATGAAACTTACAATTTTGGAAAGCTAATGGCAGCACCTTTCTACCGATATATGCCACTTGGTCAGAATATTTTTCTAAAGTTACGAAAAAAGGCACTGAAAACGCGCATTTTTAGTTTAGTTTAGTTATATGCCACTTGGCGAGAATATTTTTCTAAAGTTACGAAAACAGGCACTGAAAACGCGCATTTTTAGTTAGCCTACACTGGCAGGATGAAGGATGACACTGGCTACTGTCCACTCCATGGTCCGAGTGCGTTGATGAAACTTACCATTTTGGAAAGCTAATGGCAGCACCTTTCCACCGATATATGCCACTTGGTCAGAATATTTTTCTAAAGTTACGAAAACAGGCACTGAAAACGCGCATTTTTAGTTAGCCTACACTGGTAGGATGAAGGATGACACTGGCTACTGTCCACTCCATGGTCCGAGTGCGTTGATGAAACTTACAATTTTGGAAAGCTAATGGCAGCACCTTTCTACCGATATATGCCACTTGGCCAGAATATTTTTCTAAAGTTACGAAAACATGCACTGAAAACGCGCATTTTTAGTTAGCCTACACTGGCAGGATGAAGGATGACACTGGCTACTGTCCACTCCATGGTCCGAGTGCGTTGATGAAACTTACAATTTTGGAAAGCTAATGGCAGCACCTTTCCACCGATATATGCCACTTGGTCAGAATATTTTTCTAAAGTTACGAAAACAGGCACTGAAAACGCGCATTTTTAGTTAGCCTACACTGGCAGGATGAAGGATGACACTGGCTACTGTCCACTCCATGGTCCGAGTGCGTTGATGAAACTTACAATTTTGGAAAGCTAATGGCAGCACCTTTCTACCGATATATGCCACTTGGCCAGAATATTTTTCTAAAGTTACGAAAAGAGGCACTGAAAACGCGCATTTTTAGTTAGCCTACACTGGCATGATGAAGTGGCCACTGCCCACTCCATGGTCCGAGTGCGTTGATGAAACTTACTATTTTGGAAAGCTAATGGCAGCATATTTCCACGGATATATACCACTTGGTCAGAATATTTTTCTAAAGTTACGAAAACAGGCACTGAAAACGCGCATTTTTAGTTAGCCTACACTGGCAGGATGAAGGATGACACTGGCTACTGTCCACTCCATGGTCCGAGTGCGTTGATGAAACTTACAATTTTGGAAAGCTAATGGCAGCACCTTTCCAGCGATATATGCCACTTGGCCAGAGTATTTTTCTAAAGTTACGAAAAAAGGCACTGAAAACGCGCATTTTTAGTTAGCCTACACTGGCATGATGAAGTGGCCACTGTCCACTCCATGGTCCGAGTGCGTTGATGAAACTTACAATTTTGGAAAGCTAATGGCAGCACCTTTCTACCGATATATGCCACTTGGTCAGAATATTTTTCTAAAGTTACGAAAAAAGGCACTGAAAACGCGCATTTTTAGTTAGCCTACACTGGCATGATGAAGGATGACACTGGCTACTGTCCACTCCATGGTCCGAGTGCGTTGATGAAACTTACAATTTTGGAAAGCTAATGGCAGCACCTTTCTACCGATATATGCCACTTGGCGAGAATATTTTTCTAAAGTTACGAAAACAGGCACTGAAAACGCGCATTTTTAGTTAGCCTACACTGGCAGGATGAAGGATGACACTGGCTACTGTCCACTCCATGGTCCGAGTGCGTTGATGAAACTTACAATTTTGGAAAGCTAATGGCAGCACCTTTCCACCGATATATGCCACTTGGTCAGAATATTTTTCTAAAGTTACGAAAACAGGCACTGAAAACGCGCATTTTTAGTTAGCCTACACTGGCAGGATGAAGGATGACACTGGCTACTGTCCACTCCATGGTCCGAGTGCGTTGATGAAACTTACAATTTTGGAAAGCTAATGGCAGCACCTTTCTACCGATATATGCCACTTGGCCAGAATATTTTTCTAAAGTTACGAAAACAGGCACTGAAAACGCGCATTTTTAGTTAGCCTACACTGGCAGGATGAAGGATGACACTGGCTACTGTCCACTCCATGGTCCGAGTGCGTTGATGAAACTTACAATTTTGGAAAGCTAATGGCAGCACCTTTCCACCGATATATGCCACTTGGTCAGAATATTTTTCTAAAGTTACGAAAACAGGCACTGAAAACGCGCATTTTTAGTTAGCCTACACTGGCAGGATGAAGGATGACACTGGCTACTGTCCACTCCATGGTCCGAGTGCGTTGATGAAACTTACAATTTTGGAAAGCTAATGGCAGCACCTTTCTACCGATATATGCCACTTGGCCAGAATATTTTTCTAAAGTTACGAAAAGAGGCACTGAAAACGCGCATTTTTAGTTAGCCTACACTGGCATGATGAAGTGGCCACTGCCCACTCCATGGTCCGAGTGCGTTGATGAAACTTACAATTTTGGAAAGCTAATGGCAGGACCTTTCCACCGATATATGCCACTTGGTCAGAATATTTTTCTAAAGTTACGAAAACAGGCACTGAAAACGCGCATTTTTAGTTAGCCTACACTGGCAGGATGAAGGATGACACTGGCTACTGTCCACTCCATGGTCCGAGTGCGTTGATGAAACTTACAATTTTGGAAAGCTAATGGCAGCACCTTTCCAGCGATATATGCCACTTGGCCAGAGTATTTTTCTAAAGTTACGAAAAAAGGCACTGAAAACGCGCATTTTTAGTTAGCCTACACTGGCATGATGAAGTGGCCACTGCCCACTCCATGGTCCGAGTGCGTTGATGAAACTTACAATTTTGGAAAGCTAATGGCAGGGTCTTTCCACCGATATATGCCACTTGGTCAGAATATTTTTCTAAAGTTACGAAAAAAGTCACTGAAAACGCGAATTTTTAGTTAGCCTACACTGGCATGATGAAGGATGACACTGGCTACTGTCCACTCCATGGTCCGAGTGCGTTGATGAAACTTACAATTTTGGAAAGCTAATGGCAGGACCTTTCCACCGATATATGCCACTTGGTCAGAATATTTTTCTAAAGTTACGAAAACAGGCACTGAAAACGCGCATTTTTAGTTAGCCTACACTGGCAGGATGAAGGATGACACTGGCTACTGCCCACTCCATGGTCCGAGTGCGTTGATGAAACTTACCATTTTGGAAAGCTAATGGCAGCACCTTTCTACCGATATATGCCACTTGGTCAGAATATTTTTCTAAAGTTACGAAAAAAGGCACTGAAAACGCGCATTTTAGTTAGCCTACACTAGCAGGATGAAGTGGCCACTGCCCACTCCATGGTCCGAGTGCGTTGATGAAACTTATAATTTTGGAAAGCTAATGACAGCACCTTTCCACCGATATATGCCACTTGGCCAGAATATTTTCCTAAAGTTACGAAAACAGGCACTGAAAACGCGCATTTTTAGTTAGCCTACACTGGCAGGATGAAGGATGACACTGGCTACTGTCCACTCCATGGTCCGAGTGCGTTGATGAAACTTACCATTTTGGAAAGCTAATGGCAGCACCTTTCCAGCGATATATGCCACTTGGCCAGAATATTTTTCTAAAGTTACGAAAACAGGCACTGAAAACGCGCATTTTTAGTTAGCCTACATTGGCATGATGAAGTGGCCACTGCCCACTCCATGGTCCGAGTGCGTTGATGAAACTTACCATTTTGGAAAGCTAATGGCAGCACCTTTCCAGCGATATATGCCACTTGGCCAGAATATTTTTCTAAAGTTACGAAAACAGGCACTGAAAACGCGCATTTTTAGTTAGCCTACATTGGCATGATGAAGTGGCCACTGCCCACTCCATGGTCCGAGTGCGTTGATGAAACTTACCATTTTGGAAAGCTAATAGCAGCACCTTTCCAGCGATATATGCCACTTGGCCAGAATATTTTTCTAAAGTTACGAAAACAGGCACTGAAAACGCGCATTTTTAGTTAGCCTACATTGGCATGATGAAGTGGCCACTGCCCACTCCATGGTCCGAGTGCGTTGATGAAACTTACCATTTTGGAAAGCTAATGGCAGCACCTTTCCAGCGATATATGCCACTTGGCCAGAATATTTTTCTAAAGTTACGAAAACAGGCACTGAAAACGCGCATTTTTAGTTAGCCTACACTGGCAGGATGAAGGATGACACTGGCTACTGTCCACTCTATGGTCCGAGTGCGTTGATGAAACTTACAATTTTGGAAAGCTAATGGCAGCACCTTTCTACCGATATATGCCACTTGGCCAGAATATTTTTCTAAAGTTACGAAAAGAGGCACTGAAAACGCGCATTTTTAGTTAGCCTACACTGGCATGATGAAGGATGACACTCGCTACTGTCCACTCCATGGTCCGAGTGCGTTGATGAAACTTACAATTTTGGAAAGCTAATGGCAGCACCTTTCTACCGATATATGCCACTTGGCGAGAATATTTTTCTAAAGTTACGAAAACAGGCACTGAAAACGCGCATTTTTAGTTAGCCTACACTGGCAGGATGAAGGATGACACTGGCTACTGTCCACTCCATGGTCCGAGTGCGTTGATGAAACTTACAATTTTGGAAAGCTAATGGCAGCACCTTTCTACCGATATATGCCACTTGGCCAGAATATTTTTCTAAAGTTACGAAAAGAGGCACTGAAAACGCGCATTTTTAGTTAGCCTACACTGGCAGGATGAAGGATGACACTGGCTACTGTCCACTCCATGGTCCGAGTGCGTTGATGAAACTTACCATTTTGGAAAGCTAATGGCAGCACCTTTCCAGCGATATATGCCACTTGGCCAGAATATTTTTCTAAAGTTACGAAAAAAGGCACTGAAAACGCGCATTTTTAGTTAGCCTACACTGGCATGATGAAGTGGCCACTGCCCACTCCATGGTCCGAGTGCGTTGATGAAACTTACCGTTTTGGAAAGCTAATGGCAGCACCTTTCCAGCAATATATGCCACTTGGCCAGAATATTTTTCTAAAGTTACGAAAACAGGCACTGAAAACGCGCATTTTTAGTTAGCCTACATTGGCATGATGAAGTGGCCACTGCCCACTCCATGGTCCGAGTGCGTTGATGAAACTTACCATTTTGGAAAGCTAATGGCAGCACCTTTCCAGCGATATATGCCACTTGGCCAGAATATTTTTCTAAAGTTACGAAAAAAGGCACTGAAAACGCGCATTTTTAGTTAGCCTACACTGGCATGATGAAGTGGCCACTGCCCACTCCATGGTCCGAGTGCGTTGATGAAACTTACCATTTTGGAAAGCTAATGGCAGCACCTTTCCAGCGATATATGCCACTTGGCCAGAATATTTTTCTAAAGTTACGAAAAAAGGCACTGAAAACGCGCATTTTTAGTTAGCCTACACTGGCAGGATGAAGGATGACACTGGCTACTGCCCACTCCATGGTCCGAGTGCGTTGATGAAACTTACCATTTTGGAAAGCTAATAGCAGCACCTTTCCAGCGATATATGCCACTTGGCCAGAATATTTTTCTAAAGTTACGAAAACAGGCACTGAAAACGCGCATTTTTAGTTAGCCTACATTGGCATGATGAAGTGGCCACTGCCCACTCCATGGTCCGAGTGCGTTGATGAAACTTACCATTTTGGAAAGCTAATGGCAGCACCTTTCCAGCGATATATGCCACTTGGCCAGAATATTTTTCTAAAGTTACGAAAACAGGCACTGAAAACGCGCATTTTTAGTTAGCCTACACTGGCAGGATGAAGGATGACACTGGCTACTGCCCACTCCATGGTCCGAGTGCGTTGATGAAACTTACCATTTTGGAAAGCTAATAGCAGCACCTTTCCAGCGATATATGCCACTTGGCCAGAATATTTTTCTAAAGTTACGAAAACAGGCACTGAAAACGCGCATTTTTAGTAAGCCTACATTGGCATGATGAAGTGGCCACTGCCCACTCCATGGTCCGAGTGCGTTGATGAAACTTACCATTTTGGAAAGCTAATGGCAGCACCTTTCCAGCGATATATGCCACTTGGCCAGAATATTTTTCTAAAGTTACGAAAACAGGCACTGAAAACGCGCATTTTTAGTTAGCCTGCACTGGCATGATGAAGTGGCCACTGCCCACTCCATGGTCCGAGTGCGTTGATGAAACTTACCATTTTGGAAAGCTAATGGCAGCACCTTTCCAGCGATATATGCCACTTGGCGAGAATATTTTTCTAAAGTTACGAAAACAGGCACTGAAAACGCGCATTTTTAGTTAGCCTACACTGGCAGGATGAAGGATGACACTGGCTACTGTCCACTCCATGGTCCGAGTGCGTTGATGAAACTTACTATTTTGGAAAGCTAATGGCAGCATATTTCCACGGATATATGCCACTTGGTCAGAATATTTTTCTAAAGTTACGAAAACAGGCACTGAAAAGGAGCATTTTTAGTTAGCCTACACTGGCAGGATGAAGGATGACACTGGCTACTGTCCACTCCATGGTCCGAGTGCGTTGATGAAACTTACAATTTTGGAAAGCTAATGGCAGCACCTTTCTACCGATATATGCCACTTGGCCAGAATATTTTTCTAAAGTTACGAAAACAGGCACTGAAAACGCGCATTTTTAGTTAGCCTACACTGGCAGGATGAAGGATGACACTGGCTACTGTCCACTCCATGGTCCGAGTGCGTTGATGAAACTTACTATTTTGGAAAGCTAATGGCAGCATATTTCCACGGATATATACCACTTGGTCAGAATATTTTTCTAAAGTTACGAAAACAGGCACTGAAAAGGAGCATTTTTAGTTAGCCTACACTGGCAGGATGAAGGATGACACTGGCTACTGTCCACTCCATGGTCCGAGTGCGTTGATGAAACTTACAATTTTGGAAAGCTAATGGCAGCACCTTTCTACCGATATATGCCACTTGGCCAGAATATTTTTCTAAAGTTACGAAAAGAGGCACTGAAAACGCGCATTTTTAGTTAGCCTACACTGGCATGATGAAGTGGCCACTGCCCACTCCATGGTCCGAGTGCGTTGATGAAACTTACAATTTTGGAAAGCTAATGGCAGGACCTTTCCACCGATATATGCCACTTGGTCAGAATATTTTTCTAAAGTTACGAAAACAGGCACTGAAAACGCGCATTTTTAGTTATCCTACACTGGCAGGATGAAGGATGACACTGGCTACTGTCCACTCCATGGTCCGAGTGCGTTGATGAAACTTACAATTTTGGAAAGCTAATGGCAGCACCTTTCCAGCGATATATGCCACTTGGCCAGAGTATTTTTCTAAAGTTACGAAAAAAGGCACTGAAAACGCGCATTTTTAGTTAGCCTACACTGGCATGATGAAGTGGCCACTGTCCACTCCATGGTCCGAGTGCGTTGATGAAACTTACAATTTTGGAAAGCTAATGGCAGCACCTTTCTACCGATATATGCCACTTGGTCAGAATATTTTTCTAAAGTTACGAAAAAAGGCACTGAAAACGCGCATTTTTAGTTAGCCTACACTGGCATGATGAAGGATGACACTGGCTACTGTCCACTCCATGGTCCGAGTGCGTTGATGAAACTTACAATTTTGGAAAGCTAATGGCAGCACCTTTCTACCGATATATGCCACTTGGCGAGAATATTTTTCTAAAGTTACGAAAACAGGCACTGAAAACGCGCATTTTTAGTTAGCCTACACTGGCAGGATGAAGGATGACACTGGCTACTGTCCACTCCATGGTCCGAGTGCGTTGATGAAACTTACAATTTTGGAAAGCTAATGGCAGCACCTTTCTACCGATATATGCCACTTGGTCAGAATATTTTTCTAAAGTTACGAAAAAAGGCACTGAAAACGCGCATTTTTAGTTAGCCTACACTGGCATGATGAAGGATGACACTGGCTACTGTCCACTCCATGGTCCGAGTGCGTTGATGAAACTTACAATTTTGGAAAGCTAATGGCAGCACCTTTCTACCGATATATGCCACTTGGCGAGAATATTTTTCTAAAGTTACGAAAACAGGCACTGAAAACGCGCATTTTTAGTTAGCCTACACTGGCAGGATGAAGGATGACACTGGCTACTGTCCACTCCATGGTCCGAGTGCGTTGATGAAACTTACAATTTTGGAAAGCTAATGGCAGCACCTTTCCACCGATATATGCCACTTGGTCAGAATATTTTTCTAAAGTTACGAAAACAGGCACTGAAAACGCGCATTTTTAGTTAGCCTACACTGGCAGGATGAAGGATGACACTGGCTACTGTCCACTCCATGGTCCGAGTGCGTTGATGAAACTTACAATTTTGGAAAGCTAATGGCAGCACCTTTCTACCGATATATGCCACTTGGCCAGAATATTTTTCTAAAGTTACGAAAACAGGCACTGAAAACGCGCATTTTTAGTTAGCCTACACTGGCAGGATGAAGGATGACACTGGCTACTGTCCACTCCATGGTCCGAGTGCGTTGATGAAACTTACAATTTTGGAAAGCTAATGGCAGAACCTTTCCACCGATATATGCCACTTGGTCAGAATATTTTTCTAAAGTTACGAAAACAGGCACTGAAAACGCGCATTTTTAGTTAGCCTACACTGGCAGGATGAAGGATGACACTGGCTACTGTCCACTCCATGGTCCGAGTGCGTTGATGAAACTTACAATTTTGGAAAGCTAATGGCAGCACCTTTCTACCGATATATGCCACTTGGCCAGAATATTTTTCTAAAGTTACGAAAACAGGCACTGAAAACGCGCATTTTTAGTTAGCCTACACTGGCAGGATGAAGGATGACACTGGCTACTGTCCACTCCATGGTCCGAGTGCGTTGATGAAACTTACAATTTTGGAAAGCTAATGGCAGGACCTTTCCACCGATATATGCCACTTGGTCAGAATATTTTTCTAAAGTTACGAAAACAGGCACTGAAAACGCGCATTTTTAGTTAGCCTACACTGGCAGGATGAAGGATGACACTGGCTACTGTCCACTCCATGGTCCGAGTGCGTTGATGAAACTTACAATTTTGGAAAGCTAATGGCAGCACCTTTCCAGCGATATATGCCACTTGGCCAGAGTATTTTTCTAAAGTTACGAAAAAAGGCACTGAAAACGCGCATTTTTAGTTAGCCTACACTGGCATGATGAAGTGGCCACTGCCCACTCCATGGTCCGAGTGCGTTGATGAAACTTACAATTTTGGAAAGCTAATGGCAGGGCCTTTCCACCGATATATGCCACTTGGTCAGAATATTTTTCTAAAGTTACGAAAAAAGTCACTGAAAACGCGAATTTTTAGTTAGCCTACACTGGCATGATGAAGGATGACACTGGCTACTGTCCACTCCATGGTCCGAGTGCGTTGATGAAACTTACAATTTTGGAAAGCTAATGGCAGCACCTTTCTACCGATATATGCCACTTGGCCAGAATATTTTTCTAAAGTTACGAAAAAAGGCACTGAAAACGCGCATTTTTAGTTAGCCTACACTGGCATGATGAAGTGGCCACTGCCCACTCCATGGTCCGAGTGCGTTGATGAAACTTACCATTTTGGAAAGCTAATGGCAGCACCTTTCCAGCAATATATGCCACTTGGCCAGAATATTTTTCTAAAGTTACGAAAACAGGCACTGAAAACGCGCATTTTTAGTTAGCCTACATTGGCATGATGAAGTGGCCACTGCCCACTCCATGGTCCGAGTGCGTTGATGAAACTTACCATTTTGGAAAGCTAATGGCAGCACCTTTCCAGCGATATATGCCACTTGGCCAGAATATTTTTCTAAAGTTACGAAAACAGGCACTGAAAACGCGCATTTTTAGTTAGCCTACACTGGCATGACTGGCAGCATTTATTTTGCGCTTATCGCGATCCAAACAACATTTTATTGCCATGATAAATTATTGGAAATTCCGCATACACACACACACTTCAGTGTCATCTTGAATAATGAAGAGAGGCAAGCTCACACACACACGCGCACACACACACGCACGCACACACACGCACGCACACTTGCGGATGAGTAATAACGAATTTGTCAAAACGATTATCAAGTTAAAAAGCAATTACGGCGGCAGTCACAAAATCAAGGCTCTCGCACACACACACACACACACACACACACACGCATGCACACACATCCGCCGCTCTCTCGTGGAGCGAGCAGTCGGTCATGAAAAGCCATCGCGACGACGGCGAGCGACTGCGATTGCCGACGCGGCGCGCCAGATAACGGCGAAGTCGCTCCAGACATTTCAATTGTGCGAGAGCGAGGCGACGGCAGCAGCAACGCGAGCGCAACTGGAATAAACGGGAGTTCAACTGACTGCGATTGTGAAGAGAAGATGAAGGAGGAGAAGCAGCGGCAGCGGCAGCGGCAGCAGCAGAGATGACGGAACTCACAGCGGAGTTTGAATATTACAGCAACAATGAAGGATGAACGAGAAGAAATCGTGGAGTGGGAAGCAGCAGGAGATGAAGAAGAAGAAGCAGGCAAACGTGCCGGAGCCACCAACAACAACGACGACAAACACAACACAACCACGACGACAACAACACAGCAACGACAACGAAAACACATTTCAGCAAAATAGCTGAGCAATCAAAACAACGCCGCAGCCAACAGCAAGACAAACAGCAGCAGCTAGAAAAACACCGGCGGCGGCGGCGGCGGCAACAACAACAACCGACACCCGGCGATGGCAATAAAAATCGCAGCGCACCGACTGCCGGCAGACGGAAGGCAGCGCTTGAACTGCGCCACGCTGACGTCCGCGACCAGCGCGCGGAGCAGCAAAATCGATCGCATTCGGCATGCGGATCCGCGAGTCGAGAGTCGCGAGTCGCCGGTCGCCGCTCGCCGGTCGCGGGTCGCGCTGCAGCTCACAAACAGGAAGGACGCGTCAAAAATATTTGGAAAGCATCGCAGTGCAGGCTGTCGGCGCCCCTCGCCCTCCCCCTCCAGCCCAACATCGTCCATGTGTGTGTGTGTGTGTGTGTGTGTGTGTGTGGTGGCGCGACTTCGATATCTCGCAGATTTATTGTGCGGCCTGACATTGACAAACTGCACCCGACTCACTCGACGTTCGCGTTTTTTTGTGACGGCGGCGACGACGACGACGACGACGACGATTTCATTATGCGAAGAGAGTTCATTTTGCAGAGCGGACTGCGCTGCCACTCGGCCGCGCGGAGTCGGCTGAGCGAAGTGGGAGCGGCGAGAGCGTGGGAGAGGCTTTCCAAATGTCGCTCTCGCCGATCGATCGCTGTCAGTCAGTCAGTCAGTCAGTCAGTCAATGCAAATGCTCGTCGTCGTCGTCGTCGTCGTCGTCGTCGTCGTTGTTGTTGTTGTGGCCGCGCGTTTATTCAGCGCCTGACACGTGTTGCGCGAAATCCTCTTGATTTCGGATGAAAATCCCCTCGCAACTCGTGCACTCGACCGCCGACTACTGGCGACGCAGCCGCACCGAACGGAAATTAAAAGTCGCTTCGCTCGGTGGCAACAACAACACGCCCCCGCCGCGCCACGCCCCGCGCCGCCAAGCAGCGTGCAGTGTGTTGCCATCCGAGTCAAGCAACTCGGAGGAGTTCGAAAAACGTGACCACCTCGCTTTCGGTTCCTCTTAACCAGCCGACCGTCCGTCCGTCCGGCGTCCGTGCGACCGCCATCCGTCCCCTCATCCGACCCTCCCGTCGTCTGTCCGTCCCGTCGTCCGTCCCACCTTCCGTCCGCTTGTCGGCCGCCGTTCGTGTCACTGCAGCGCGACTCGTTGGCGCGAAGTGAAGCAGACGCTCGGATTCTCGTTACATTTTCGAGTTGAACTTCTAAACTTTTGCAAGTGAAGTTGTTGTTCTTGTTGTTCTTGTTGTTGTTCCTGTTGTTGTTGTTGTTGTTACACTGGCTCTTGCTGTGTTGTTGGTGGTGGTGGCTGCAGTTCTTGTGTTTTTATTTTTATTGTTGTTGAGGTTCGGCTGCGCTGCTGCTGATGTTGTTGTTGTCGTTGCTCTCCTCGTTCTTCTGCTTTTGCTCTCCCTTCAGGATCCCGTTATACCAACGACCGCATTGTTGTTGGTGTAACGGGCGCTGTCGTCGTCGTGTTGTTGTTGCAACTCGTTGCTCAGCAGCGAAAAAACTGCTTGGAATTCAACTGGAATATTAATTCGCTGCAAATGTCGTCCGCTTAATCGACATGAAAATAAATCACGGCAGCGATTTCTGCCTCGAATCCTCGAATCCTCGAATCCCCCCCCTCGGCGGCCCCACGAGACCCACAAATTCGGCCGACGTTGGCCGACGACGCTCGCGCCGGAGTCACACTAATGAATTTCGAAGCGATTAATTAGGCTTAAATTAACTGAGTTGGGCCATCGCGAGACTAATCGCGGTGGTAAATTCGTAAATTGAAAAATTAACATTCTTCGGGTGGCAGCGAGAACTTCAGGTAGCTGAATTCAGCTGAATTGGCGGCCACAAACTCGGACTCCAGAAGCGTCGGCAAAGCAGAGGAAAACACGAAGACCAGCGAAGTCGTACGCAACTCGAAAGACGAACCGCGAGAGGAGGAACGAAGAACTGGAAGCTCCGAAACACGTTTGCAGCAGCAGAAAACGAGGACAACAACGACGATAACAACAGCAACAACAACAGCAGCAGCACCGACTGAGCAGCAGAGCCGCCGGCAGCGTGGCAGCAGCGTGACAGCAACGCCGCTCTAATCCGCCGCGGAATCCATTTTTCAGAACACTTTTAATCCCTCGCGAGCATTAATAAAAAAAGCAGCGTGAGCGGCAACCGAACGACGCGACGCGCGCACGTTTATTAACACGCGTTAAGTTGGCGGCTGCGCGAGCGACCACGGGAACCCCGCCGCTCTCGCCGGATGCGCCGAGCTGCAGGTCGGGATTTTCTCTCTTCCACGCGCGCCATCGGTTTCGCCGTCGCGGCGGCTCCACTGGCCACTCAGGTCGTGCCGTCGCGACCGCTGGACCGCCACTGCACTCGCAAGGTTGTGCGGAGGTTCAGCTTCGTCGAAATCCCAGCAGCGGGGGAGACGGAGCGCACTTGAGTGCGAAATGTGGAATTTGAGAGCGTCGCCGTTCTCTCGCTGCCACCACTTCTCGTTCCGTTCGAACACTCGTCGACAACCACGTGATGTGGCGGTCAATAATTTCTCGCCATTCGTGACCGTTGAGTGAAGAGAGTGAAGTGAGTGAAGAGATTGTTGAGAGGGGAGTGAGTGTTAGGTGGGGAGGGAGGGGAGGGGACCAGGTAGTCCAGTTGTTTAGCGGCGCTCAGAGCCACCATTTCACGCGTCGCTTGTGCGGAAGCAAAAGTCGCCGCGGCGCTGCGACTTCGCGATTCGCAGAACTCTCGGGAGACGCGATTTGCATGTCCTTGGAATGAAAACGTGCGGCTTGCTTTCCACTTTCATTCAACCCGCAATTTATTTCAACTTCCGGGCGGCTGCGTTAAAGCGTCGCCAGCGCGCTTCCAACGCGTTTATTAATTAATTTCAACACCTCGAACCACTGAGAGGCGCTGGAGGAGCAGAGGGGCGCGCGGCGGCGGCGGTGGAGGAGTCGGCGTCGGCAGCGGCCGGAGGGAGCTCAAGTAATTGAAAGCCGCGCTCAGTTTTAATGGAGTCCCGCGCCGGAGGAGCGCCGCCGCGCCGCCCAAGTTGAAAATTAGCTGTGATAAATCGGTCCGCGGGCAGCGTCACCTTCTCGCATCCTAGACAACAACAACAACAACGTGCGCGCCTACCAACGTGACTCGGCTGGCGTGTTGCAACAATTACGCGGAGCAGATTTCACGCCAATGCATGTCGGAGAAATTGATGGGTCCGCCTACCAGCGGCGTCGGCAGCGCGTTCGCGAAGACGGCAGCAGGAGGACGGCCGGCCGGCAACGAGAGTGCCGACGGCTGCCACGCTGGCTGCCTCACCGCTCGCCGCCTCGACGCCTCGCCGACGCTCCGCAGCAGCCAGCCAGTCGGCCGCCACGCATTTTAACACCTCCGCGCACGAAGCTCTCGCGCGGAACCGCGACCCCCACCGACGAGCAGCTCGGCGAGCGAGAAGCCGAAGCTGCAGCTCTGCGGCCGGCAGCGTCTGCGGAGCGAAGGCAGCGCAGCGCGGTGTGCGAGGAGGTGCGAATGAGAAATTAGCTACGGCAAAAATGCCTCTCGCACTCTCCTGCAAAATTTATGCGCGCGGCAGCGCAGCGACGTGAGTGTGCAGGAATGTGCGTTGCGTGGTGGTTGATGAAGAGCGGAAGAGCGGAAGAGCAGAAGAGCAGAAGAGCGGAAGAGCGGTAGAGCGGGGCGCGGTGAGGAAGATGAGAACCGTCGCGCCATCCTCACTCTGCGAGCGCGAAGTCGAAGAGGAGGGAAATCGACGAGATCGCAAGCGTCGGCAACTCGTGTCAGCCATCGGGTTCTCGGTTGTCGGCCGTCAGCTGGAAAATACGTCTCGATCGCAGCTTTCAGTGGCCTCTGCGCGCCTCAGCGACGACGGCATTCAACGCAAAACGAGACACGAGCGGTCATCCAAATCGGCCGACGAGGCGTGGCGACTCGCGACTCGCAACTCGCACTGCAGAGCGATTCAGTCCGTCCGCCCACCTTCACGCCCAACTTACACGCGCTCGCCGCTCAGCCGCCGTGATGTGATTAATCAAACAGCTTCTTCTTCTTCTCTTCCTTCTCCTCCTTCTTCTTCTTCTTCTTCTGTTATCTGCTGCGTTTATCTGCACGCACTTTTTTCTCCTCTCGCAGCAGACGAAAGCCATGAAAAACGGAAAAATGTTAAGATTTCAGTTGTTGTTGTTCTTCTTCTTCTTCTTCTTCTTCTTGGCACTTTTTTCAATGTCGTGTCGCCTCTACTCGATGTTGTCATTAATTTTAGTCGCAGTTGTTGTTGCTGCTGTTACTCCCGATTCACGTGCAGAGAATCGCCGTGCCGTGCTGTGTGTGTGTGTGTATGTGTGTGTGTGTCTCCCCAACCCATCCGCTCACAAACTGAAGCATGAGTACTGAATAACGGGCCGCCATGTGATTTTTAGCATCTTACACTCGTCGGCAAAAAAAAAGAAAAACTCTTCTTGATCTCTTCGTTGAGAGGGGGGGGGGGGGGGGGGGGAAGAGAGAGAGCAGCGGGAGAAAAACAACTACGAATGAACTAACTAACGGTTTTCAAACAGAATTCCAAATGAGACGTCGTCAGTCGAGAGAACGAAAGTGTATTTTTTTTCAATTGAGCGGAGAATCGCGCTGCGTTGCGAACCCGAAAACAAGCAGCGGCATTTATAATTTGTTGGAATTTTCTAACTTTCTGCTCAAATAATCGCCGTTATTTGGTGCAAAGGCAAGTCGAGGGCTACGCGACCGAAGCGCAGAAGAAGACGAAATTAAAGGACTAAATTGTGCGCTCCAGTTGTCAGTTGTGTGCCGGTGAGACTTTGTTATGACAGCCGAATGAAGTGTCCGCGGTTGGCAGAGAGAGAGACTGCGGTGGACCTTAGAGCGCGGGCAGCAGCAGGAGACTCGCAGGAGACTCACAGAACACACGAGTGGCGAAGCGGCGCTCTCACTGAACTCGTCAGAGGTCGACAGAGTCGCGAGAGGGTTACGTGGGTGAGCACGAGCGGGGGCAGCAGCGACACACAGACGAGCGGCATGTCAAACGAGCGCGGGATGGCAACAGCGGACGGCGAGCGGAGAGCGGCGAACGGCGAGCAGACGAGTGATAATTAGAAGCTCGCGAGAGGAGGAAATCAGGGAGTGCGAGTGCGAGTGCGGGAGCGAGTGCGAGTGCGAGTGCGAGTGCGAGAGCGAGTGCGAGAGCGAGTGCGAGTGCGAATGTGAGAGCGTTTTCGAGAGCGAGTGCGTGTGCGTGTGCGAGAGCGAGAGCGAGTGCGAGAGCCGCTGCGGAGGTGACGGCGTGACTCGTAAGCCACACATGGCGCGTCCATAAATTACATTTAATTTGCTCACCGCCGAGCGACACGCAACGACGCGCGCTGCTGCTGCGTGTTCGACAGGCCGGCGGACGACCCACCCGCGGACACCGGGGAACGTAAAGTCTGTCGTCGGCCGGGCGGCGGGCGGCGGGCGACGGGTGACGATTTTATGGCGGTCGTTGTCACTCTGCCGGCGTCGCTGGCGCACTAAATATTTAATTTTATTGCTGTTTTGATTGGACTCGCAACGCGTTCACTTGATAACGACATGAAAAACCGATAATCGGCGTTTGACAGGTGAAACCGAAGCCGCCGATGATTTGCGGCGGAACGGATTAAAACGAACGAGTTCGTGGGAAAATTGGAGAGAGAGAGAGAGAGAGAGAGAGGGGGGGAGTGTTGTTGTTGTTGTTACTTGTTGTGGAAGAGTGAAGAAGCGAGCCAACAGGTGTTCCAACTGGAAGGAGATTCAAACTGCTCGCGGCTACAAAACGGCGTGTTTGTGCCGCGTTGGCAACCCTGGCGCGCTCAGCCGCGATTAACGAATTCAATTTCCCTCCGAAGTCAGACAACCTGCTGTGCAGTCGAACGCTTTGATTGATGCGCCGGCCGGCTGCCGTTTTAATAAATTGAAACTCGAATTTGGATGACACGAAGATTCGCGTTCACACACACACACACACACACACACACCGAGTTGAGCAACTTGATACCCACGACGTCCCCGCGCTCTCAGTTGCCGAGCCGACGACGACGACCGATCGCGGAGTCCGCGACGAGCTGCAGTCAGTCAGCAGTCGCGGTCGGTGGCGATCACTGCGCGCCAGCGTAGAACGCGACTCGACGCTCGACGCTCGACACTCGACACTCGACACTCGACACTCGACGCTCGACACTCGACGCTCGACGATGATGGATGCATCTGCAGCTTGACGTTGACTGGCGACGGAGGGACGGACAGCAGCGCCCGCGTCTCGCAGCAGACTTCACATCCGACGCTGGAGCGCAGCAACAACGAGTGGAGTTCGCTCGCCGTCTCTCTCTCTCTCTCTCTGTATCTCCCTCTCTCTCTCTCTCTCTCTCTCTCTCTCTCTCTCTCTCTCTCTCTCTCTCTCTCTCTCTCTCTCTCTCTCTCTCTCTCTCTCTCTCTCTCTCTCCCTCTCTCTCTCTCTCTCTCTCTCTCTCTCACTGAGTTGTTGGAACTGTTAATCGTTCGAAGCGACGTCGAATAGTTTTGAATTCTCGACGAGATTTCACGTTCGCGTTCGAGATTCGAGACGAATTTCGCCTTCTAATCGCCGCTCAGAGCGACGAACGCGTGCAGCGCCGCACCGACGCGACCCTCCGGCGGCCGAGATGCGCTTTCTTGCGAGACGAATGAACGACATCCACGCCGAGAATTGAAATCATTTATTAACGCGGAGAAATGATTGCGCTCCGTGCAACGATTCGCGAGAGATGCACGTGCAACACCAGCTGCTGCTCCTTCCAACTGACGATGGCGTGACAACAACAAATTGTGGGGCGGCGAACGTTGTCGGGGGGGGGGGGGGGGGGGGGGGGGGGAGATGGAGGAGAAACCTGCCAACCATTCGGATGCCGCATTTTTGGCAGCGTTGAGTCGACGCTCTTCTCTCCCCACACGCCGCCTCACCACGCCTCCCTCCCCCGCCCACTTCGCCGCGCCTGAAACATTCGGCGGCCACGCAGCGAAAGTGTGTGAGAAACGCAACGCTGATCTGCGGCGAACTCAAGAGATTCGCAAGGAAATTCATGAATGAATGAACGAATGAGCGGAAATCTTCACTCGTCCTCCTCAGCCGCGTTCCCTCCGTCGCTCGTCCACCCTCCGCCGTCCACCGTCACCCCTCCCACGTCCCCCTCCCACTCCTCAACCATCGTTGCGAGTCCGCGACGAATGCAACGGAACTCGAGTGCCGAGTGTTGCATTCTGCGGCGCGGCGCATCTAATCGACGCGTTGCACCGCCGCGAAGGACGAGCGCGCTGCTGCCGGAGACCCGCCGCAGTTCGTTGTAGCTGCTAAATAATTATGAGCTGCAATTAATTTCCCCGTTTAACGGTACTCATTGCGGTACTCAACTGGCACGAGAGCAGCACCTCCTCCTCCTCCTCCTCCTCTCGCTCTCCCGCCGACGATCGATTGGCTCCGCTCGCCCGTTCGGTTGTCTTTGCTCGTCGCTCGTTCAGTTGCCTCCGCTCGCCCGTTTGGTTGCCTCTACTCGTCGCTCGTTCGGTTGTCTTTGCTCGCCGGAGTACGAATTGTTTTCGATTTATAACTGCAGCTGGCCGCCGGCACGCTGCGCATCTTTAATCTGTTTTCTCGGTTTCCGTGCCGCTGCGGGAATCCGTGAATGAGCGCGTTTGAATCGTGATCTCGCAATTTGTATCGTTCATTTACAGTTGCGAGCAGGCTGCCCCGTCCCGCCCCGCGCTCTCTCCCTCTCTCTCCCTCTCTCTCTCTCTCTCTCTCGCGTTCTGCAACTAATTGAGAAATTATTTAATCGCCGAATTATGCTGATTAATTTGAGACTCTCGCACAAGACGGAGCTGCAGGATGAACAAAACGAAGCGAAAAGACAACGAAACGAAAAGAAAACGAAACGCAACGCAACGCAACGAAACGAATTGAATTCCTTTTTGAAACTAATTATTTGTGTCTTCCTCTTCTTCGCTCCGCTTCAAGGATTGAGAAATTCGCAATTTGTTATCCGACGCTGCGAAGCTTTCTCTCCACCTCTTGCACAGTTATTCCGATAACGGTTCTTCCATTCTTGTTTCTCAGTTATTTTTCAGTGCGCCGCTCGCCGCCGCCGCCGCCGTCGAGATTTTACGAGTGCGCGCCGAAAAATGCCTCGAATATTTGAAATCCTCGAATTAATTAAAATCAACATGTAATTCATCAAGATGTGATTACAAATGTGTCAACTGTCACCCGCCAGTCTCACGAGCAACAGCACAGACAACAACAACAACAACAACAACAACCACACTACAGACGACAACAACTTATTGCCACTCAATGAAAAGCGAAGCTGAGCGACCGCGACTGCCTCTCACGCCTCCCGAATCGATGAGCCGACGGAGTGCCGACTGCGTTGTTGCTGCTGCACGAAGCCTTTGCACTCGCACACCATCAGAGATGTCAGCAGAAATTGCAAAAAATTACTCTGCGAGTTATTAAAAATGTACAGTTTTTTCTACGCTCTCCCTCGCGCTCTCTCTCGCTCTCTACATCGACTGCTAAGCTTGAATTACTTTGAAGTGAGAGGAGGAGGAGGAGGAGGAAGAAGAAGCATTTAAACATTAAAAAATCAATTTTATTATAACTCATTCAGCGAGCCGTTGATGGAACTTCGCGTCTAACGGTCATTTGAGAGATTTTCAAGTGTGTGTGTGTAATTTTCTCTTTTCTTTAGATTTGAGAGAAAATTTCTATTTCGAACTCCACGCGATTCCGTGTGAAGTTGCGAACTTCACGATGTATGAATTTGTAAAAATTTAGAATGCGCGCAGCCGGCACGACTTCGACGGAGGAGGACGACGAACGACGACGACGACGATCAACGACGAACGACGACGACGACGACGACGATCAACGACGACGCTTCACAGACGACATGTGGAAAATAATCGCTCGTGACAGACGCGCAACGACGCACCGACTGCGGATTTCGAAATTTATTGTCAGCTCGAATTAGCAGGAGTCGCGTGCGGCGCGGCCGGGGTGTCGCGCGGCCGGGGTGTCGCGCGGCCAGGGTGTCGCGCGGCCAGGGTGTCGCGCGTTGCTGACGTCTGCCGATTGCCGCCGTGCGCAGCATTTTAATTTGGGCTACGCACCCGTCCATCAGTCACCAGCAGCAGCAGCAGCAACAACAGCGGCCATCTGATTAAAACGACATGGAAATCCGAATTCCTACAAATTAACGCGCCGCGCCGCGCCGCCGTCCGGATGCCGCGAGAAGCCTCGTGAGCGGCTGTCGGCCGCTGAAAATGTTGTCTTAAATCAAAGACGATTAAGCACTCGCGTTGCGTTCATTTTCCGATGAAATCTTCCGCGCTGATCGCGGCGGAGGAAAAGCCGTCGCAGCCCCGTCGCAGCCGTCCGCCGCGACTTCTAAAAATATCTCGCTCCTGCCGCGGATTTACTGCGCCTGAGATGTGGACGGATTTCGAAGAAGCGAAGGCTGCGATTGTATGCGTTGATATGCGTTGCCTGGGCGCTCGTCGCTCGTCGTTCGTTGCTGCTGCTCTTGCTGTTGTTGCTGCTCTTGCTGTTGTTGTTGCTGTCGCTGTTGTTGCTGTCGCTGTTGTTGCTGTCGCTGTTGTTGTCACCATCGTCGGCAGCGAGTGTTCTCGTCCGCAGCGAGACGCTCGTTTGACGGCTGGCGTGTGTGCGTCGCGAGCAACCCATTCAGCGCGAGCGGCAGCCACACAGCAGTCGCCGCATTCAGAGCGGCATCGCACGAGCTGCTGCCAGCGCACCGGCGTCCCTCTCTCCCCACTCGTGCGGTGCTCTCATCCCACCAGCGTTCCTCTCTCCCCACCGGCGTTCCTCTCACTCAACCTGCGTTCCTCTCACAACACTCATGCGTTCCTCTCTCTCCCCCACCACCTCACACACGTCAAGTTTATGTCATCGTGTGTCAATTAAAATCGTTGTTGTTGCTGTGCTGTTGTTGCTCACGCGGCTTCCTACGCAGCCGCCGCCGCCGCCACCGCCGCCTCGTTGGTCGTTGGCGTCGCCTGTCGCGCGTGCGGCCGCGGCAGCCGGTTTTCGTGTTGTTTTCCCCGTTTATCGCTGTCGCGCTGTTTTCCTCACAACAAAACTTCAACAATTATGATTCCAGTGTCTTCCGGTAATTAATTGCGTGTATTAAACACGAGAATGGATGTCGTAAATCTTAATTATCGGGGCGTCCGTTGATGTTGCTGTTGTTGCTGTTGTTGTTGTTGTTGTTGTGTAAAGTTAAAGAACGCCGGCGGTGGGCAGCAATTGAGATCCTTGGGAGAAAATGTGCTCGCCACGCAAGAAATCGCGGAGTTTCGATTCCTGCCGAGGATTTCGACTCCTTGGCCGCTGCCGCCGCTGCCGCCGCCGCCGCCGCCGCCGCCGCTGCTGCTGCTGTTGCACGGAGAGAAGCGCGAGTCGTTCATCAATTAGCGCTCTCGAGTGCTGCACGAAATTCCGATTGCTCGAAATTGCTCGAAATTATTTAATGCCGGAGAGAGAGAGAGAGAGAGAGAGAGAGAGATAGGCGAGTGAGAGAGGGGGAGAGAGTGTAATTTAACATGTGTGGCGAGCATCATTAACCTCAAAATGCAGCGTGAATGCGATTTATTGCGCTGCGTCGTGCAGCCGCACGTCGTGCGTCGTGTCGCGTCGTGTCGCGTCGTGTTGCGTCACACCTCGAATGCCGCTCACGCAATTACGACGCCCACCAGCTCTCCCAACTCGCCGCGTGCACCACGTTTGTCGCTTTTCACACCTTCGCTCTCGGCCGCCGAGACCACATCGGCCCGCCGCCTCCTCCCCGCAACACCAACAACCAACTCTTCTCACCACTCACACTCTTCTCACCACTCACACTCTTCTCACCACTCACACTCTTCTCACCTCACACACTCCTCTCACCTCTAACACTCCACCAGCTCTCACACTCCTCCACCTCTCACACTCTTCTCACCTCTTACACTCCTCCACCACACACACTCCTCCACCTCTCACAATCCTCTCACCTCACACTCACCTCTCACACACTTCCGCAGCCAACACACAGCCGCCGCCGCCGCCGCCGCAGAGTTGACTTGAGCTGTCATTTCCTGACATTCGCAATAATTCAAATGCGTCGCGCTTATTGTTTGTGCATCATTGCGAATATGCGAAGCGTGACGCCGAGCAGCAGCCAGCCAGCCAGCCAGCCAGCCAGCCGTCCGTCCCGCTCGCTGTCTTGTCAGTCGCGTTTCGTCGTCCTCATGCATCATCGCGTGATGAGCTGACGAAGCCGCTCGCTCCTCCGCGATTAATGACGATGTTTGCGGTGTTATTATTGTATTCCATGCTAATTATGTCGGGATGAACTGCTTGCTGTGTTGCGTGAAGATGTGTGAGGAGATGAGAGGAGAGAAGGTGTGAGTAGTTGTGTGAGGAGTTGAGAGAAGATGTGTGGAGATGAGAGAAGATGTGAGGAGTTGAGAGAAGATGTGAGGAGATGAGAGTGTTGGTGGGTTGCGATGATTGATGACGAGGCGAGAGAGAGCATTTTTCTCGAACGAGAAAGTGTTAAAAATGCCAAAACATTCGTGTAATTAAAGCCAAGAAAAATACTAATAATGAGAGGAAGTTGAAGAAATTTTCGAAATTCAAAATTGAATGTAATTTACGTCCCCACTACGATTTTCTACACATTTTCCACTCGGTACGTCGGCGCTCATTTATTCCTCGATTTACGATTTATCACAGTGGAATTCTTTCAATTTCTTCTTATTTGCTTCGCTTAGAAAGCCTTGTCAGCCGAATGAATGAGAAGAAAGTAATTCGATTCGAGAACTACACGAGAATACATCGTTGAAATCTCATTCATTCAGGAGTTCATTTGAAAGAAATAATTGGGGAAAAATTGAGGTTCGTTCGTTCGTCCGTCTGCGAGTTTTTAATAAGCTCTCGCCAAACACGTAGCGAGCGGAGGGCAGAGCGGAGTTCAGCGCTTGGAAAAGAGAGCGCAGACGGTGCTTCGCGCGTGGAAGCAGCTGCGTGCAAAGATGGCGGCGGCCAACTGATCGACGCCAGCGTCGCGAAGCCGCCTTTAATTAGTCGCTCGGAAGCCCTCGTCGTGGCCGAGGTCGCTGCCGCACAGCCGAGCGCTCTCTTCCCCGCGCTCGCGTTCTCACTCCCCCGGCGCTCGCGTTCTCACTCCCCCCGCGCTCTTCTCATCCGATCCGCAGCCACGACCGTCGCTCACCAACGAAATGCGAAATTGAATTAAGCTGTTCACGGGCTTCCCTGCGTCGAACTCGTATCAGTTGCACGCTTTTGCTTCTCAAGTTGGTTCCGTTGTCGTCTGGATTTCGTTTATTTCAGCACCTCTGCTGCAGAAATTTCGCCGTGCTGCTGCTTTCCGTGTGAAATCGATAGCTTTGATATGCTGAAATCGCGCCGAATCTCGCTTAATTACCCTCGTAAGCTTGGCCTTCCGGTGTATTTCAGCCGGCCTCGACGTAAACGGATTACGACGGAGCCTCTGCTGCGCTGCACTTCTTTGTTCGCCCGCCAGAGACGCGGATTCGCTTGGCGGCGGACGGCGGATTCCATTGTTCTGCCGTGCAACGGGTTGCCTGCTCGGCGCAGCGCGGCGCGGCACGACGCGGCACGACGCCGAACGACTCTCCCTCGGTAATCCGAGACGACAGCAAGTGGGAGCGATTTTCGCTCCTGTATTTTTGGTGCTCGCGCCTCCGACTGCCGCTTGTCACGACGTTTTTCGAGTGCGATGTGCTGCGCGTTGTGTGGGGGGAGCATGAGGTGGCAAAATCCCCTCCCCCCCGCGGTGACTCAGAGCGCGACTTCGAACCTGAAGTTGCTCGCGTTTCGGCGCCGCTCGCTCGATGCGCAAGATTAGAAACGCTCGGTTAGAAACGCTCTTGCATTGGAAATCCCTTCGTTCTGGAAAGCAGCACGACTCTCGCCAACACACGAAGTACTCTCGTGACTCACACCTGCTCGCTGCTGTCTGCTCTCAGTTTCCTTCACGTCTTCTCTTCGCTACGTCTTCGTCAACACTCATGGCGACTCTTTTGGCTGCACAGATCGCTCTTCACGTTCAGTGCGAGACCGCAAAGCCACGCGCGGCTGGAATCCGTTTGAGCATTTGAGGCGCTCGGCAGGCCACGAAATAGGAACTCCGAGAACGTGGCTCAGCCGCGAGCTGCCAAGAGACTCTCAACGAAAACAGCGACTCATTAAGCAGCCAGCGAAGGCTGTGCATACAAATTTCGCAGGTTGCGAAGTCCTTCGTGCCGCCGAAGCACCCAAACGGTGTGTGTGTGTGTGGACTTCGGTCGAGAGAGAGAGAGAGAGCGTAATTTTGTGCATGCTAATCACGACGACGAAGGCCGCGAGAAGCGCACGAGCAACGAGCTCGACGACACAGCGGCAGCAGTTGCAGCGATTTTCGCTGTCGATCGGCATTGCGATGAAATTGCTGGCTGTGGCTGCAGGTTTTCATGCGGAATCACGGAATCCGCAGCGAGTGAGCGGATGAGTGGATTCACAAGCACGCGGCTCTCGCGCGCGGCGGCTCTCGTTGCCGCTGTTAATGCTGCTGCTACATCAACAGCAGCAACAACAACAACGCCGAGCATAAAATGTTCCATCAGCGGCATTTCGTCGTTACCGCTCACCAGCGCGATGATGAGTTTTGCAGCGAACGCTGACCCTCTTCGGCCGCTGCTGCGATCGCCAGCGACTGCCTGCGACGACGACGACGACGACGACGACGACGTGGAGGACTTTGATTTTATTTCGTTAACTCAGCGCGGTTAAACAAGATTTATTGCTTTTAAATTTCCAATTCAATTGCGTTTCGCACTTGAAACTCGAATAAATTGAGTGGAATGCAGCTCCGCTGCGGTCCGCTGGCATCGCCGTCTGGCTGGTGAGCAGAGTGACTGACTGACAGACTGACAGACTGACTGCTGACTGGGTGCGCCGCCCCACTGATGGACTGACTGACTGCTGCTGCTGCTGCTGTAAATCCCTTCAATTCCACTGCATTTTTTATGAAGTCGGGTGAGGGCGACTTTCGAAAATTGCTGCTGACCGGATGCTGTCAACGCTGAAAAATTGTAAACAACACGAATTATGAAGAAGTGGACTTCGAAGCCGCGTCGTCTCGCGTCGCATCGCCGAGGACCGCAATATTTCGCGTCTTTCGACTGCCGAGTGATTTCAATAGATTTCCTCCGAATCATTGATGAGTTCTACAACTGGATGAGCTTCCGCTTTCCTCGCTTTAATTGAGCGTTTCTTCGACGTCCAGCCGAGATTCGTTCGATTTCGAACGTGATTCGAACTCGTTGCCGCACCTGCAGCAGCGAGACGGTCAACTCGGACGGCTGCAGTGAGCAGCGACTGATTTCGCTGCTCGTTCCGCTGCTCGTTCCGCTGCTCGTTTTCCCGCTCGTTTTACCGCTCGTTTTCCCGCTCGTTTTGCCGCTCGTTTTGCCACTCGTTTTCCCGCTCGTTTTTCCGCTCCTTCCGCTGCTCGTTTTGCCGCTCGTGTTGTTCTGCATTCGTATTTTAAGTGAAAAGAACTCCGTTGTGGGCAGCAAAGCAAAGCAAAGAAAAGCCGTTGCGTTCATCGTGAGTCGCCGCGAGGGGCGAGCGACGGTGGCTCGGGCGGCTAACAAGGCAGAGTCGTCGTCGTCATCGTCGTCGTCGTCGTCGTCATCGTCGTCGTCATCGTCGTCGTCGTCGTCGTCATCGTCATCGTCATCGTCGTCGCAGTCGTCGTCGTCGTCGTCGTCGCAGTCGTTGCAGCTGATTACGTTTTTTTCCCCAGGAATTTCATTTCGCTGGGATTCCAATTCCATCAGCGAGAAGCCGAAAATTCTTCGCTCCGAATTGCTGGAGGTCGAAATCATTTCAATCAATTGCAGTCCCTCCAGAATCTTATTGTGACTCCCTCCCCCTCCTCCCTCCCCCTCTCACCCCTTTAATCCCAGTAACTCGGTGCGGAGAGTGGCAAAACTCCCTCTGATCCCAGCGCTGGACCGGCTTAGCTTGGCTGAAATTGAATTCGTGACTGCGAGCGACTTCGGGCTCGATAAATTTCGCAAAGTTTCGCAAGGCCGCCGGAATCCCCGGAATCGCCGGCACCGAACTCATCATTGAATTGAATGAATGAACGCAGACCGCAAGTTTATTACTTCGTTTCGCGAAATGAATGCCGCGCAGTCCAGTCGGCCGCAGCACCGCTGGAATCCACGGGCAGCGCGATCGCATGTTCGCGTCTCTCGTTTTGATTTGCCGCTTCGTCGATGCTGCAGCTGATCAAAGGCGCTCCACGCTGGCGTTTCTCCCGGACGCTGCCAGTGCGAGTGAAGTCAGATTTCCGTGCAGGTTTTTGCGGTTTGGAGAGGATTTTGATTACAATACTCCAGCGCAAATTCTGCATTCGAAGCGCCAACACAACAGGTTGGTCGCACCTTCTCCCCTCCCACTCGCCCTCCCCTCCCCCCCTTCAATATTTCTAAATGTTCACACGAAATTGAATTTAATTGCTCCGCTGACGCGTCCACGTCGCTGTTTAATCTTCACCGCACGGCAACAACGAACGAGAAGCTCGTGCGTCGGCGAGCGCATTAATAGTCGATAAATCAAAAATCCCGTTGCATTCGGCACCCAGCAACAACAGCAACAGGAACAGCAACAACAACAACAGCAACAACAACGAGAACGAGAACGAGAACGGCAGCCCGATGCACTCAAATTCAAAGACAACACAAGAAGGTGACGAGGGGCGCAAATAAACCGACACCGACACCGACACCGACACCGACGCCGAAACCGACACCGACGCCGACGCCGACGCCGACCACGAGAGCCGCCACGAAACCGCGGATGCCGCCGTCATTCGCTCCAGCCGTCGTCAGTCATCGCGGGCAGTCGGTTAGTCACCGCGTTGCCAGGTGACGAAAGCAATAATTCAACATTTTATTGCGGGACGGCTGTTGTCGTTGTTGTTGTTTGCGTTGTTGTTGTTGTCTGCGTTGTTGTTGTCTGCGTTGTTGTTGTCTGCGTTGTTGTTGTCTGCGTTGTGTCTCACCTGTCCTTGCAGCGCTTCGAAGTCGATAAATCAAATCGAAATCGCAATGAAATGCAAAATCAGAAATCCATACGGATTGCAAGTCGCGGCGCGGCGCGGCGTGGCGCGAAAAAAAAGACTCCGCAAAGAGCGAAACCTTGACGATGCACAGCAAAACCAGCGCGGATACAAAAAACTGCAGATACGCGCCGGCGAGAGGCAGCAGCGACTGCAAGATACTCGTATCTTGAGGCAGATTTATTGACCTCCGCCGCGATTGAAATTCCGAGCGAGCATTGAGAAGAATAAAAGCAAACAAGTTGCGCCTTTTTTTGAAAGCAAAACTTCACTTCATTGAAACGAAGCTTCTGTTGCACGAAGCGGAACTCTAAAAACTTGTTAATAATAAATTCGCGCATAAGGCGGAGCTGACTGTCTGCTCATTCTCTGAATTTTTATTCTGATCCTTCTTCTATATTATAAAATATTTTTTCCTTCTTACCTGACTAACTAATTTTTTTTTAATTTTTCAATATCTTTTATTTATTAATTCATTCATTTGTTGATCTATTAATTTGATGATTTATTCATTTACTCATTTATTGATTTACTCATTTATTCATTTCATTTTCATCTTATTTATTTATTCATAAATTTTTTTTTATTTATTGATTTATTTTTTTTTTTATTTATTTTTTTTTTATTTTATTTATTTATTTTATTTTTTTATTTATTTATTTTTTTCATTAATTTGTTGATTTATTCATTTACTCATTTATTCAGTTGTTCATTTATTCATTTCATTTTCATCTTATTTATTTATTCCTTAATTTTTTTATTTATTTATTGAATCAGTTACTCATTTCTTCATTTAATCTTTTAATTTATGGAAGAAGAAATAACTGGGCCACTTCACAGTCATAAAATCGTCGATGGAATTTCGAGGAGATAAAGATGGCGGTGACTTCAGAGTCGTAAATGCGAACCGCAACCACAACAACGCTGGGGAAAGAGCGACGCCAGTGGGCGTGGCTGCAATGAGGCGCAATTAAGTCGCTTTATGGGGCCGTAAAAAGTGTTTGTATTCCACTCGTAATCACGCCAGCCAAGTGTGTTACAAATGCTTTCCGTGATTAATTGATGCGAGTCAAGACTTTCGAATGGTAAACCTTCGATAAACATTTTTATGACGCACCGCCGAGCATAAGCGTGGCTTCGCTTCATAGCTGCTTGCTGAGGTCGTTGAGATTCTTAAGTTACTCGCTCGTAGGTCATTTTCACTCCTTAAATTCCGCTAAAGACGTTCATCCAATAATCGTTTCCTTGCACGTCCACCGATGGCCACTAATCTCGACTGGCTGGCTATCATCTGGAGGGCTGGAAGGGGTTGTCGCGGTTGTGTGCCGAACGTAGCCGTTAACGCACGTGATTGTATTTATAATCAGGTTGTAACTGCGAAGAGGTCCTTGGGAAACCCTTTTCATCCACCCACGCTCACACACGAAAGCACAGGCGTCCCTCTTGCTGCGGAAAACAAAGCGGAAGCGAACGTATTTCTTTACTGCACCAATTTTCCGGCTAATTAAAGCTCTTCATTGCAATTTGTATTCCTTCCTCAGCCTGAAGGTCATGCCTTCCAAGCTAAATTCGAATGTTTCCCTGTTTCTTCAGTGCAATCGAGACTTTCGAAAAATATACACGGGTTATCATTTGCATCAACGTAATCTCAATAATTATCATCGCCAATTGTTATCATCGGCCTTGCAAATAACAGCCGTAGTAATCACACTTTGATCAATTTGTCACTTTGCGAATACAAAAAGCCAAATAGTAGAAACTCTGAGTTTCCTAATCGACTTGTTGTTTTAACAAGTGCATAAAAAAATAACTATTTAAAGAAATAAATAAGATATCGAGTTGAGCCTCGATTATCCGGGTTGCTCGGGGCGGAACTCATTACGGAAAATCAAAAATTCCGGTTATAAGAGGTTATATATAATCAGTTATAAGTTTTATTATTTTTATTTATTTTTTTTTTTAGATACTTATTTAGATATCGTAATTTATTTTAGAAAATACATTTATTTAAAATAGTCTATTAAGTTAGTTCGTTTATTATCCGTAACTTTCTTCTGAAATCACGGATAATAGAAGGAAATTAATCTATTAGAGATATAAAATCAACTACTCAGCATTCCAATTAACAGATAATCCCAGTTGATGGAGGTCCGGATAATCGAGCTTCAATTATATATTAAAAAACAACTATTTAAAGAAATATAAGTTGCTTTAAAAAACATCTTAGACGAACCTTATTGTTTAGAAACGAACAGACCAAATGTGTATCCACCACAGTCGATATGTTTGACGTGCAATAATTTCCCAAAGTTCAGCAGCTAAAAAGGAATTTTTTGCATTCTAGCTTATTTGTTGTTGGCTTCTGGTAAATTATCCACCTCATCTTTCAAATATAGAGCTGTCACTTTACAAAACTCACCATAATGTGGGTATTAAATGATTGTTAAAGGAAATATTTATAAGCGAAGGTGGAAATATTACGTAATTTATTTTTAAAATAAAACAGAGGTTTGCATATTTGTAACTACTTTAAGTTAGCCAGTTATATTTCTCATTTTTTATGAATACTTAGTTAATTTAATTTCAACTTTTTCGTTCATTTCTGTTATAATTTATTATTTGGAAAGCTAAAACATCACAATTGATGCACTTCCAAGCCAACGTTGAGGTGGATTTGCGCTCGTTACCGACATTTATTCACCCAACATGTTTGTAAAAAAAAAACATTGTTTACAAACATTTCGGGTGAATATAAGAGGCTGACATTTTTCGATCAGCTTATTGTTCTAACTTTCCTATTCTATATCTCAGACTGGAATTAGTGGAAGACCCATGGCAGACATTGACAAGGTTCGCGTTATACTAGTGGGCGACTCAGGTACTTGCGACCTCAGCTTTTCTTTCGTTTCATCTTCCAACCACTCCGATAGGCGTTGGCAAGACGTGTCTTACACATCGCATCGCCCACAATGAATCTCTGCCACATCCCGGCTGGACCGTGGGATGCTCGATCGAAGTGAAGCTGCACGAGTACAAGGAGGGCACCCCGCAGCAACGCACGTACTTCATTGAGCTCTTCGATATCGGCGGCTCACTGAGCCATAAAAATACACGCAACGTGTTCTACGCTCCGACGCATGGTATCATCCTGGTGCACGACCTGACCAACCGCAAGAGTCACGAGAATCTACGCGAATGGCTGTGCGAGATTCTCAACAAGGAAGGCAAGGACATCTACAAACCCGGCGGCTCGCACGCAGATGCCGGCAACTTCGATCCAGAGCAGTTCCTGGGTGCTACCCAGATACCCATACTAGTGGTAGGGACCAAGCTGGATTTGATTGATGAGAAGCGTCAAACGAAGACGATGCAGAAGGCGGGCGGCATCGGTAAGAATGAGTAAAGCAACGCGTCCTCTTCTAAAACCCGTTTATCTCAGCTGAACAGTGCGGCGCAGAGGAAATCTGGCTTAACTCTCTGGATCCACGTAGTTTGGCAGCCGGTACCACTGACGCGGTAAAGTTGACGAGGTTCTTCGACAGGGTCATTGAAAAGAAGGCGAATCACCGCATGTCTGGCGGGTTCCTTGGCAGCATGGACAAACGGAAGCAGGTGAACCAATCACAATTTAACAGTCCTGAGACGTCGCTGCTTCTTAATCCACTAGCGTCAGGGCAGATGCAGTCCACGCTACCTGAGTCCACATACGGGCGCGGACGGCGTTCAATAAATTAAAAGTATTTTCATTCAAAACAAGTGGACATTTTATTAGACAATCATTGCTGGAATATTTCTCGCTATCGAATCATGCTTAGCCGGGTGGCCATTTCATCTGGCGCCCACCCAGGAAATGCAAATGCAAGTGATACACCGACTGCGCCCCGTCCTTGCCATCGTTTATAACCACACGGAACCCATTGTCCAGCCCCAGACTCTTGGCTACATTGCGCCCAATCAGCATCAAGTGGCCCAGAAGGTCCTTGTCGGCTTCAGTGGCCTCAGAAAGCTGTGGTATCGGCTTTCGTGGTATCACTAAGAAATGAGTTGGCGCCTGTGCATTGATGTCGTGAAAAGCAACGCACTGTGGAACACATAAATAATGGAGGCATAACGGCTGTGCGAACTTATTCCTTGACCCACCTGCTCATCCTCATAGAGGAAATCGCACGGAATCTCCTTACGCAGGATCTTCCCGAAAATGGTATCACTTGCAGGCGATGCTGCCTGCGCCTTCGCAACCTCATCAGACATGCTTGCAAACCTCTTCGAATATCGTTGAAAGCTACTTGAAAAAGTCTCAATGCAGTACTACTCTCTGCGATGACCTTCTGACCTAACTTACCAAGTTTGCCGAAAGACCAACCGGCTCCGTGAAATTAGAAAACTCATCTGTCTGGAAAACAGACTTTCCAGAAAACAAAATGTCATCACTATTATTTTGTTCGATAACAGTTTAATTCGTAAAGTTGATACGAATTCGTACGAATTCTTGCTGCAGTCACAGTTTTGTCTTGTTACACGTTCGTAATGAAAAAACCTTTCTAATTTCGTAATAAAGAAATTAAATAAAATTTTCATTTAAAATTTTTATTTTATAGTTATAAGCACAACGTATCAGCTGTCGTTTCAGCTATCGTGTCTGTATATCAGAAATTTTCGCCAAAGAATATGTGCGAGAAATCAATAATTAACAATCACAATATTGTTCTGTATGTGAAATTTTTTAATTTGCATCACAAAAAATTGTTTTACTGGACGATTTATATAATTTTAGAAATTCACTTTATAGAAAATATCAAATTCGATTTTTTAAAATAAAAATATAAAAAATAGCATTAAAAATTAAGGAGTCTGACTTTTTTTCACTTTGGCTGAATTTTTTCATATGAAAAAGCCTTCCAGAATCAAATTTTTTCGCGATATCTTCATAATCGCATTTATGGATAAGTTATGAAAATATCTACAATTCACATTTCCATATAATAATACTAGTTTTACAAACTGATAACTTATAACATTGTAATCTTTTAACTGTGAACCTTCGAGTTGGTTTAGAAAGTGTGTAATGCAACGCTGATTGTTGCAATCGTCGCCTGGAAAGAAGAAACAAGAGAAAGTCGCGGATACATTTCCCAGTTTTTTTGTGGAGTAAAATTGCTTTGTTAAATAATTTCGGAGGGTACCGCGAATATATTTGAAGAATTCCGCGCTTTCGGGACTTGAGGTGATGGATGTCGATTGGCAGAATAACTTAAAGCAGATCAAGGAACGTTCTGAGTACTTGCTGCGGGCGGAGAAGTGGACCGACTGCCGTTTCCTGGTGGGAACAGCGCCCAATCAGAGGGTAATTTCTGCGCACAAGTTGATACTGGCCATGGCTTCCCCCGTATTCGAGCGTATGTTCTATGGCAACATGCCGGACGAGACCTACCCAATCGCCATTCCGGACGTGCAGCCGGACGCTTTCCAAGCCATGCTGGAGTACATCTACTCGGACCACATCAACATCAGCTCCTTCGACAAGGCCTGCGAGTTGTGCTACGTGGCCAAGAAGTACTTGTTGCCTCATGTGGTGGAGCAGTGCACGCACTTTCTCTGGTCCGACCTGAATGCCAAGAACGCTTGTCGTGCCTACGAATTCGCAAGGCTCTTCGACGAGCCTCGATTAATGCAAAGTAGCATGGAGGTGAGAACTCCACAGTCTTTAATACTCAGAGTTCACAATTTTGTTTTTTTTATCAGATTATCGTGAGCAAGACGAGAGAAGTACTCGCTGATCCTAGCTTCGTGGACATTGAAATCACAACTCTTCTTGCCATATTAGACCAGGACAAGCTAAACATCGACACCGAGCTGGATCTGTTCAATGCTGTGCTAAAGTATGCTACGGAACGTGGAATGTTCACAGAAAGCGAGCCGAAAGCGAAGCAACCGAAGCTGGATGATGAGCTGCCTGTTGATGTGGAAGCCATGCATCACTCCGAGGCTGTTGAGCAAATCAAAATGGAGCCGGACGTGGCTGCCATCGTGCACGGTCGCAGCGATGACGACTCTTCGCATGATATCTCTTACGAGGAGCCGCAACTAATCGGCGACGTTGTTGTGGTCGACAGTGACGCCTCAGCTGGAGACGGCAACGAGGAATCCTTTCCCGGTGGAGCCAACATCAACCGGATTATGGACGCACAACGCCATATTATGGACGAGGCACTCATACGACAAGCCGTGAAAAAACTGCGCTTCCTGACACTCACCCCACAACAGTTTGCCGAGGGACCGGCTCGTTCAAAGCTTCTGCAGCAGCACGAAGCACTTTCAATCCTAATTAAGGTTTCGAGCCCAGCAATTAATGACTGTCCCATGCCGGAAGGCTTCTGTACATCGCTCGTTTCGCGCAACTACTACGAACATCGTAGCCAGAAGGACTTGTCCTCGTATCGGAATTCGATGCCAGCGGCAACGACAACGGCCACGAATTCGGGCTACGGAGGAGCTGAATCGCCACCGTTCGTATGCAGTACCGCCGTTGCGCACACATCTCAGCATTCGCAGCCAACGGGCGCCCTTAATAGCTTCAGCGGCAGCGACACGGACCTGGTGTCCACCAACGACACGCGGCGCTCCTACTGTGTGCACACTGTTAGCCAGCAATTTGACTACCGGAACATGAGTGTGACGGACTGTGGGCTGACCTTTGAGGTGGACACCAACATATGGATTTTAGGTGAGATGCTCAGAAGCGCTTGCATGCAATTCGCACTCATACATGCTCGCTCGTTCAGGTGTGCAGGTCCCCACGCAGGTTCTCTGTGGTGAGCTGATGAATTCTGCCGGCTTCTCCGAACGCTACATGGAGATCCTGTATGCGCACATACAGGACATGCAGGGCTCCCGACTCTCATACACGCACTGCACGTCGCGCGTGCGCTACGACTCGCTGCTAGAGATTTCCTTCGATCGCGCCGTCTACATTTACCGCAATCAGATCTACAAAGTCTTCGTGGTGTTCAACAAGGTCGGCTGGTACCCGATGTACTCGTGCGTTCCCGACGTTGTGTGCAACCGCGTCAAGTTCATGTTCAACGTCGGCAATCCGACGGAATCGGTGCGCGACGGTCTCATCAGAGCGATTGTCTTCTCCACGCCGCAGGATCAGGCAAGAAATGTTATTGAATAGCGAGCAGACACACGAGGAGGTTAAAGCAACAAATCAACTCCTTGCTAGGCACGTGGTGCGCACTATACGCACCCACAGTTGGAATTATTGGCCAGTTGTACTCATGCTGCTGCAAAGGTAGGTTTTAAACGTTCTACACTCATTCTTTCAGTTGCGTTCGCCGCCTTCTATCATAATCGGAAAATTATTCAATTCGATATCTTCAGAATTGCTTGAATCTTAATTGCAAGAAAACCTTGATTACAATCAGTATTTGGAGAGCATACAAACTTAATAAGTCTCTAAATTTCCGATTCGCGATTTTTTACTCATTGAACAAACTTGTTTTTGTTCTAAGATTTCGTTTTTAAGCTTAGAAAAAAATTATAAATTAAGCCTAATTATCTCGGTGACGGAGGGATTCGAGTGCCCAAACTAGAATATTCAAGCCTGCAAAGATTTAAATAAAATGTGGTAATTCTACCAATAAATAAAACTTGTTTTTATTGCATTTACTTGAAAATGTTGGCTAATTGAGTTTTTAGAAGCACGAAAGGAAGACCGTTTGAGGGAATAAAATTATTTACAAAATTACAGCAGCAGCAAACGAAGCCGTCATGCAAGCAATGAAGTGCGTCCGGAATAAGAAAAGTCCAAGAGGTATCCGTCGGCGTCCAGCTCCTTCCTCTCTGGCTCGCTTACTTGCCGAAGCCACCGCACTTGGACGCAGCGTACTCGGGGTCCTCGCAAGTCAAAGTGTGCTCGTCGAATACCTTGTCCTCGCCGCAAGAAATCAAGCGCGGATATCCTTCGACGCAAGTGATCAGGCGATGGCAGTCACCCTGCATTGGGAAGCGAGGGAAGGGCCAGAAGCGAGCAGCCGGTGAGTCGGAGTCCACCTTGGTGGGGCACTTGAAGCCAACAACAGCTGCAATGAAGTCGGCACCATGAATAAACGCGGGCGCGGCGTTGTCAATTGTGCAAGCTTACCCTCCGGATTGCATACGTGCAACATCTGGTCGGGCCAGTTGCAGCCGTGGATGCGTTCGTCGTAAGCCAGGCCAACGTCACACTCCTCCTGGTGGGGCTCTCCGTGGGCGCATTTGATGTAGTGCGTGGAGCACTCCTTGGATGCCGGATAGATGCCGAACTGGTACTCGCAGCCCGGTGTGGACAGTGCGGTTGCTGCAAGTGGGGTGGGGAACGTGTGCGGTTAGTAGCCGCCTACGGCTGCTTGGGGTTAAACTTACGATCCCACTGACGTTCCTTGCAGTCCACGGCCCAGTGGTAGTTGCAGTGGTTGTGTACTGCGCCCTTTCCATCGAACAATAGTCCATTCTCGCAGGTTTCCAGAGTCAGAGTTCCGTTCGTACAGAGGAAGAACTGGTCACAGCGCTCGGTGTGAGCGTAGGCTTGTACGCCGTGCTTCTCGGGGCATTCGGGGTTGCCCACGGCCAAGGACTGAGCTAAAGGTGAGAGGATGTTAGGAGGCAAAGGCTTCAGACACGTTAATCGAATACTGTATTCTTTTCATATTGAATTTCTTGCAGTGTAGTCAACTCTGCATGACGCTCAAATTAGTCAACACGATTTGCAAAACTTCTCTACGACAAAACTGAAGAAATTAATTATCACTGCAACCGCTTCATATCATACAGCTACCCCTTGTGCACCCGGTCGGCCTGATGCCACATATCAGCGAACCCAATTTATTGTGTGCAACTCTGCACCTTCTGTCCCGAATTTTTGCTTTTAATGAAGAAAGAAAGACAAAACGACCGAAACCAGTGTAAGTGCGGATACCGCGGTGCAAACGACTTCCTACTTGTGGCAGAAAAATGTCGAAGACGCCACAGTCTCATCGGCAGCCACCGCCAGTTCCGCAAATGTGAACATTTGAAAAGTACTTCCTCGGCGTATCATCTCCGAAAACAACAACACAATTCCATTTCATCCGGACGAACAGGTATTGAGAGAGTCACGTCGACGACGAAATCGAAGACGAGTCCAGCACTCGCATGACTATCTGACTTCAGCGTCTATATGCGATTAATCGACGAACTCGGATCGGATATTTATGAGTCTTGTAGGAGTCAAGAACGGACGCTTATGATTTTTATGCATTTATGAAGCTTTTCGAATTCAAAATTACGAATACTCTCCATTTTTACATTTCTAAAAAGTCGAAATTTCGAATACTCGCGATTTATATTTTTAGTAGGGTTTTTTTTTAAAGTTTTAATTTCGAAATTCTGATTTCTGTTGCTGGAATGTATAATAAATGTGAAGTTCTGCGTAATTATAAAGTCTACAGGAATCCAAGCTATGAAGTTTCATATATTCATTTAATAACTTTTAAGGATCTAATTTTGAATCTCTACTGTGAATCCTACGAAAAATGCTTGCAAACTTTATATTCATATTGGAAGCAAGAAAGCGAGTATTTTTAATTTCAGGCGTTGGTTGGGTAAAAGTTTTTGTAAGCCTTTAACAGCCGAATATTTGCTAACACTAGAAATTTAAGTAACATTTTCTCTTCGAACGAGCACGAATTTTCCCATAACTATTTAATTTAATAAGTTTATTTGCAGCTACGACCGCCTGTCGAACGGGTTTTAAAATCACAACGAAATCTTCTTGAAGAGGCGCGATAATCGTGAAGACGTTAAGCGTGTTGCGAGTACCATCAACAATAGCGTCGCGTCGCGTTACGTCGCGTCGTATTATGTAAGCGAGTGAAAAGCGTACTCAGTAAAGGTGGCTCGTTTTTGCTATGAATTCTGCTTGTTTAAAAATGAGCTGCTTGCATTTACGAGTACGCTGCAGAGACGATTTCCGCACGAAATCGAATTTGAAATCTTGGTTTGGAATATTTCAAATTTCTATTAAAACGAATTTTCAATTTAAATAAGATCGGTTGTTAATTATTCGACAAAAAGCTTCGTAAAAGAATGCGTAAAAGTAATTGAAATTTTGAATTTCACAGGAATTAAGTAAGAAAAGTTGGAAATTATTTTCGGAATGTTTTAATATTGAAAATTAAGTGATTCTAATCTTGAAAGAATGTATTTCGCAATTACTACGAGAATTTCGCGTACATTCTGTTAGTTTCGTGCCTCGAAAACATCAACATTTGCATCGTTATGTTTTTGCAAAAGAAAAGGCGACTGTAAATTTAGGCAGGAAGTGGGTTGGGCTGCTGAGCGGCCACAAGACTCGTAGTGGCCCATAAAAACTTCGGTTCGGTTGCTGCGTCATAGTCGAAGGTTGCTTGCTTGGCCTGTGAACCTCAGGCGGCATTGCCGTGCTTACGTTTCAATAGCAGAAACCACGAAAACGTTTTACGACCCAAGAAGCGAACGTACACCGAATGCTAATTCATTTCAGACCCCAGCGGGGATGCCAGCGGCGGGTAGTCGGTGGCGACTCGCGCTTATGGGCGAGAGATCAATGAAGCAACAGACGATAGCGGAGATGAAGACTCATTGTTCGCATTTTGGATGGTCATGTTTGCTGGAATTGGGAACCTTCGGCCCATCCGAGGCAACAGACGCGTGCGGAAACTGCCTTCGAAAAATGTGAATTAATTTCGCTCGAAACCAAAGCTTGTCTTCTTCACGCCCTCTCGTCTGTATCGGCTTCTGTAACCGCAGCGGAGGAACACGTATTCAAAAACTTGTGTTCTGGGAATGGGGATAAAAAAACTCTCGAATACACAATGAGTCAGTCAGTTTGGCAATCGTTAACGAACGAAGCTTACTTTCGATTCCAAGACCTGCTTCACGCGCCGAGCAGGTTAATCCAGTTCCTCGCGGGGCACTGGGTGGCCCATCCCCGGGGCCCACCGTCCTCCGATGGGCGCGGCGGCGGCGGCGGTGGCGGCGGCGACGGCAAGCGGCATTAGCAGCTTGTGCCGATTAGCTCACCTCGGCAAACCAGTAACAAGAGGCCGCGGCTCCGTTACCAACGGAAACCAAGCAGAACCATCAGCGAGATCGACACCGAGACCGATTTTGAAATGGAGCAAAAGTTGTCGAGGCGCAGAGACCGCGACTGCCGCGGCTGCCACATCTAACGCGCGCTTACATAAAGCCGAAGAACGATTACTGGGTGAACGTCTCGAGTGGCCTGGGAGCCGAGCTTTGGCTGTGCGGCGCTGGCCAGCGGGGGCAGCTGGTCGGCGGGCAAGCGGGCAAGCACTGCATACCTGAGAACCTGCGAGCCAATTGCGCTGATTTGCTAATTGGGCGCCGCTGGCCGAGTCTGTTACCAAATCGGAGGCGCACTCGAAAAAAGCGAAGAGTTCGTACAGCAAGAGATGGATTTGAAAGGTAGGAATGAGTGCTGGCAGCTTGAGAATTTTAGTGCCAAACACCCACCTCCTCCTCTACCCTCTCCAGACCCACCCCAGCCCCTCACCCACCCACTTGCCAGGACAGGACTCACCATAGCTCGCCAGTGCCACGACTAGAACGATATTGCACAGGATGCGCTGCATGTCTTCACGCCCTTTTCTGGTCTCGACTGCAAAGCAAGCGGGTGTCCAAATTTCGAGTGTCCAAATTTCAGTTGGTTCGCCTCAGCGCCTCGGTAGGGTTTTCGCGCCTGGTAGCTGCCGCCAAATACGTTTGAACCGCTCCGCGTTCAAAACTTAACTAAGTGTTAACTTAAAAGTTCGCGAAGCTCGTAGGTTTTGTTTAAAATGCATGAAACGTGATTTTGTAAATTTGTGGCTTTTCGAGCGGGGGGAGGGGAGGACTGTCCCCTTGCCCCGTGCGCTTGCAACCTGTTTGCAAGCTCGGTTTGATTGAAAGTAAAACTTTGTTGCCTTCGAACCGAAACGATAGCGCAAGTTTTGCCGAGTCCGCTGCTGGAGGGAGGCTGGATTTCGCTGCTGGCAGTGCTGGTGGCCGGGTCTGCTTCCGCACCCGGCCGCCCCGCCAGTCTGTCCCCGGTCAGCAAGAGCTGCACCGTTTGCGAACTGTTTGAGGCTCGGAAAAGCTTTTTTTGGTAATGATTTTTCGATTTTTCTCTTGCTTGTCACACGAACGCAGCTATTCGCCTTTCGCTCAGCTCCAGAAGACCAAAAACACAAGCGGCCAACTCGCTGAGTCGGCCGAGGTTACGTAACGCGGCTTAGCAGCAGGCGGTCGCTGGGGCGCGGATTTGTGAATGGCTGGCGTACAGTGGGTGCAGTTGGTATGCGGACGGTTTCCAGTGGTTGTCGAAGCAAACTCAGGCCTCAGAAATGTTATCCAATGTAACGTAAATATGAGGAAATCGGCGTGCTCACGATTAATGCTCGTCTGCTCATGCAGAGTTGCTCACTGAGAGGGCGTGATCAGCGTGAGACAACCATGCTCGTGAGCATGAGTCAGAAAGAGCAGCGTGGGCAACCGGTTTTCGTTTAGCGTGAGTTAGGAAGCGACAACTCGCGAGTAGCGCTGCTCACTAACGAGATTTTCTGAGATTACAACCTCAACGTCAATTCTTGTCTCGACTAGGATATGACAACTCGATCTCGATTATCGCTTTATATTCGAGACGGAGAGAAGGCATCTCGATTCTCATCGCGAATACGGGACGAGAACAGGAATTTTCTCGCTCGTGCGCATCCCTACTCATGCATCATCTCGCGCACAAGCGATTGATAATCGATAAAGAATTGAAATTTCGAGTTGTAATCGACAGGGATTTTTAACATTTTTACCCGAGTATTAGGGGGTAAAAAAGGGATTTCGGCATAGGCTACTTTTTATCTTATTTATTTAAGTTAAAACTGCATTCTGAAATTATCATTGTTATTTATGATTACTTGAAAAACAATTATATTAAATAATTAACCGCTATCAATAACAATTGCAGTGGCATTTAAAACAAATGAATTTTGAATAGAATCCTTTTGTGGAACTTTAAATAGCCACGGGAATTTGGAATTGGCATCGAGGGGATTCTCGAAAACCTCCCAACAAACGCGTGTCACCCCGTTCAGTACCTCGAGAATGCGTGTCATTGTCCATCCGCAGATGAGCACCACGACCACGAGCGCGTTGCTAGACATATGAGTGGACCGCTTTCGGCACCACGACTATTAAGTTATATTTGACTATTAAATTAAGAGCGCGTTGGACGAAGACGACATCTAAGTTCGTATGTAGATCACCCATTATTTGGTCCCCATAATCGTGGACCAAGTCCATTTGGGCCATGGACAAGTCAGATATAGAAGACGAAAGCTATTAAGACGATTTTATTCCGGAGTTTATAGCGCCATTAACAAAGTATTTGTAAAAGACGGGGGCGTAGTCTGCCCACTTCTACAAAACTTGTATATATTTTGTACGTGATACGATATAATAGCTCTATTAACACTTTAACTGTATAAAGGATTTCAGAGTCTTTATGAGATTTCTGAGGGATTCAGAGTCTTTATGATCTTTTCCGACTCTCATGAGTTTCTTTGCGAGATATTTGAAAAGAATAAATGCAACGCTAGTTCTTGTTTATCCTTTTTTAAGTTTTATTAAAGTAAATTTATATTTACAATTTAGTTTCTGATATGCACGGCCAACTTTGCACGGGAAGTCTATAGTTGCGACATCAAATACAAGTATTACCAGAAACAACTCATGGAATAGTTATGTGTAAATCAGTGGAGAGGAGTTGTCGACTGTTGTGGACGACAAAGAGTCCGGCGGAAGCAAGAGTTGGCCGAAAAAGTTCACTTCCATCGCACTAACCTAAGGTGACTAAGCGCACGAATTTAACGAACACAAAATGAGAAAGAAGAATTCAATTCGCAGCAAGGACACACGGCTCCCCTGCGGCGGCTCTAGTTCTTCTTCTCGTCGGAGTCCTTGTACCAGTCCTCGCAGCCGGGCACGTTCTCGGGTGCGTCGCACATCTCCGACTCATCGTTGTAGACCTCGCCCAGCTGGCAGCCCAGGTCGCGCGGGTCCTCGCCGTTCAGGCAGACGTAGAACTTCTGGCAGTCGTTGGGGTCGGGGTACTTGGGATGGACGACGACCTGACCGTTCTTATCGGTCTTTGGCTGGTCCTTGGGGCAGGTGAAGCCGGTGGCCGATTTCTCTGTGGTTGCGTAAGATTAATTGTGATTAATTGTATTTTCAGTGATCCAGTACTAGGAAAGGAGAAGGGATCGCAAGCTTACTTTGTGGTGCATCGCAACCCTCTCGCTTGGCGGTGTCGGGCCACACACAGGTGCCGCTATACTCGTCGTAATGCAGGCCGACGGCGCAGGTCATCTCCAGGGCGTCGCCTTCGATGCAGTTGTAGAAGATGGTGCACACAGACGGGTCGGGGTGTGCGAAGAAGCCGTTTCTCCGGGGACACAACTTGTTCGACTTGGGCTCCTCTGCGAAGTTAGTTATGGTCAACGTTTGGCGTATTACAGTGCAGCTGGCGCATTACAGTGCGCAGATTCAACTTACGCAATTCGGTGCGATCTCCGCAGTCCACGTTGAAGGGCTGGTCGCACTTGTTGACCTTCCGGTTCAGCGGGTCGAAGACGAGTCCGTCGGGACACAGCTTCTCGGTGGCGACTCCATCTTCGCACTGGTAGTATTTGTCGCACTGGACTTCGTCGGCGAACTGACCCTTTGGCTTGGGGCACTCGAAGGCGGCTGGAATTGCAAGGGGTTTCGCTTAGTTTTGCTGGGAGGATGACTTTTATAACACTCGATCGAAGTGGGAGATCGCATGATTTCACAAAGACTATCAACGGACATTCGGAATGAAAACTAATGGTTTCGCTAAAAACCGTTAAAACCGTCGAACGAAACCCAGTTGCCGAAGTGGTACAGTTGGAATTAACACATTCACACTAGCAATCGAAGAGAACTCAACTCTTCGGAAAAGCGAAATGTCTGCTGTACGGCCAAGACGGTGAAGAAGGAAAAAGAAGCGGAAACAATTGCCTAGCTGACCTCGTCGACAGCAACTTCCACGTGGAAGTGGAGTGCAGAAATGAAAGCGCTGCGGGATCGAAGCTACGATCGATACACGACATGGTAAACCGTGCGAATCGTCCAACTGTCAGGCGGACCCTCGACACTCCGCGTCAATGAAACTCCTCGAAGACCTTCTAAGATTTTAGGTCGGGGGTTTTCGCTTGCATGTGAACTCGTTGGGAAACCAGATGCTCGCTCACTCCTGCAAACCCGTAAGAATCCAGCTAAGAAAGAGATAATCGTGCTCCCCAAATTAATCCCTTTCCATGCTGTTGACACCGCGTTGCAGCAAGAGTTTGCCGTTGTTGACGTGTTCCCGTTATTATGCAATGCGCACGATGAGTCTTCTGTTGTAAGTGTTGTGCTGCGACATACAAAGAGTCTCGTCCAAATAACGAGTTATAGTTTCAGTTCGTTTTGAACTTTAAAAACCCTTACGTAACCGTAATGCGAGCGGCGTCAACTTATTACGATCCACCTTTAAAGCTCCCAAGACGGGTTTCAGTGGCAGCGCCTGCAGAGCGAGCAGGTTTATCTGGAAAAATACGCGTACCTTCTTTTTTCGGCATGAACTGCGATATTTGGCAAATTAATTTATGCGAAACACTCGCACGAACTCGATATTTGCAGATGAGCTGCGAGAATTTTTTGGTGGATAAACGGGTATCCGCATGCAGAGATATTTGGCAATACAAGATACGACATCGCGTTGACTCGGCTTAGCGGACCAGAGCAACCAACGAAATGGACTTGCGGAGCATTAATATTCACGAAGTTGATTTCTACCCGAGAAGGCGGCTAAATTACAATTACAATGCAAGCTTCAGGTTCCTGAAATACCAAGGACGAGGTAAAAATAAACTGCTTACATAATACGAAACCTTTAAAATGCGAACCAGTATAAACTTCGTCCGGAGAAGAGTTTCGAAAGAAGAATTCAAGCAGCCGCAGAGTTTTCTTGAAGTCTTCTTATAGATGTTTAAAATTATTCGTTTCACGCTTCATTTTTCGTTTGAATGAAAAAAATCTATCACATTGTTTATCGTCGATAAATCTGCATATTTTACAGCGCTAGAAATATCATCAGCACGCTTGTCGAAATAATTCCCGAGCATCTGAAGTTCCAAACTTCTTCGAATTTATTGCTTTTCATACCGTCTTGCAATCTAATCATTAAAATGAAACCAATAATTCAGACTTTCTTAAGTGTGTTCAGAGGAGTATTTTAGGCCGAGATATCCTAAATTAGTAGGATAGTATCGGAGGATGTCTGAAAAATTCTTGGCCTAACAATGACAGACAAATTTTCGACGTGTTTTCTTCACTTTTCAAAATGTTCTTTCATTGTTACCAGCCGAGAAGTTTTCAGATTGCCCTCGTAAATGTTCAAATAGGTCCATCAAAAGTTAGTTCTGCACTCATTTGAGCTCAATCAATGCAATTTATTTGCGAAACATCAATCATTTCGATCTAATTATTCTCAAATGGTTGTGTGAAATGTAATAAAATATTGACAAATTGTTTGAAAACATGACTGCGGATGTGACCGATTAATTTTAATTACTAATTATTACGAATCGATATTTTTTAAGAAATCTTGACGAAAGTCTCGTACTTTTTCTTTGCTTCTTACGAAGTTTTCGTATTTTATAATCGGCGATTCGAAATCGGAAAAGCGACGCTTTGGGGTTCGCGGAATATCCAATTTTTGCTGGAATATACGAAAGTATTTTCTGTAAACGAAATACTTTCGCGAACGTTTTTAACGAAGGGTTTCGTATATTTTAGGTAGTTTTTTTTTCAGATGTGGGAATAGCAGTTGATGTGTTGTGATGGCGACCATATTTTCCGGGCCGATGTCCACGACGTCAAATACTCGATCTTCCCTGCAAAATATAAAACTTCCTGCACAGAGAAACCTGCGAAACCTGAAGAACCTGATAAACACGGCGTCTGCTGAGAGACGGTTGCTGCTTATAATTGTGGATTTGCGAGAACAAAAAACGCCTAAGAATCTCGCGCTCACAGCGCCGGAGACCGGAGACCAAAGACTGCAACGCAACGCGTCTCGCTTGGCGACCCGATGTGTTGCGAGGTCCCTGTATGCGTGCAACTCATTCGCCAAAATTAATTGCAGCCACTCCTCAGCGCAAATCGAGCAACTTTGACTGCATTTTTTCGCCATTTCTCGTCGCTTGAGTTGGCTGGAACCGGTTGCGGACGACTTCCGGAAACGAAAATTGCAACGAAACGAAAAGCCTGCACTCAACTTTCCTAATCTGATATTGAATGCAGATACCGTCCGCTATCCGTTTTGTCGTTCACCACTTATTGCCCCTCCATGCTGGTCACACAGACCGCTACGAAATTTAAGCAACACTCACTTGATGACGTCACGCAGAGCGCGGCGACGAGGGCGCAGACAACAAACTGCCTCATCTCGGTATCTTTTTCGCGGTGTCCTTCGTTGGACGGCCCAATTAAATCCAGAAAATTTAGTCGGCGACTTCTCAGCTTCTCAGTTCTCAGTTCTCAACAGCTGCTGCTCAGCTACAACTTCTTCGTGCGGTGGTTGGACTTCAACTAGCTCGGCTCCGACTCGACGAGGCACTTTTGAAGACTTGACTCGAAGGTGTTGGTGTGGCTGCGACTGCCAACAACTATTGTTGCTGTTGTTGTTGTTGTTGTTACTAGTAGCTATGTTGTCGACATGAGTCGTCGAAGCATTGGAGCGATCATGCAAATGCCAACAACGGCATTAACAAGAGTGGCAAAAGCAGCGAGTCGCATTTTAATACCGACTGCCAGCTACTCGCGTCTGTGCGTCCCTCCAGTCGGCTTGCGGTCGTCTATCCAATTTTGCCGTTATTGTGTCAACGTAATGAAAAGTAGCTGCCTCGCCTCTCGCCGCTGGGATAAAAGTGTGCAGCAGTACGACTTTCACGCTTTAGCATTTCTCAGTTCTTTTTAAAAACGCGTCTAAATCTCAACACCTTTCAACACACACACACACACACACACACACGTTAGCAGCAAAACTAAGTTCAATATAATTACAATTAATCACTCATCGTCATTCCTTTCCTGTAAAAGTTGTATTTTATTACCAACGTGGATTTTTTTCTCGACTTCGTTTTCTACTTCTTTGCAGGCGCGCCGCTGCAAATGCATTCAGCGGTTTCGAAACCCGTTCGTTCGCATGAAGTTCATTAACAAATTTCGTGAGCGTGGAACAATAATTAGAAAAAAGTGCGACTCTAAAGTTCATTTGCACCACCTTTCACGTCGAAACTCCATTCACCGCAACGAAAATGCGTCCATGAAGGAGACGCAATCGGTGAGGCGGTGAGGCAACTCGTGTTCGACGACTCGAAGATTTCCATTGAAGTTTTCACATTCGAAAAGGTTTTGGGTAGGTAAAATTTTGTGCAAATTCTGTGGCTTACTGTTTGCTTACAACAAAAATTGATGCTGGTGCTTGCAAGCTTCCCCCCTCCCGCTTCCCTGAATACAACGCCACTGTATAAAATCTGTCTCGCACAGATAAAAAATCCTCTTTCCTGCAAAAGCTGAGAGTGCCAAGTGCTAAGAAATCACTCTCTCTCTCTCTCTCCTCGTCTTTTCTCACAGATTCCCAGATGCTCTCTCTTCCCGAAAGGAATGTCGTGCAGCAGGTTGGTCGCGGTGTTGCATCGTCCGGTGTCCCCGCATTCGAGGCGATTGCGCGACCCGCAAACGCATGATCGCGCTTTGGCAGTCGCGGCCAACCTTGAAAGAGCTCCACCTCCCGTTGGCCTGATCGCGCTCCACTTGAGCCGACAGCTTCGATGGCATAACAATTTGACGGCTAAACGATTAGCAAACGATGAAACCGCTATAACCCGTTTTTTTTTTTCATTTTTCAATCGAAACGACATAAAAAGTAATTTCACCGTAAACTTTGTCTTTATTCGAAATTAAATCATTATGAGATCTTCTAATGAAAATATCAATGACAATCAACCCGTGATGCAGCCAGAATGAGTGGGAATGGGCAGCCCTACGGCGGGCGGCCCATTTCCTCTTAAATCCCGTCTGTTCAATTGCGTGTTGTGAAATTACTTTATAAATGGCAGTCGCTGATTTCGGGCTGCTCAATTCGAAACTTTCCACAGCCGAAATCGCGTCCCAAGAACGGTTCTGCTGAAGAGGAAACCGTGTTGCCGCCTCCATTGAAAATGCATGAGGCGTCGTCGCGCGCCGAAATACATTCCGCAGAGAACCCGGCAAATGGAAATCTACGACCGACTGTCGACTGAATTCAGCACGCTGTTCGGATTTCTGGTCACGTCTCAGCCGCATCTGACCGTGTGTTCGGAGTAACTGTTTGCCTCGCTATTCTTTCTAGATTTTAAGCGGCAAGCTCGTGCACCGTCTCGGGTCTCGATTGAACCCGTCGATCGGGACGGCCGCCACAAACATTCCCGCTTGAATAGAAAACACAGAGTATGCAAGTTTTTCGGTAAAGTATTTCATTAAATTGCGTAAAGAAGTCGTTTTCTCTGGAGAGCCAATTGAAGGTCGAGAAGAAGGCTTAACAACTCGCAGAAATGCAGTCTCAAATGCCCCGTCGAATACCCCCCCCCCACACTGCCATTCACTGTGTTTTCTGTTGCTCTCCTCCCGCCGCTTCTCGAACCACAACCGGCTCTTTGCCCTCCTTGGCCACGCCCCCCTCAGAGGCGGCAACCGACGCCCTGCCCTCTTTAGCGCCGTCGCCCTCAGAGGCGGCTGCCGGAGGCGCGGGATTCTCGGTTGCAGCGAGCCCCGCGGTCTGCCTGCGCAGCTCCGGCGTCTCATTCAAGTACTGCAGGTAGTTCCAGTCGAACTCGCGCAGCACCTTCTCGCCCTTCCTCTGCTCATACCAGTGGCGACGCTCGGTGTTGGCGCCCCGCGACTTCTCTATGAGGCCGCGTCGCTCTATGCCGCGGAGCAGGTACGGGACATATTCGATTCCGCCCACACGCTGGAAGCGCTTGACCGCCTGCGCCGCCTCCTGCCCGACCTCCTTGAAGTACTCGAGCGTGCTGGGCGGCACGACGCTGTTGACTATCATCACGATCAGGTCGTGGCGACAGATGACCGGCGCCTCCGCCGGCAAGATGCGCGCTCGCACGGCAGCCACCTTGTTGGCGGTGCGCTGCAGCGAGCGATGAATGGCCCTCCGCTTGGAGATCAAATACTTGCGGCGCCTCTTCTCCATCAACGTCTCTTCGTGCAGCTTTACGGGGTCGACGCGGTTGCGCGTCATCATGATGGCCAGCAAGCGATTCACATTCATCGTGTCCCACTTCTGTCGCATCCTCTCGCCGTAGGTGGGGTGCTGACGCAGATTCGCTCTGCAAATAAATGCGGAAATGAGCCGCTTGCGAAGTGCACACCCTGAGGTGGGTCGTACTTGCGCGCAGCGTCCAGCTCCTCCTGAACTTTGCGGGCCTCATTCAGAGCGGCTTCCTTCTCGAGGCGCTCAATTTCTAAGAGCGCGTCGATCTCTGCCTGGTTTTTGGCGTCGATCACGTCGCGATTCCTCTCGTAATACCATTGCTCCCAGTCCAGGATGGACTGCTTGCGCAGCTCTGCTCGGCGGATGTAGGTTCGAAAACGCTGCGATACAGAAATTGGATGAGTACGTCACTATGAAAGTCTTAACTAGATCTCGCTATCGCCGACCCAGTGGCGTTGGACTGAGTGGATAGCAATTTCCACGTCCCTGCTTATAGCTACCCGCCCCTCCTCCCCCTCTTACCCCCAGCTCCCTCTCCGTCGGCTCGTAAAAACTGGGCGGCAACCTGATCATGCGGAAGCTGCTGTTGTAGTCGGCGATGCCAAGGAGCTTCTCGGGTTCGATGAGTCGATACTCGGAGAGCGCCGTCATCATGCCGCCTCCCAAAACCTCGCTCAAGCACGCGTCGTCGTCTCGAGCTGCAAGAGAGGGTGAGGGTGAGCCGTGAACAACTGCGCTCTGAGCGCCGTGCGAGTACTCATGCATTACAGAGGATGTCCCACGCCTCCAGGCAGCCGTCGTTGCGCGTCAGGTAGAAGACGCCCGGACGAGCCTCGCTCCAGGCCACGCCCGTGAGGTCGCTGGGGCGTCTACGCCAGAGCAGCGGCGAGTGGTGGAAGTTGTCCTTCCAGATGGCGAACACGAAGCGTCCTATCGAGATGAACACGGACGGCATGAAGGGACTCTTCTTCATCGCCAAGACGGGTCCGTCGTGGATGCGCGCGAAGTCCGTGACGCCCGATGCCTCCTCTCGACCCTGGGGATCCACGTAAGCACCCGTCCACGACAGGCGTTCCAGACGTCCGTAGAACGAGGAGGTGATCACCGAGGCGCGCATGTTGGGCCGGTCGATGGAGATCAATTCCAGGGGAAAGTTGGTCTTGTTCTTGCGCTCCTTCAGTGGCTGCCGCGCCTTGCAACTGAAGATACTGGTGTCCGCTACGACGGCTGTGATGGGTTCGTCGTACAGCAACGTGTAGACCGGCTTCAGAATCTTGTTCTTGAAGGGCGACTCGTGTGCCGTCAGTTCCTTGGGCTGGTCTCTGTTATAGCCCTGCACCTTCTTGGTGATCGCCGCATCCAGGTTCCAGAAGCTCACGCTCCCATCCATCGAACTCGTGATGAAGCACTTGTGCACCGCCTCCTTGCGCGTGTCCTTGTAGATCTTGCCGATGTTGTTGATGAAGAACTTGCGACCCAGCCAGTAGATGCCTGTGATGGCGCCCTGCTGCGAGAGCTCCAGCGGGCTGACGTATGCCGGCGGCACGGAGGACTCTTCGTTCAGCGGGAGCGTCCAAGACAGGAACTCCTCCATGACCTTGCAGTAGTGTATTTGGGCAGAGGTGCGCACCTCCGGCGCGTCCAGCCTCTCCACCCGCTCCAGCAAGTCCCAGATGATAATCTGTCCGCTCTTGAAGCCACCGATGAGTAAGTGGGCATTGAAGGGCGCAAACGCGATCACGTTCGCCTCCATGGGGCACTCGAACTCGATCTTGAAGCTCAGATTGTCGGCGAAACTCCACATCAACACGGGGTTCGGATCCAGCACGGCGCGCTGGACCTGGTCTTCAATGTCAGTCACTGTTGCGCCGAAGCAAAGACGCGCACGACGAGACGTGAGTGGAAACGGTTAGACCAGCAAGAGTAGGGTGCCGAAACGTGACCTCCTTACCTAGTTCGACCGTCGTCTGGGTGTCGAATGCGTACGAGACCACGATGAGGCCTGAGACTGTGGGATGCCAGTCGGTGCAAGTCACGTAGCGACCGTAGCTCTTCGAAATGTCGACGTAGCAGAGGGCCTCCTCCAGGAAAGGGCTGATGTAGTGCTGGAAGTCCGAGTCCGTTATCAGGGGGTAATCGTCCCTGCAAGGACGAATCGATTGATTAGCTGGGTCCTGCAGCCAGGAGGCGTGACCCGGATGGGAGGCAAGCGCCTCGTTATCATTACCGGTACATGTCGACGGGGTTGTACGACAGCATTTCGAGCAGCAGTGTTACGCTCTCTGAAAACTCAATCGGTGGCTTTGGCTGCGCCGGCGCCGCGGTGGCGCCCTTGGCCACATTCTGCTGTTCGTTCTCCTCCTCCTCGGAGCTCTCGTCCAGAGTCACGCCTAAGTGCGACCGAAAGTAATCAGCGGGGACGCGAAAGCGAGCACTCGACCACACCTACCGCCCTCCAGTAGCTCGTACACGTGCTGAGCAGCTGCGTTCGAGGGGAACGTCAGGATCGTTTGCTGCCCCTTGCTGACGCGCTGAGCCGCCGACTGGATGCCGGTGCTCACCCTGCGGCGGTACACGTGGTCGAACTTCTCCGTCTCCGCGGGCAGCAGCTCCACGTAGCCGTCGCGCGCATCGTCGCACTGCCGCAGCGTCAGCGCGTCCGACTCGGTTATGGTCACCGGGAACACGCTCTGAATCTCCAGGTCCACGTCCTTGTGCCGGGAGCGCCGTATGTAGGGCACAATCTCGCGTTCGCTCTGCACAGACTTCCACTTGCGCGGCTTCTTCAGCATGTGCCGCTTGAAGCGCCACCGCTCGTAGGTCTCCAGGTTCCGGATGACCTGCAGGGCGGTGCGAGCGTCCTGTTGCGAGGCGAACACAATGAACGGGTCCCCCTCGGGCGGGTTCTCCATGTGCTGCGTCAGGATGGGCACGTAGCCGAAGAGGAAGGTCTGCTCGGGCTTGCAGCCCCTGAACAGGGGGCGCAGCTTCCTGCTGGCGGCCACGTTGAGGTGCTTGCGCATCAGATCGAAGGTGACGTGTCGCCACGGGAACTCCTGGCTGACGTGGATGCCCACCTGTAGGCCCAACGCCTTCTGCTGCTTGTCCCTGCGGCAGGTCGAGTGCGAAATCAGAAGCGAAGACGAGCGAAAACGAGCAGCGGCCACTTACACGATCATGAGTTTGACGCAGCTGGGCAGCTTCATCAGCAACTTCCAGCAGAGTTTCACGTTGAACGGGCCGCCCTTGTCCTCGAAGCGACGTGGCTTGCGCCAGGGGTGGATGAAGTCCTTGATTGTGCTGCGGAGGAGAACCGTTCAGAGGAGAAACATGACTGTGCCAGGCGAAAGACAAGGAAAACCTACGGCTTGACTTTTTTCACTGAAAAGCGAACCCGCTCTTTGCGGTCCACGACTTTTGGCGCGCGATGCGCTGCCGCGGATTTGCGCGTTCGCTTCGTATGCTTCATCTTTCTTGCTCAAAATGTTCCAATATTTCGTCTGGTTTGCTTCTTTCACCAAATTTCACAATTAGTTTTGATAAACGAAATTCCCATGCCAACGCTTGTTTTTTTATTTTACGTGTTTCCGCTGCAGTGCGAACTACTTTGTCGACACGAACCGCTTCCTGTGTTCTGGCAGGACTACGGGGATGCGCGACTTCGTTACCGCCGCCGAGCGGCTATAAAGACAAACACAGGACTTCCTAAATCGCACCGCGTCACGTTCTTCACAAAACTTCCCACACTCTGTTTTGGCGGTCGAAGGAGAGTGAAATATTCCATAAATTCCAAAAATTCGTATTTACAACCAAAATTTATGATATTTTCATTTTGGAAATTTATTACACAAATTTTTTGGAATTCTTAACGCACCCTGAAACTTGCAATTTTCTGCGTTTGTCTAACGTAGCGTACAGCGTTAGATCCACCCGTTCCGTTGTTAAACGTATTTTTTTGCTTTTTACAACGGGTTCCACAAGAAGCTGTGTGATGTAACGCGTCGAATAAACCGCAACGCAGTACGGTGCGTAAAACGTCGGCTGTTTTTCGTCAGCTTTAAGTTGGTTTTACATAGAGCCTTGCTAACATCAGCGGCGGCAACTAGTGGCGAGTAGCTAAACTTTACTGACAGCCCAATTAGACAAACCAAACGCCAAATACACCCTAACGGCAGATGGCGCGACCATCGCATTGTAGTAGTTGGCGACTGCACTTCTCTGCGTCTGGCAAAATTTTCGCACCGAACGCCACAGAGATAGGAGGCTTTGTTTTGCACAGCATGTTTTAAAGAATATATAAATACTTGCTGGGATTATTAAGACTATTAAAGGAATCAGCTACAAGGTAAAATTAAAATTTAGTTAAAAACTATAATTGTGGGACGATGCGGAATGTATACGTGTTTCTGGTTTTGTCTGCTGCTGTGGGTGGACGCATTATATTGATTTTGCATTTGGTGGATTGCAAGAAATTAGAATTTTTTGCGTTGCATATGCTACTTGGAGTTTATTTCTAAGTATTCTTCGAAAATTGTCTGGGAATAGAAATCCCGAGAAAATGACGTCTGGACAGTCATCTACGGCACCTTGCTGGGGTGACATCATCACTTCCTAAAAAGATGCAGGACGGAGCAGTCATTTTATACCCGGTTTGACTCACTGCTTTCAACAGTTAAACTGCCGGAGTTTACCAGACAATTCGACTCTTCTGGTCCATCTGGTGGTCGACTAAAGCACGGGACTTCTAGCTAGATTTCAGTTTCTTCATTTATCTGTACTCAGAATGCTTCTGGTGGAATAACAGTTCTTTCTTCCATTCTTTCAGAACTCATTGAAGGAAATCTAGAAGAAATTATTCAAACGCTAACACTTTGATAAAACCAGCAATTCAATGGATCGCAAAGCTGAGTTGGAACGTAAGAAAGCCAAACTGGCTGCCTTGCGCGAGGAGAAGGACCGTCGCAGACGTGAGAAAGAAATGAAAGACATGGAGGAGGCCGCTGGGCGAATTGGCACAGGCGCTGGCATAGATAAGGATCAGCGCAAGTATTGCAAACCATGCTTACAACTGAATTCACGTTTAAGATTTGTTTGCTTAAAGGGATTTGGACGAGATGCTTTCGTCTTTAGGAGTGGCTCCGGTCTCGGAAGTGCTATCCTCCTTGTCTTCGGTGAATTCGATTACTTCTGACAACTCGAACAACCAGACACCGGACGCTAGCTTGCAGCCAAATGGGATGGGAAACAGGTGGGTCTGCTGTCTTAGAAGCTTACAGCCGCCTGTGAAACTAAAGTTGGCTCTTCATATTTTAGTGGAGGGAAGAAGCCAGCCTTGAACTTAAGCATCTACAATGTGCAGGCCACAAACATTCCACCGAAGGAGACGCTAGTGTATTCCAAGCAGACCCAAACCAACAGCACAGGAGGCCACGAGCGGGATGGTGGGTGCTTCACTTATTTACTAAACTATCAGTGTTCTAATAGCAATTTAGCTGCACTCCTGCAACCCGTTTTGCGTTGAGATTCGCCCAATCCTTGCTGCTCACATCTGGCGTTGTTCTCAACTCATTCTAGTGGGTGAACTTATTTTCCTTTGCCTTTTTTAAACTAAACTCGGAAGGGTTTGAAGGGGAATAAGCTTTGCATGCTCCGCTTTATGCTCCCCGCTGCTTAATTAACCAGCATGCAGACGAGTTTAAATCGCTTAAAACACTATGAATCTGAAGTAGTTATCCTTGTTGTCACCCACTAAAATTACAAGCTATTTTCTGTCCTTAAAAACTTAACGCAAACCACAATGAAATAAAATAACAAATACAGTTCTTTCTTGCCACTCCTCGCCCTTGTCAGGATACATGGAGGATTGGTGGAGACCACGCAAAGGTACTGGTAAAAGCGGTGACGTTGAGTTGAACGTGCTTTGGTCGGGAACTACTGAAACGATTATTTACGTTCAGACTGATTGAAAACATTAAGTTAGATACTTGTGTTTATATGAGTTATTGAAATCTATACTGCAGGAGGATTTTTGGTGAATTGATTGCTTCTGGCAATACAGTTTTATTGCAGACATGAAAATATGCTTCGGGAAAGATGGGTTTTTCTTGCGAAGTAAAAGTAATTTTTGTTAAAAAAAACAAGTATTAGTAGTAGAATACGTTTGAAGTAGAATACGTTTGAATCAACTAGGAACAATTTTACTCCTTAAATTAAAAATAAACTTACTGAATTAAGATAACGATAAATTGTAAAACTTAGAGAGAATCGCTATGAAGCAATAAGTTGAAAATGCGTAGAGTACGAATTACTGATGTCTTGATTCCGTCCACAATCATTGCGGTCCCTGACGAAAGCACGTTTACGATTTTACACCAAATCATCAGTTTCAGTTGTAAGCGAATATTGGAAACGCACTTTGTTCTTTTCTACGTAGTTCAGAACGCTGATTGGTTTCAGATTTAAGTTTCGCCTCAACACCGTCCACTTTTTATTTTAAGCATACCGATTCCCCCACCCCTTCAGCAATCAGCGTTTTAACTCTTCCGAATTCCAGCTGTTGCTTGAATTATCTAACATATTCTCTACTTTCTTGTTTTTTAGCACATGCCACGGACTACTACGGTGAGTTGGTTGAAAACTTCCTTCTGTGACCTCGCGTCACGATTTGTTTACGTTTAAGTGTGTAGGCTAAACAATTTCAGTATTGTAGCATTTAATTGATTTTTACCGATATATATAGCTTTAGTTGTCTCTTCAGTTTCTTTTTGTTTCGTTTGACTTTTTGACTGATTGTGAGTGAACAACGGTCTTTATTTTGTTCTCGAAATATTTACGAGTCATTCACAGAAAGCGAGTTTTTTTTTTTTTAATTTGTACATAATCTATTTCTCCACCCATTTTATAATTTCAATTGGTAAAAAGTAGATGTTGTATGTTGGCTACGATGGCAGCACTTAAGTTGGGTTTAAATTAAGTTTAGTTTGCAATTACTAGATGATTTTTAAATATTGCGTTGGTAGTTTCTTGAGTTGAGATCGAAGTGCAATTTCAGTTATTTTGAGAGCTATTGAGTTTTTTCGTTCATACACAAATTCCGTCGAAAACATTCATTGGTGTCCACCTTTTTGCTGTATTCGTCTCAATTTGTTTGTGACCGCGTGTCTCTAACAAAGATTTCCGCACAAAGCGAAAACTGCATGTTCATTTAACAAAAACTTCCATTGCTGTGTGAAGATAGTTATTTTTCGGTTTTTTCCAATTGTTTTAATTCTTAACTGCAGTCTGTCTGAAATCTACTGTTGCAAATTAAAAAATTGTAAATTCTGTGACTTGCAATTCTTTTGCATTACAGTTGAAATTTTGTAAAGTTCCATTGGTTAATTTGAGATATATTTTGATTATTCCGAAATTAGTTTGGAAGGATTTCAATTCAACTGGAAGTTTTTTGACAGTATTTTGAAATTGCTTTTCCTTACGTTTTTCTTATGTTTTCCTCGAATTTTTAAGGAGGATTTTCGTTTCTTTTATATGTATTTAAAAAATGTAATAAGCTAAAATTTCTCCGAGTTTATCTAAAGCAAATCAAACCACAAACAACAAAACAACTTCCTTCTCTTCTATTTCAAGACGAGTACAATCTCAATCCGGGTTTAGAGTGGGAGGATGAGTTCACAGGTAGGTACCCCCCATTTAACAGTGACAGGATCGACATGAAACAAAATAGGAACAAAAGAACGCTTGAAATCTCACAGTTGAAGTTCTTTTTTTTTTTACTTTGGCAGCTAAAGCAACTTGCTGTCGAGAATTGAAGAGATCAGAAAGCAACGACTACGAGTGCAATATGAGAAAAGAACTAATTAGAGTTTGAGTGAGCTTTCGCTGCAGTTTGTCGGTGCTTTTGTATCGTTCGTATGTATTTCGCCTGCATCTTGTGTGTTTTTAGAGTTAACAACACCTTTAATTATTCATTGGTCTTTTAAAAGGCGCGCTTTTAACATTTCTCACTCATCCTGCTCCCTAAGCATGTTTAATCCCTTCAAAATAATGTCAATAACATTTATATGTACATCCAGATGCTAATGCGCGACACTTTCCAAAACATAACCTGCTAAACTGCACCTTAACTACTTCATTTGTTGATTGGTGATGGAATCGATGAAGCTTTTGGGGGTTTTCAAGAAAGCAATACGCACACAAACACACACACACACACACCCACTTCGTTGCTAAACACGGACAAAAAATTATTCCTCACTGAATGCTCTCAGGGTTTCGGTTTAATTGCTTTCCAGCTTTTCGTCTCCAAAACATGTTCTTCCTTTCTGAAAGTTTCACGTACAGCTCTTGTTTGATTTCGTTCGATGTACATTCTAACTTCCTGCACAGAAACACTCGGAATGTTTTGCAATCTGTTCCTAATTTGTATTCATTGGTCGATGCTTGTACAGCCCCCATGCACTCGGCCACACAGAGCACAAGCACTTCGCTCTGAAGAAGCGAAGCAGCCTAATTTTAAGTCACAATTGAAATTATAAGCTAATGTTGGCCTTCAGCGAAAGCCGGCATTGGGACGCCACACAGTAACAGATCCAAAATGGGTGGAGAAATCAATTGAAATGAGCAATCATACTTCGGATAGGTGCACACCTGCAAAACAGCAAACGAATTGCCATTTTATTCTAGCGGCTTTAGACACACAACACGAAACTCTTAATGTATACTGATCTCGACCTATTTGTGGTACAGAGATGCTGAAGGCATGTTCAGTTTGCAAGTCGGTGTGGTTTTTGTTGTAACTGACGAGTGTACAGATACTGATATACGCTTCTGAATGATTTAGTAGTACTTCACTGCAGGATTCGTAAACGAACTCGTCGGTCCAACTAGAAAAGTGTGTGTAGAGTAACCATTCGCGCCTGCCTCAGTAAACTGAAGTATGGTATTTTTGAAAATGTCGAGTTTTCTCCTTATAATGTACTAAGCCATCTAAATCAGAATTCGAGAATACCATGCACACGGAGAGGTCAACCACTCTATCGATTAAACAAACAACTCATGCATCAGACAACCATAATTCGCTCATTCTAATGTGAAATGCAACTTAAGTTTATTTTATTTTATTCACATACTGCTTTATGTTCGCTAACAAAATTGCACTAATCGAGATCTTGTTCACTCTGTAAATACACTTTCCGTTTTCTCGGAACGGATCGGGTCATGAAGAGGGCGCAGGAGGTCCGTCCCAAATCCCAATCGTGGCAAATTAATAGACGAAAAGATTACGCGACCTGGTGTTATTATTTGAAAATACATTTTGGCTTCAGATCAAAAAGTCTGGAAGTTGGTGTGGTATTCCAAGAATCCACTCCCCATAAATCAAATTAGCACCCACAGAACTACCAATTCCTATTGATTGATTGATATTGAGACTGTTTGAGGCTTGACCATAATGAGCATAATAAACAAATTTCGAAATTCCGAAAGTCTTGCCCATGATAACATTATATAGGCTAAATGAGTAGACGGTGTTGTTCCTTACTAGGATTATTGTATTTATCTGTCTGCTTGTTTGCTTGTGACAACACGTGCAGCCCTATTCTGAGTGAAATCTCTCCGTGAGTTTTCATTCAAATACTGGAGAAAGCCCCGGGAAAATTTTACGCAGAATCGGAGCTCAATAAGTGATAGAATATTGATCTACGGCAGCCAATCTTCCTTAAGGCTTGAGAAAGGTCATAAAAATTTTGGGTATCCTCGAAGATCCTTAAATATATTTTTAAGAGGAAATTAAAGACTTGATAATTCTGAAATAACATGAAATGACTTTGTTGTAGAAAAGCGGAGGAGAATAAATGTAGAAGAAAAAATTATAAGGTTAATAATTATATAATTATAAGGTTTTCCTGGCAGTTAATCGTACAATCACCTGTCATTTTTGGGTGTTAATTTCATTGATAGAAATACCTAGACCAACCCAACTCTGCTTACTTTCTTGTCAGAGCAATCAGTCTAAAATATGAAGACAGAAGTCCCATATTTTCCTTGTTTCGTACTCTCTTTAAAACCCTACGCATCGCTTGCAACGAGGTACATCTTGTACTCCGTTCTAGCAAGTCGTCTCAACGAAAGTAAGGTGAAATAAAAAAATGCCAGGACCCCCTAAAGGCCACACCACTATTACGAAACGAAATGAAAAACGTATAATTGTTCCTGTTCTGTCGATTGTCATGTTCCTCTAGCTGTGTTAGTTTTGTACCTTAAACAGTGCTTGCATTTGATGCCCAAGGAGATGACGAAGAGAGCTCACTACCCCATCTGGACGGCTTCCACTCCAAGTTGCCACCTGGCTTCTTGCCACACGGTCTGCCGAACGTGAAGGACGTGGCGCCTGCCATCACTCCGCTGGAGCAGAAGAAGGAGCAGGAGGAGAAGAAGGAAAGTAAGTTCGTATATAATTAAATTAGAATTTCTTATTTGTTATCCCTTTTCTCATCTCATTCAAGTTAAGGAGCTTTCTGAAGAACAGAAGGAAACGATTGTCCTATCTAAAGACTTCCAGAAGTTTGTTCTGCGCGCTGGACGCATCGTGGAGCGGGCCATTTCGGAGAATGTCGTAACAAACATCTACGCGGATTACATTGGCGGCGGTGACAACGAAGACGCTAACGACGAGCGCTCCCATGCTCGCCTCGCGCTGAATCGCGTTTTCTACGACGAACGCTGGTCGAAGAACCGCTGTATCACTTGCATGGACTGGTCCACCCATTTTACCGAACTGGTCGTGGCTTCCTACCACAATAATGAGGTTCGTATCCAAGCATGACATCCGTTCCATACTGAAATATGATGCGCTCTGTCCTTTCGTACCCAGGAGAGTCCAAATGAGCCGGACGGTGTGGCGATGATTTGGAACACGAAATTCAAGAAGCAAACTCCCGAAGACATTTTCCACTGCCAGAGCGCTGTTATGTCCTGTTGCTTTGCGAAATTCAATCCAAACTTGATCCTGGGTGGCACATATTCGGGCCAGGTTGTTCTGTGGGACAACCGTGTTCAGAAACGCACCCCCATCCAACGTACGCCACTAAGTGCTGCTGCCCACACGCACCCTGTGTACTGCTTGCAAATGGTTGGCTCGCAAAATGCACACAACGTCATTTCGATCTCCTCGGATGGAAAGTTGTGCTCGTGGAGTCTGGACATGCTCTCGCAGCCCCAGGAGACTCTCGAGCTGCAGCAGCGGCAGTCCAAGGCCATTGCAATCACTTGCATGGCGTTTCCGGCGAACGAGATCAACCATTTGGTAATGGGCAGTGAGGATGGTTACGTATACTCAGGTGAGTAGCCGGGTGCTGCAGTGAGTGTAAATGAGTGCCAATCAAATTTTATTGGATTACACCATGGAAAGATTTACAGATAACTAACATTTGTACTGATTTTTTCTATTGTATTTGAACTTCTTTTTGTATTTGAGTTTTTTTTATTTTAAACTGTATTTGTATACCAACTCAGCAGTTTACCAAACGTCTTGGCGATTCGCCTACAGCTCCCTCCAGCGAATCGCCTGTTAAGTTTATGCGGAAAAATCTTCAGAGTGCAAGGAGTCTAACTTGTACTTCAATTATTCTTTTCACTTAATAAGTTTATAATCAAATACAAAACATATTTTGCGCAGCTTCTCGACATGGTTTGCGCTCAGGAGTTAATGAAGTATTTGAAAAGCATTTGGGACCAGTCACCGGTATCTCCACTCATCCTAACCAGATATCAACTACCGATTTTGGGAACATGTTCCTGACGTCATCCATTGATTGGACCATTAAGTTGTGGTCGTTGAAGGTTAGTGCAATCGGATGTTCCAAATTTCGCTTAAGTTTCCCTCTTTCTGGCGACCACATACGCAGGACAACAAGCCGTTGTATTCCTTCGAGGATAACTCGGACTACGTTATGGATGTTTCATGGTCACCCGTTCATCCCGCCTTATTTGCTACTGTCGACGGTAGCGGTCGCCTTGACCTGTGGAATCTCAATCAAGACACCGAGGTACCCACAGCGTCTGTACTGGTTGACGGTGCACCAGCGCTGAATTGCGTCTCATGGACATCTTCTGGGCTGCATTTGACGATCGGTGATGATGCTGGAAAGCTGTATGTCTATGATGTGGCCGAGCACTTGGCGCAGCCGTCACGCGATGAATGGACGAGGTTCAATGCAACACTCAACGAGCTCAAATTAAATCAAAGCGATGAAATCTAAACTTGAACTCAGTCGAATTCGAAAGCAAAAGCTTGGAAAAGTTTATCTCTTTTATGTGAAGATGAAAGTTACTAAATTTGCACTTTATGCATTTAGTTTAATTTGATTATTTCATTGGTGTTGCTAAAGGATCAAAGAAAATCCGTAAAAATTACTTTTAACAGTTTAGATTTTCAGTTAATTTATATGTGAGCTAAAACTTTATGTTTTCATGTACGAGTAAACTAATTTTGTATTATTTACAGTAATCTACCAAAATATTTAAAAGTAAACTCGAGCTCAAATTATTAAAAGAAATTTATTTTTAAATTATTTTTATAATAACGGTCAATGAAGGATTCACAACAGTTTAATTATTATAAATTTTTTCTTGTTTTCATTCGTAAAAATGCAGCTCTGATTGTAATAAGATGGATTTTTGTCCATCTGAATCATTTTGGTTTTTATACCCTACACCCGAAGGGAGTAAGATATATTCACTTTGTTCTTCCGTTTGTAACGCAGAGAAGGAGACGAGAAAGATATAGAAAAGTATATATATTCTTGCTCAGCGTCGCTTCCTGAATCGATTTAGCAATGTCCATCCGTCGGTCTGTCTGTTGAAATCACGATTATGGGAGAACGAAAATAGATATCGCAATGAAATTTGGCACAAATATTCTTTGTTATGTAGGGCAGTTTGGGATTGCAAATGGGTGAGATCGGTTAACAACCACGCCTACTTTACATACGGAATGTAAAGCACCTCGTTTAAAAAATTTTGTATTGTGAATATCTCATAAACCGCGCGAGATACTAAGGTATAATTTTATTCCAGAACATAGAGCGCCATTACTAAAACTTTCGTATACCGAAAATGTGCTGCTCCGCCCGCTAATACAAAACTTGTCAATATCCCATAAACGGTACAAAATATTAATACGTGATTCTATCCAGCAGCATCTAGAGACATTACAAAAATATTTGCCAAAAATGGGCGTGGTCCGCCTATTTATACAGAAGTTGTTAAGTGGCCAAATTATAATTTTTTTAGTTACTCGGGTGTAGGGTATTTAGATTTCGGCCAGGCCGAAGACAACACTTATTTGTTAATTACATGATTACTTATTTGTGGTTTGAGCGATTAAGTATTTTTCTTTCGAAAATAAATATATAACAAGGCGAAATATGTAAAGATTTCGTCCAGTTTAAAATAAGTGTTATATTTTATACTGAATTTAAATTTATCTGCGAAGTATATAAGTTAAACGAACAGCTCTTCGAGCAACACATTTTACTACGACTGTTCAGCATTAAGTATCCTTTTCTCCCACTTAAATTAATCTATGTTTTATATACTCCCTTCTGTGTATATTAGTAATTACTAATTTTGTATATTAAAGTTATACGAATATGTCATAAATAAGGGAAAGTCAAGATACTTAAAGGACGGTTAAAGTTTACTAAGGCATAAGGAGTGAACTGCGTAATGTAGAAAGGAAAGAAATAAAAGTGAAAACTACTTAAATATTCAGAATATGCATGCATGTGTAATCGATATTCATATAAAATACAAAATAATGCAAAACCAATATTCTATTTTTCTTGTGGATTGTCTGTGCAAGCAGATGTGACCAATCGATCAGTTTTCCTTAGCGACTCCAAGCATAATGTCGGGTATACTGACCCAGTTCAGTTCCGATAATTGCGGGAGTGAGACTTCTTACGCCTAAAACACCATTGTTGCTAAGAAAAATCGAACTTCTATAGTAAGCGATTTTGCGAGTTTTATCAAATGTCGTTTTCCGTTTCAGGGTCATCTAACAACGAAAAACTTTTGTCTGATAGAAATTATTTTCGGTCTAAATTCAGACGTCACTGGATTTTTTTCAAGCCGCCAAAAACTTTCTTGCATATTAAAATCCACTAACCCTATTTTTAACCCTTCTATCTTCATGCCAATGCAATTCTTGATTAAAATGGTAAAAGTTTTGACCCAAAGGTGAGCAACAGTCTCTGAAGGCAGAAATACTCGATGCTGTGGGCTTCCTTACTTATATATTGGGATGAATTGGAAATATTTCATGAAAGTGGTAAAATTTTGATCAAAAGCGCAACAAACCTTCGTTTTTTTTTAAACAGAAATTAGAACAGAGAAGCTCATAACTTGAAAGCTTTAATAGTAGCGAGCCACTCACAGTTGTGCAAGCTTTGTTGTAATTACTTCCAGCTATGAAAAACCGCGCAGTAGTTATTCAGATTTCGAGCGGATAACCAGTCGGCAGCGGACCAAGTTAATAAAGCAGAAGAACGCTTGAAGTGAAATCATCCAAAGGGAGGAGAAAGCTGACCTAATTGTTTTGAAACCCGTACAGTGAGGTGAACTGCATCACTAAACTCTCAATACCCCAAATCATAATGGATTACATTGTTAGTATTGCACTTGAGCGATGTGTGAGGAGATAGAATTTTGATTGATTTTTAATGCGTCTCACAGCCACACCCCACTGTTGTGCCTCACACACCCTTCAACGCTGCCGCGGACAGCGAGGCATTGCGCGACGCAATGAAGGGTTTCGGTACCGATGAGCAGGCTATTATCGACATACTGACTTCACGCACTAACAGCCAACGGCAGAGTATCATGGAACACTACCAGCGAGAATTTGACCGTGATCTGGTGGATGACCTTAGAAGTGAGTTAGGTGGGAAGTTCGAAGATGTTATTGTGGCGCTAATGACGCCGCCCGTGGTGTACCTGTGTAAGGAGTTGCACCGCGCCATGTCTGGCATGGGTACAGATGAGAGTACGTTGGTGGAGATCCTGTGCAGCAAAACCAATGAGGAGATGCTTCAGATCGCTGCCGCCTACGAGAATAAATACGATCGTCCTTTGGCTGAGCACATTTGCAGCGAAAGCTCGGGCCACTTCCGGCGATTGTTGACTCTGATTGTAACTGGAGTGCGCGACCCAGCTGGTACAGTGGATGCTGATGAGGCGAAGGAACAAGCTGCGGCTCTCTATGCTGCCGGCGAAGCAAAACTGGGCACCGACGAGGAAGTCTTCAATCGTATTATGTCACATGCCAGCTACGACCAGCTGCGTCTCATTTTCGAAGAATACAAGCAACTGTCGGGACAAACCATCGAGCAGGCAATCAAACACGAGATGGATGATGAGTTGCATGATGCTATGATGGCTATTGGTAAGGTGTAAACCGTACTCACGGCCGTAGGCTGGCTTTTTTCCAGAAAGAAGAAGAGTATTTGCTAATAGTATTCTAAAGTGTAAATTTAGAGAAACATCCTTGGCACATTTAGAAGATTTGGAGCCAGTAACCCAAACTATATAAGAATGAATTCGAGAGCCGCTGCCTTTTCCTGCTGTTAACCTGTGTATCTAGTCCTTAGTCTTTTACCTTTAAATTCCTAGCAGCATAATTGCCCTCCACTTGCCCTCCCTCCGCGCCCATGTATAAAAATTGCATTTATTTTTGGCTCTGAACATTTATTTTGGCTCTTTACTTGTTTTTTGCAGTCGAGTGCATTCAGAGCCCAGCGGCATTTTTCGCCAACCGTCTGCACAAAGCTATGAATGGCGCTGGTACCGATGACGCTACTCTGATTCGCATCTGTGTCAGTCGTTCCGAAATAGACCTGGGTACAATAAAGGACGAGTTTGAACGCATCTACAACCGTACGCTTGTGAGCGCGTTCTCGGTGAGTTCTTCTATTGCTTCCTAACTCTCATGATTATGTACGCTTTGACAGAGTTAAGAAGCAGAGAGTTTTATATTATTTTCATTGCGATGGTGATTGTTATATGTCACATCATCAATCGTTATGATGTGGCATACTTACATCCTGCTTACATATTGAATTATTGAGGACATTAGGCTTTGGAGAAAATTTAGATCTCTTCAGGACTCACTATCTTGACAAATGAGAATTTATGAAAATAATTACAGCTAACCCAACTACTAAACGGTTTCCTTTTCCTTTTAGTCGGAGACTTCGGGTGATTATGGACGTGTCCTTGCAGCTCTTATAGGTGGTGCATAAACTGGAAAAGGTGTCGCTTGGCATTCCCGAAATCCAGAGAGGCTAGTATTTATTGCGATTTATGCACACTTTCTCTATGATTGAATCTGACGTCATATAAACTTCAGCTTCGGTCGTTTACAGTGACATATTATTCTCTTAATAACCTGTAAATGTTGCATTGAACAAGTTTTGTAGAATTTTATTAATAAACATTCTAAAGGTATTATTCTAAAGGTATTACTACATATAAAGTTAACTATGTACGTGCATTCCACTGGTTGTTAGTTTAATATACGTTTACTTCACCTACATACAGGTGGTTTTATATAGCGGAAGTATGCAACGTGCCCTTAATTTTCGAAAGGTTTTGTGTTGTTCGAGATATTGCGTGTTGTTACAGTCTTAGAATTTATTTAAAGTACAATTTAAATGCGCCCTTATTCTTTATCGGCAAATAGTTTTCAATTTCATGTGGAACGGTGAACATTGCAGGTGACACCTGTAGGCAAGCAAGAAAAAGTCGTCAATATGAGGAACTGTGAAATTTGAGGAAAATAATGATTTTAGAACGAGCCTAGTTATTTTACTTTTAATTAAGAAAAAACTAAATTCGTTAACTGATGTCGTTAAAATGCGTAAAAAGTTAATTAGACACAAACTACAACTACAATAATGTAAAAATGGTGGTTAAACAGGTACGAGTGGGAGAACCTAGCATAGAGACACTGCTTACAGGAAGCCCATCCCCACTTACATCTTTTAATTCCCTGTAATTAGCTTCGCGTTTAGTGAATTCCTTGAAAATGTAATCATTTTCCACTTCGTAATGAAATCTAGTGTCGTTCATCTTGATCAAAACGTGGTCCACGCGCAAGAAGTGACGTAGTAGAATAAAGAATCCGGACGGCATTACTCGCTAAAATCCAAACCATAAAGAAAGTAAACATATGAAGCATCCAAAGCATTTCTCACTCACAATCTTCACCGAACATGATGAAATTCCGTTGTCGTGCAGCTCATCCTCGTACAGAGTAAGGTCGTGGTAGAAGAGAATCTTCTCCCGCTGCATCAGCTTGAATTTGTTCAGCTTCTGGTCAGATGACTCGACGCGAAACTGATCGTTTAATGTTCCCTGATAGTCGCTGGTAAACGTCCAATCGAAAGGCTTCAGTTTTTCCTCTAGATGGCAGTCAGGTCTGACCAAGAATTTTGGGATCTTACCTCGGGCTAGTACAACACTTCTAGGCCACTTACCTGCTGTCCTTCCACTCCTCCGAACAGGCCACTTGCAGCGGCTGCTGTCCATTCTCAACTGTACGCAGTGCTTCCATCGGCAGAAATTCCAGCACAGCGCCGCCAGTGTGGCTCAGAGTCAGCTTATTCCTGTGGAATACCATGTCTGGCAGGTGAGGAAAATCGAGAGCATACCGGTACGTACACAGCTCACAGCAATCCGTGCTGTTCCTCTTGCAGCTCTCATTTTTGCAGACACTCTTCAATATATGTGACTTCTCGTAGGTGATGTTCCAGCCCTCGAACTCAAATGTTTCGTGATCAACGGGCAGCCGTGGAACTAACTCATCCTAGAATGAAGGATTTCATTGTTTGGACGACATTCACAAGAATAGCACAAGTTTTCTTACATCCATCATTTAAAATTAAGCACAGAAATTTGGTCCTTTCTATTTATGATGAAAACAAAACCGAAGGTCACAGTCTGCAAAGTCACTTTTGTTTTTATTTAACCAATCAGACAAGATTTCAAACTCCTTTTGCAGTAACAGCTGTCAATAACAAAGACAATAATTGTCTTTGGTCAATAAGATAGCACAAACTAGCATAAGAATCAATAATGTCACCTTACCGATTCCACGACTTTCAATGCAGAATTCTCAATATGTATGAAATTCCCCGAACTATCTGTAAATGAAATTAAGTAGATTTAAAAAATCATGCACACATAATTATAGAAACAAAACAGGAACAAGTAGAAAAAAAATAATATAATGTGTAGTTTCAGTCAACATAAAAATATATTCAACTAACCCATAAATAGGAAACCAGAAAAATTCGGCAGTAAAAAGAATCATTCAATTAATTGAGAAGAAATTCGAACTTTATTTACCTGAGTACAAAAATAATTAATAATAAAGAAAATATTTTCTCCTGCGCCAGTCTTTAGAATGAAAATCTCTGTTTAGTATACCAATCTCAAAAATCGGATCGTTCCGTACGCAAGCAGAAAGCTGCTTCCAAAAATCGCTCAATGAATTGTTATACTTTTGCTTTTCCTGAACGCAGGCATTCTTAGGATTTCCTGTTGTATTGATTTTGCACTATTTCGCCAAGGATGTCATTGCTCCGGTTCACTTGGAAAGCAATTGCTTTTACCCAATCAAAGAATACATCTCCGATAGCCGGTGAGTAATCCGGATATAATTTCACTTACCTCAATTAACACTTCTTGCAGTCCACAGACGTTCCATTAAACGCTGGGTTGCACCCACTTTGAAAGAGCTCTATCATCGCGCAAAGAAACTTGGTCCTCAACCGGAGCAGCCGCGTTCAGGTTTCATAGAATGGAACTACCGCTCCGAACTGTTTGCGTTTGGAAAGCGACTGAACGAAGACTTCCAGTTACCCTTGCTTCAGTCAGCGCTCACCAGTCACTCTTACGTACTACAGGAGGAGAAACGGCAGAGTGATCTGGGTGTCGCCCAGACCAACGTACGTATTGAAGACAATCGGAAACTGGCAGAGGTCGGCTTGAAGGTGACAGAAGATTACGTAAAATCTTTTTTGCGGTACTCTCTGCCAAAAGTGCCCGAGGAGGGACAAAAAGCAATAGCCGACAGCTTGCTAAGTCAAGCATCCTTGGCGCATATAGCCTCGCATCTGGGAACGAAGGATTTGATACTTTGTTCGGAGTACCCACCCGAAGAGCAGACATATTCTCAGACTTTCCTGGCACTCGTAGGTGCTCTACAAAGTTCGTCGGGTACCAAGCGCGCTCAGACCTTCGTACGCGATTTTGTGTGTACGCAATTAAACCAGTGCGATTTGCTGGATCGGTGGCATATCGAGAACCCTGAGGAATTGCTGAAAAGAGTCTGCAAGGAGCGGCAAATGGGCGAACCAGAGCCACGTCTGATAGGCGACTCAGCCAAAAACACTGTTCTGGCGGCGTATCATGTAGGCATCTACTCCAACAAAAAACTACTCGGAACAGGTGGGTGTCTTTAAAAGTAGATTTAACTACAGTAGAAATTGACAATTTTATCACCTAATCCAGGATTTGGAGAAGATGTTAACACTTCCATTAAAACAGCAGCGTTAGATGCACTTCAAACCATGTTTGGAATTCAGCCTCACATTACACCGTTCAACTTCCGGTTGCAAGTGCAACAAATGACGTGAAAATGTTTGTTGGCCTTTTGTTGCATTTTTGTTTGTTGCCATAGCTCAGATTATTTACTCTTCATGGTGTGAATTAGAAACAAGGCTGTTGGAAAAAGTCAACACTATTTTAATATTTTACGTTTTCAGCCAGTTGAGAAATTGCCAAAAGGATTCAAATTTATAATAATTTTTGAATTGAGTAGCATTCCTGGTTTTAATTTAATCTTCCATAGCAAACACAGCTACCATATTCTAGCACGTGTTATATTGAATGTAGTCTCTTTCTTAATCTACTGAATTAACAGTTATTGTAAGTTAAAGTTAGCTTCTTTAAAAGTTAAATAAATATTCATTAAAATATCCGTGTGGTATCCTAAATTATAACTGAAGTACTCATCGTGTTTTCATATAAGGAAAATTTTCGTTAGTTGATGCCGAAAACCTTACTGATTCTCTTCCCAAGCGTTATGGATTTTTTTTTATATTCTAGAATTTTCATTTGCTCTTGTATGAGAAAACAAAGCTGACTATAGTCATTTATCGGAATGGCTGGAGAAGAGTTGAGACATTCCCAAATAACTTATATTTTCTGAGCTTTCCCTAATTGCGAAAAGTAACTAAATTGAGACATGAAATATTACTCCATAATTTTATGAATTGAAAGAACAATGATTGGAAAGCCATGTGATTTTCAGCTGGGTTTGAGTTGATGTTACGAAGAAGGTACGGAATATTCACACGGAGCCACAGGTGATATTCAATTCCAGTAATTCAATGTTGGGGTATAGTGGTTTCAGCTACTTTAATTTGGATATATACTTTTCTTTATAAATAAACAATATAAGGTTCTGAACTTAAAGATTAATTGTGTTGTAATCAGTGGGACATCACTCGAGGTTATAAAATTACCAGGGAATAAAAATCATCATCAGAACATCTTTAATTGAACTAAAAAATTTTCTGTAACAATAGCAATAATCGATCTATAAAAATTCGGACGAACCAGCATACTGGTTTTGTGATTTTAATATAAAAATATTTCCCTAGGGTGGCAACAAATTTCCTACTGTAGGTCTCAATTTTAATTTCTTGCTTTAAATGTCATGCTGACGACTCGTTTATTTCAAATAGCTATAATTTTCGTTTTATTAAACTTAACAGAAGCGTTGAATTAGTTTAGAATCAGATCGTTGCATTTCCCGAAAATGTTCCTCTTGAGAAAATCGAAAGGTCCGCAACTTTTCCAGCTTGCAAATGCAATCGGTAAAATTAAAGGTTCCGTGAATCTTAAATTATAGCGCCTAATACCGAATTTTCTCCCAAGATAAACGATTCTCGGCTGCAGCGGCTTTTTCGTCCTCAAACGCAGCAGAGACCGAGAAGAAAACATTGAACACCAGCCTTGGCACAGACACATACGGTCAGCCGACTTCATGGACCCATCCACATCTCCTTGGTGTTGGCGAGTTGGTGCCGGGCTTGTCCGCCGAAGAGTTCCAGAATAGACGCAGACGCCTCATGATAGGAGTTCAGAAGTTTGCTCGGGAGAGTCTTAAGGGAAGGGATAACCCGAACCAAATGGTAGGTACCTTAATAGCTTTCGCCTCCTTCTGCCTACAAAATTAAAATCAAATGGTTACCATTCAGGTCATAATACCCTCCGCATCGAAAAAATTCATGAGCGACAAAATCCCGTATATCTTCCGACAGAATTCAGACTTTTTCTACTTGACTGGCTGCCTGGAGCCAGACACCGTTCTTACTTTGTCAATTGACGGCAAGACCGACGTTAGGTCGACACTGTACATGCGTCCGAAGGACAAGCACGCTGAACTGTGGGATGGTGCTCGGACTGGCGTTGATAACGCGTTGGAGTTGTTTGGCGTGGACGAATCTTTCGCTATCGAGCACTTCCACGCAGAGCTCCGCCGTCGAGTAGAGAGCGAGAATCCTCGCATTTGGTACGATGCGGTTCACTCCGACCTGCCGCGGGTGACTGAGAACGTCAAGTCGGTTGGGGGAAACGCAGCTTTGCACAATTCGCCAGCAAACTTCGTTCAGAGCATGCGTCTGTTCAAGTCCCCAGCTGAGCAGAATCTCATGCGCCGCACCTGCCAGATTGCCTCCGAAAGCATCAACGAAGTGATGCGCGAATCAAGCCCAGGCCAATCCGAGCACCACATAAACGCCTTGGTGGACTACAAGTGCCGCATACGGAATGCCAGCTATCTGGCATATCCTCCAGTCGTAGCCTCCGGCAACAATAGCACCACCATACACTACATCAGCAACACACAGCTGACCAAGAGTGGTGACTTGGTGCTAATTGATGCGGGCTGTGAGTTCGCTGGCTACACTAGCGACGTAACGAGGACTTGGCCCATCAATGGAACCTTCACTGAGCCGCAGAAAGTTATCTATGACGTGGTGTACCAGTTGCAAGCGGATTTGATAGGTAGGCAGAACGTCCTAAAACAAGGGTCGTCCGACTGTGAGCAGACAGAGTTAAATTTTACTTTTTGCCTACAGGCACTCTACTCAGAGAAGGTGGCGAGACACTGGACGAGTTATTTGAAACCATGTGCGCCTGGTTAGGAAAGTACTTGCAGGAAGTTGGGCTGATACCGAAGGATATAACTGACAAGAAGGCATTAGCCAAGGTGAATAGCTTGCTGCAAATCATCGCAGCCATTTCCTATAGCTCTGGTTTACTCTCTGTACACTTTTAGGCTGGCTATAAGTTTTGTCCTCATCATGTATCGCACTACCTGGGCTTAGATGTGCATGATACACCGTTGATGCCACGCACTCTGCGTCTACTTCCTGGTATGGTGTGCACCGTGGAACCCGGCGTTTACATTGCCGAAGACAATTTGGAAGTTCCTAAAGAGTTCCGCGGCATAGGCGTCCGAATCGAGGATGACGTTCTTGTCACAGATAACAAATCAGTTGAGATATTAACAAATCAGTGCGTTAAAGAACGACGCGTAATCGAAAACCTCTTCAAGGAGAAGACAATATTTAAATTCAAACCGTAGTGTAAAAAAATTGAACCTGAACCAACAATAATCGGCAATACACAGCTCAAAATTATATAAGTTAATGCATATGCAATGTGAACATACATTTATTTCAATACAAAAATCTTTAAAATACTTTTAACAACCCGAGTTAAAACAGTTTTAAAACATAATAAAAATTAACAAAAACAAGTGTTGAATTTTGTGTTTATATAAACTCGGATTTATATTTCTTATTTCCAATGAACACGGCCAATTTCGTAAATGCGTCGGAGTTTGCCACCACGTACGTATCATCCGGGTTGTACAGCTCCGTGACTTCGGCTGCAAAAGAAAGTCGCGTAACAGGATAAGCTATGAACTGCTTCTGAGCACCACAAAACTCACATTCTTTCAAATCTTCATATTCGCTGAACAGGGTCACTTTTACGGGCTGCATTTCTCGCAGACGTATGCACTTCAGATCGCACAGTAGTTCGAGCAAAAACATAATGTCTGCCGGAAACATATGAGGAAACCGCGAGAATATATCCGGCAACATGCAACCGCAACGCGAAATGCACTCCGTCAAGATGCTTCCCAGCCACTTGTCCAGAACGCGGCGGTTCAGAGAGCCATTGAGTCGCATCCACGGCTGCGGTTTCATAATAACAGTTTCTCTGCATTGAAATAATAATCGAGAGTGTATTTGGCTGTGCATTCAAATTTAGAACGCTTACTTCGCAATTTCGCTTTTATCAGTCGTCTTCTCTTTGTCGTCGGCGTAACGTTGGGTTGGCTTAGAAAGACGTTTTCCGTTGCCTAGTGGCGGCTCCAATACCTCTTGCTGCTCCCCTAGCTTGCATTTCTTACTTAAACTGGCATCGTGATCATCTGCGTCTTCGAGTTTTCGCTTCAGTGAGAGATTTGTGGAACCCAAAACTTCTCGCTCCAAGCGCTTGATGTGGAAAGTATGCGCTACCCAGTTCCGTATGTGTTGCTTGTGGACGTACATAAATGTGGATACTCCAACCCGTTTGATCAAGTAGTGGTCGGAAAGCGTGTGCAGTGCACGCAGCAAAAATTCCCTTCGTGGAAACTCGCGCTGGAACGTGATATTTAGCAAAAGCATTCTTGTAACAAACGACTTCTTTACCATCAGATCAACCACCGAGACACCTAATTTTTTAAGCTGGATGTAGTCGTGGATCTTCTGCAAACGCTGTACTTCCCATGGCGTAAACTCATGTTCGTACAAGATCGTTTTAAGGGTTTCGAAAGTGTTATCCGTGTACTTCCAAAGAGATTCGCTGGAATCGAGAGAAAGTCATTTGATGCGTTAACTCGGCCAGCAACAGCAGGATTACCTTATAACCTTCTGCAGTATTTCGTCTCTTTGTAAAGCTGCTGTGACCAAGCTTTTCGGCACCTCTACTCCCTCATGAGTGGTTCTGTCCGTGGTGGCCAGTAGTTCTTCGCTTGGACTTAACTGAAGGTGGGGCAAGTTTATTACGAACACATCCTGAGCTCTAGAAAACTGATCCTCCTTGTTGAGTGTTGGCTCGTATTCGTCGTCGTAGTCTAGTGCGTCGTCATTGGTATTGTACTCAAGGATGTCTTCACACAACTTTTGCCAGTCGATGCTTTTGCTTGGACGCAGTGGCGCTATTTTTCCCAAATCTTTTCGTTCCATTTTCGCCTCCTTCTCACGACAGAACGATTCAAACATGCGCGCCAGCGTCAGAAGGTTCGAAGGCTGTACTTTAACCGTATTCGCGCTATTGGCCAGATTGATCAGCTGCTGAGACGACATCTCTTGCAGCTGACTCAGCACCGACTTCTTCTCCTTCACTATGCGCTCGATGTGGTTGATATAGTCAGCGTGCTTCATTATGCAACTAAACGGACATTCCATGAATAACACGTCGTGATCGTCGTATTTGCGCTGTAGGTTGGCGAAGTTGATGTCCACATCTTGCTGCAGATGATCGAGCGCACAGAAGAAGTGCAGGCAACGTGTAGGCAGTTTGGAGATTTTATCGTAGGGCGAGTAGTACACCTTGTAGCTGAGGTTAGCGCGGTGAAACCTGATGCGCACCTGCAAAGCATGTCTTTGAATTTTTAGTCACGTCAAATCGTCCAAAAGCAGACAATTTGTAGAAAATTGTGTTTTGGACGATTTATGTATTATTGGAATGGTAGCGTAATGCCAATTGTCAAAATTGGCGTACAGCCCTTCAACTCACCTGCTTCTCTTCCTCATCTGTTTCCAGATGCTTTGTGTACTCCGTTTCGGGAGCGTTATCGAAAATGTACTGGTAATGTTCCAAAATTCGGTCTACTGATGAGTCCGTCTGCGCTTGTTCGGGGTCCACTGTTAGTATGTTGGGGGGTAACTTTATATCCACCTGCAAGCGGTTGTTAGTCAGGCCTTCGGCGATGAAGAACAAGTGACTGGCGTTGGGAGACTGCAGCTGAAGGTACTGTTCGCCCGAATTTTTTGAAGTGGTCGGACCGAACATGGATCTCAAAGCATCACAGAAATATTGGAAGAAGTAATCGTAGACACCGTACGGTATCTTCAAGTACGTTAGACGAAATCGGTACTTTTGCGAAAATATATAAGCCGGTCCGGCAAGCGGAGATGACGATGTGGCGTGCATGTTTTTTCGCTTGACCGCACTAACGAGTCCGTCAGCACGCGCCTTCTCGAAGGCCTCATGCAGCACTTCTTCGCTGTAGTGTTTGTAGATTTCGAACGCCTGAAGATTGTAAGTGGTTTTGTCGCGTGTGCAGCACAGCAAGCTATGAAGAACATTGGTCACGGTGAACATTTGTAAATCAAACTCATTATCCGGGTTCCAGTAGCTTACGCTGCGATCCTCTAACAGCGGTACGCATTCCTTGAACTCTTGCTCGAATTCCCTGATTGTGTCAGGAATGATAAACCGCGGACGCTCAATGAAGGACTCGTCGTTGACGTGTTTGTAGAGAAAGTAGAGCAGGAGCACAAAATGCAAACAGAGGGCCTTGATTATATTTTCCCTGCTGGGATGGGCTTCCTTCAATTTATTTATAAAGTCCTCACCATACCGCGCTTGAAGTCTTGGGTCTGTCTGTAGGAAGTGCAGCCAAGAGGGCACCTCCGGCAAGTGCCGATTCATCTTCACGATAAATTGGCCTCGACGGAGACACGCCTGCGAAGTCTTGTTGCAGCTTCCCAGGTGGTGCCGAATTACGTCACGGCATATCTTGCCCACGTTCACCAGATTGAATAGAACGATGGGAGCTGACAGATATAGGTACACCGCACGCGCCATTTTAATAATTTCATCCTCCTCCTTGCGCCAGGAGACGCGCAATGTTCGCATGTTCTTAAGCGCATCCCGGTCTATTGCATCGCGTAACAGCCGGTTCCGTTTCGTTGAATCCAACGCAGACGCACGCTTTACATGGCCGGCACCACTTCTGCCTTGCGAACGCTTCAGAGGCCAAACGCCCACTTTGCAGCCGCTTGACTTCAAGGCTGTCTTGTAGTGCTGCGTCAGTATTTTAGGTGCTCTGCGAATCGATCTTCCCTTGCGCGATGTCTTCAGCTTCGTATTTGTTTGGACAACCCAAGACCAGTTGCGGAAAGTATGGCTGAAGAGGTGAGTCGAGAGCCCGCCAGCACCCTGACGATCGCCTGGCACATGTGGAGCGACGTCACGTTGCGCCGCCTCGTCGAACTGCACGGGACTAGTGAAGACCACGTTCGGATTCCTCTCCCGCTTACGATGATGTCTACGAAGACGAAAGCCCAGCTTTGTGTGCAAGCAAATGCGGTGCAGGGTTGTCCAGTACTCATTGACATCATGTGCGCTACGAAACTCGAAGTTGTAAGCGTTGTAGCTGCGATCGGGATTCACTTTCGCGTAGCCCGCTTCGGACGGCGTGGTGTCCAGAACCTGACCGTGCCGATTCAGGTAGATCCACATTTGCAGGGGGTCCTTCTGGCGGCGTTCTGCCACCTGCACCAACCCCATGTTGTTGAGTATCTTGACGATGTTCAAGTAGATGTTTTGCAGGCGCACGCGGCTGATTCGAGACTGCATATCTCTAGGCAACTGCTTGACAAGGTAGTGCTGGCGGATCGGGTGCGCCAAGTACTCACTTAAGCGTTCATCTGCGCTTTTATCTAGCCGGAAGATTTTGTTGAAAATAAAGAGCGGCATGCGGTCGATGACAGCGTCGTAGAGGATCAGCCAACCCAGAGGTTTGTCATCATAATTCGGCAGGGGCGGGATAAATGTGCGCCAACTGATATCTTCGGTATATGGCACAATTAACGCGGACTCGTTGTCCTGCCTGAACACCTCCTGGTAGTCACTTATAACCAGATTGGGCTCCGCCTGCTGCCATCGCTTCAGCAGCTCTTCAGTGACCGGAATGGGCTTTTGTTTATCGTTGGAGATGTAACGTATGTAAACCAAGAGTTCGTGGAAGTAACGTGCAATCAAGAACTTCGGCGATTTGTATGCGGAAAGCGGCAACAGATTTTTCCGAACGCTTACTAGAGAAGGATCAGAGGCTTCGGAAGCTTGCTCTGCTGCCTGTTTCTGCAGCTGCAAGCCCTCACGCAGCCGGCGTTCTTCCAGTGACAGATAAAATTGATTCTTCATGCGCAGTATTTCCCTCTGCATCACTGTGTGATCTGGATCGATTTTCGGATGCGTGACGTAACGGTGCAGTCGGATGTGCTCCTCAAACTGCAGTGTTACTTCGTACAAGTTTATAAACCCATGTTTGCTCAAGTGGACTAGCAGCCGTCGCACCGATTTCCGGCACACCGCATCCTTGTACCCGTTCTCCTTTTCCACCTGCTGTATGATGTTGCGCAGCTGCACAACAGGAATAATGCACTGTGCATCGATGGCTTTGATCACGAGCGCCTTACGTAATACGTTCCGCAGTGTGTCTTCCCGTGGGGCATCGCTGCAATCATATTCGTAAGGCTTGACACGCGCGCTGATAAATGGTACATCTTTCAAGATATCATCGGCCGGCTGCTCTGGAATGCGCTGCAAGAAAAAGCGATTCAAGGACTGAGATTAATTTGTAAGCTTCACCTACTGGTTCCTCCGCACACCGCAGACTCTTGAGGACGGCTAAGGACTCGCCCTGGTGTTTCTTGGCTTGTTCAGAGTGCTGAATAGCTACATACATATTCGTGCGCTGTCTGCCGCAATCTAAGTAATACGACGTAACAAGGCCTTCATCAAGGGCCTTTTTGATTACCTGTCTCACTGTAAAGCTGTGCATCGCCAAGTAGTTGCAGATATCTGTCTGACTGCAACCACGATTGCCGTGGCGGTCTATGCAGCGGTAGAATTCCTCCATTACCGGCATATCCACAAACGTATGTTTCTCGCTGTAGAAGTCTGAATAGAAGCTCCATTGCTGCGTTGCACCAAGGAAAAACCAAACTTATCTCACCTGCAATGTCCTCTGCCTCCTCCTCGTTTTCACAAAAGATATCTTTCTGCACTGATACGTTAGGGTTTTTCAACTGCAAAAAAAGCATAGCTCTATCTTTTCGCGTTTTCTCATTGCTCCTAACTACGTCTTCCCCGTCTTGAATGGGTATATTCTAGAAATATAAGGATTAGTAGCCGTGGGCAATTCTTATTGCAGCTCCTTCTTAACCTACCACTACTTCGAAAATGCGTCGGAAGAAGTGGGTCATTACTATTTTTTTAAACGTCTTATGACTGTCAATTGTGGGGAAAAATGCCCGTGCCTTTGCGAATTCTAGGCGATACTTCGGCGCTTCCTTCAAGACCTGTACCAGCCTCTCAATAATAATATGGAAAACACTTTTATGCAGTGAGAAGAATCGTGGCAGAGTGAGCAAAGTCGAAGAAATAAGACGACTTCCACGCTTTTCCGTAAACGGCTGTTGAGCAACAAGTCCATTCCACAGTAGCCTGTTTCTGGAAGAAGAACAGTATTGCGAAGACCAAGGTTACAAAGTAAGCAAATATATTGCAGTTAAACTTTTTTTGGTTCTCCGATGAGAAAATTAAAGTATAAGCGGTATTAAAATCGGAAAGAGTATAAGAAATAAGTTATAAGTGAAAGTAGCTGCTGTGTTTAAAACCTGTTATTAATAGATTAACAGACTTAAATACCGAATGTTATCAATACGACAAAGTTCTGTGGGTAAAGTGGCAGGAAACGTAATGGAAACAAATGTGTAGTTACTTCACGTAGAACACGATGGTGGAGTCCTTGCAGAAACGCTGTAGCGACCAAGTACCAGAAGTGGTTTCGCCGTTAAATCTTGAACGTCCAATGGCTTCCCAAATGCAGTACTGCATCAAAGTGAGGTCCTTTGGAATCGGGACATTTTCTGGAGTCAAAACGTCGTATCGCAGCTGCTGCGTGCCAACAATTACGAATTTGCTGGCCCATCTGCAATGCAATGCTTAGAAACCATCTGTTGGTGAAATATATACTCGTGGTTTTGCGGCCTACGTTTGCATAACTTGTTCCAAATTGAGGGCTCGTATTGTTTCAGCTGGAATTTGAATGCGTTCTCTATAATATTCGCAGGAGCCCAATATGTCGCCATCCTCTATGGGTTCGAATTTGTATGAGGTGTACGGACATTCATCCTGCACGATGAAAAGCATCGATTTATTTATGTAAGCAGATGTATGTCGGCAAACTGATGAAGCAGCATCTAAGCAATTTGCAAGATATAATTACTCACCAGACTTAATGGCACACCTAAATAGGGGTCCTGACGACTTCTGTCGAAGCGGTCGTATGCTTTAAAAACAGGACGCTCAGCGGGCAACACGTAGAAGAGCAAGCACTCATCAGCCGTCTGTATTATTGACCAAACATGTTTTTTTAGTTCCTCTTTTAGTGGCAGGGGAGACTCCAACGCAGCAGATAGATACACCCACAGGGCTGAAATGTACAAGCATTGTTATAAATCTTAAGTGGTTTGTTCAGCCGTTGTGCTCCTTACAAGGGATTGTGACGCCTTCCAAACCCTCTAAAGCGATTTCATCTAAAATAATGCCATACAAGGTCCCTTGGCTGCCGCGACCCATTTCTGGGAAAATGTTTACAAATGTCTCTGAAGTCTACTTTAAACATGGGTTGCCAACTCCACTTTCAACACAGCATTTTTGTCCGTAATTTGCCACGGATTTTGTCAGCTTAAAATTATGGAAATGTAAACTGACAGACTAATGCGCGGATGCAGTCAAAGATGTCTTAAATAAAAATCTCTGCTTCTTTGAGTACCCCAGTGGCATTCAAGTTATTTCAAAGAAGAATTACTTTTGTATATTTATCATTCTTTACGGTAACTTTTATTACCGTAACTTTGCTTCTAATGTAGGTTAATAACTACATCTGATTACTTGAATACTTAGAAAAATACAGCGAAACTTCTCTGTACTTACAGCCATCAACTTATCTTAAACATGCTTCTTTTTCGCGCTTACATATTCGTACCATTCCATAAATGCTCTTTTACGTTTAAAACAGCGACATATACTCGGCTTTGGTCTCTACCTAGTCAGTTTGGTAGATATCACGATGTCTGAACTGTTGAACTGAAATAACGAGCGTAATAAAAACCAACGAACTAGCAGACAAACTTTTCATTAAAAAGGCATTTAATTGAACTAGTTCATTCACGAACTACACGGCTCTATTAGCTCTAACTTGATTAGTGTTTTTGTTTACTAGCCGATGAAATGGCTTTAAATAAGTGCAGGTCGCTCGGTTTAATGTCCCGTAACTTAATTGGTAAGGCTTTTTCGCTGCGTGATTCAGAAAAATGGCTTTAAAAGAAACTTGTTGAATGTAAGCTGATTGTAAAAAACAAGTCGATATAAATCTAGAGTGCAAAGGTCAAAACCTTTACCCCCCCCCCCCCCTTTTTTTTTGCGTGATTCGAATGTTTTCTCAATTGTGCATTGGCAGTACCTTCGAAAGCTTATTTTTATAATTGAAGCGTACCAGCCATTCCGTTCTCCATGTAAAAGGTTACTTGTAATGTGCGTTTGAAGCTTCTCAAGCACAACGTTAAAGCAAATTTTGCACTCACTTAGTTTAGGAGGTACGGGCAAATTTCGAAGGGGAGTAGATACAATCCAGTTTTGCAGCCCGAAGAAATTTCTTAATGGCCGGGCTGTTCGACTTCCAGCCTTCGAAACCTCATGGCTAAAAACTAATAGGGGGAAACCAGTTTAGAAGACAAGATATGGCCCAAAAATTCAAAAATTTGCACATCTCGTAGATCGTTGAAGATATCGAAACAATGCATGTCGCTGAGAGGCATTCCGAGTTCCAACTTCCTAAAAAAGAACCATATTTTCTTAAAATTGTAAGATTGTATCTCCCAAACTGACACTGTAAGAAAATATGTAAGGACAGTACATATAGGTTAATTAGAGAATTTCCTGAGCCGCCCATCCCCATCGTCCTGCCATGGTCCCTTTTAAACAAGAAGTATTGGTGTGGGAGGAGCTGGGGGTTAATATAGGCTTTGCTCGAGGTGTTTTTTTTTTGTATCCTAACACTAGTCGTATGCAAAATCATTCCCAATTATTTTAAGCATTATGTTATTTTAGAAGTTGTAACCTTCGGGACATTTCTTGTGACTTGTCTTTCAACTTACCGTCAAGGGAGAGCCTAAGCTAATAAATTGTTCGTCTCTGGATAATACACGATAATACATTTTACTACATTCAATTTTACTACTCACAAATCGAATTGTGTTAATAACTCCAATAATCCAAATGTATTCTGTATAAACTGAATTCAACTAACTATCAAGATCAAAGGGCTTAAATTTGTAAGAAATAAGTCGATTTATGGTACATATGCCTTTGATATTTTTAAAAGTAATTTCATCCATATTCACATATATATTTTTATAGATATAAAATAAAAAAAATACCAGTTCCTTAACGTGTTCTAATATCATACGAATTCTTTTTTCATTTCTTATTAAGCATCGAAACTCAATTGTAGCATGAGTTCGAAGGCCCTTCCAGAAACCGAGGCTAGCGGAAAATTCAAAACTCTATTAGTTACAACACCGAAGCCATTCGTGTTCCACGTAGAGCTCAACCGACCTAATCGATATAACGCCATCAATAGGGAGATGTGGCAGTAGGTATCGTGATTGCGTAGTTCTTTATGTTAATCGGCCAAAAAGTAGCCTTCGATTAATAATATCTTAATATTAAGTCAATAACTGCATAATCTAACAGTTCTTATTGGACATATTGACCGATTACTTTGAATTCAAACTGGTAACTTTATCGATTAGCTGACGCCTTCGATTAAGAAAACTATGTCGATCAATGAGCAATTATTTGATGCCAAGCAGTTCGAATCGAATTGAAAACTATGAATTTCAAAAGTATTTTTTATCGGATGTGATTTCTTAATTGACGGTGATCACTTTTCTGATATACTATATTATTCTTTGTCGCCTAATGGTGTTTCTATCTTCGGTTTCCTTTTAGCGAAATCAAGCACTGCTTCGAGGAGCTGAGTACGAATCCCGACTGTCGATCCATTGTACTATCAGCTGCTGGCAAACACTTTACTGCCGGTAAGTACTTCGCGGTCGTTGTGTGCAGACCGCGTCATTAATAAGGGAGAACTTTAGGCATTGATTTGACTGACATGGTGCGCCTCGGCCAGGAGTTGAGTGAGATCGACGATGTAGCGCGCAAAGGAGTTGTTTTGGAACGTTTGATTAAACTGTATCAGGTAGGCGGCCAAGCAATCCTTAAAACCAAGGGCGTACGCAGGGCTTTGGCTCCTGAATCACGTCCGAGATTTACATTTAGCTTTTGGATTCATACTCCTTGTATGGAAGTTTGCCATTTTATCACCTAACATTTCGAAGTAATTTTAACTATTTAGTAAAGGTTTTTTCAAGCAAGCATCAATTGTATTCAATTTTTAAGCTCTTTTGCCGTTAATGTGTTTAGTGGACGTAAATTATAACTTTGTGCCAAGATTTAGCTAGAATACAAAGTAACAAACATCCAACTACACTCGCATTTATATAATATTTATTCAGTTTTCATAATATTCCAGTTTCAATAAATATAATATTCATATAATATAATATTGATTTTTAGTTTCAATAAATATAATATTTATTGAGCTTTCATGGTTCAATATATATACAAGCAAACTAAATCCTTTTAAGTACTTAGCACCGACGTGCGTCCTTGATAAGTTTCGATATTTAAGCACGAATGAATTCCAAATACATTTTTATGCCTTCAAAATAAACTTTAAAACTTTCTGCATTTAAAACTCACAGGATTCGATAACAGCTCTTGAAGTATGTGCAAAGCCTGTTATCACGGCCATACATTCCGCCTGCATTGGTGCTGGCGTAGACCTCATTACCGCAGCCGACATACGTTACTGTACCCAGGACGCCTTCTTTCAAGTAAAAGAGGTGGATATCGGCATGGCTGCTGATGTCGGCACGTTGCAACGCTTGCCGAAGGCGATTGGAAGCCAATCACTAGCACGTGAGCTCTGCTTTACCGCACGTCGTTTCGAAAGCGACGAAGCCAGGAATTGTGGTTTAGTGAGCAAAGTCTTACCCGACAAAGACACACTCATCAGAAGCGCATTGGAGCTTGCCGAAAATATTGCAGAAAAGAGCCCGATTGCAGTGCAAGCCACGAAAAAGAACGTGATTTTCTCACAAAGCAGACCGAACCAGGAAGGACTGGATCAAATTGTAGGTGCAATCAAATTGCAGATGGGTATACAAGTTGTTACTGTACTCTCCACCCGAAATGAGAAGGGATATTCTTTGCTCTACTGTGGACAGATAGTTATGGTATCTGACTAAAGCAACAGAATCTGACCAAGATCCAATAATTTAAATCGTTTGCATTTTGTTGATTTAATCGCCTAAAATATTACAGCCGTCTAACTGCTTCAAACGTCGAAATCGTCCAAAATCGAAAGTCTTCCTTATAAGAAATATTTGATTGTAATTATTGTGTATATAGACCTATAAAAATAGGCACAACCCGCCCATCTACACTTTTACAAAAGATAATTTGTAACAATCTATTCTAAACTAAGCTATTTTTAAAACCTTACGGGTGTAGGGTTTTGTTACTTTGGCCTGGCCAGTCATGCGCCATTTTGAATGACTCTATTTTCTTTTTCTTGCAGCGTGAAATGAATAAGTTGTATCTGCAGTCGGAGGACTTCATGAGTGCAACCACAGCTCAGCTAACGAAAGGGGAGAAGGCGATTTTTTCCAAATTGTAATTGCAAATAAAAGTAATTGAAAGATTACCTATGCAGTTTTGTTACCTAGGCATCATTTGCGTTATTCGCTCCATGTTGATGGAATACACTGAATGTGACAAAATCAAGTCCCGATTTTGGAATGCGAGTCGTAGTTCCTTTAGCGTAATTAAAATGTCTCGTTGCGGGCGTCTGTCAGAAAAGAAAGTATTAGATAATTCGCTGCAATAAGACGTTCGCTCTTACACTTCCTCGCATTTCGACATGCCTTGTAAAGCAACTTCGGCATTCGCTCGGGCCATGGAACTGGATGATGGCTTTTCTTCGTCCAACTTCAGTGAGCTGTCGTCGATATTCTGTGGTGTCACCGTATACTTTAAGGATTGATCACGCGGCCGTGGGCCTACGTCGTAGCGGAACAACTCCTCGTCGGATCCCTTGGGGTTCCTGCACTTCTTTATAGCTTCCGAAATTATATTCTTCAGCAGCGTTCGCATCGCGATGGTCGCGTACTCAACCACTTTGTCCTCCACCTCAACCAATCCCGCTTCCCAGGCACCGACTAAAAATCGTCCCATTAAGTAGCCTGCATCCGGTAGAAACGTATCTTGTCTATCATAGTACTGAGTGGGCATAAACTGTACGTCCACTTCTGTTTCTTCTTCAGATTCGGTGTCCTCGTCGTTTTCTTCCTTCATCATTTCATAGAAGTAGGGTTGGAAATATGATCGGCCGTACTCTCTTGTACTGAGCCTCCGCTTGCGACTGTTGGACCCAGTGGGAGTATCGCTTGCACCGTATCTATTTTGTGGCCAGCCTAGCGTAGGCGAATAGAAAGAATCAATCTTATTGAGGATCGCCACCAAGAACTGGTTGTGCAGGTGCATTTGGTTAGGCGCTATTAATTTACGGGACTCCATGTCAAATGACTTCTGCGACGACTTGTGGCAAAGCCACATCTTCATGAGTTCGAAGTACTTGGGACCATTTTCACCCAAAGATGCCATTAAAGCATCCTTAGTTGTAACTACTTTATCGCACAGATCACTCATTTTACGGATAAAAATGAAAGTGTCCGATCCTGTATTCCTAAATAGTTTTAAGGAGACGTTCCTTGCACTGAGCACTCTACTTCTTCAAGAGCAAAGACAACTTGTCTTTGTTCAAGAGTGACTTGAAGAAAATTGTGCGAGACGGTAAAATCTAGTTTTAAGCCGAACCAAAATTTTTGTTCCGGCGGCAAGTTTGGAGCAGGTCACACGCAACTCAAATGAGTGCGGTGTAATGGACATTGTTCCCCTTCAATTTTACCGCTTTTCGTGGTCACACGTCCACTCATAGATAAAGAAAATATAAACATTCCACCCCACTCATATAAATCATAATGCGTAGCAAGAAAGAGTAGTACATTTGGCACAGAACGGGGCGTTTTTCGTCCTAAGCAAATGTTCCGTTATATCTCTTTGCACCAAAACACTGTTTGCCCGGTCACCGCTGACAATGTCCCCGGTGAGATTTCGCCCCACCATCAGCCTCTACACTTTTTTTAAAACTTTTTTGCTTTCCTTACGCTCCTTCGCTATAATTTTCGTTGCCGCAGTGAAATGAATGGTATGTGACCTACAAAAAAATAGCCATACGTATTGTTCCCTCCATTCATCTCCATACGTATTGAACCCTCAATAGAACCTTTAATCCAACTTAATTTTCTACTGAATTTCGTGTATTACATACTCTTTAAAATAAGTTGATTTTTTTATTTTTGAATTTATCTTTATTGTAAAACTGGCAGATTCTTGTATGCTTTAACCCGGCTACTATTATTGGGTTCATTTGGATCCCAGAGCGTTCTTTGCGTGCTTATAACTTCTAAACGGAAGCTCCTAAACGGAAGGTCGATGAATAATTAATTAAAATCTTTCTTAAAAAATATATTTAAAATAATTTTTGAAATAATTGTAATAAAAATTGTCACCCATAAGGAATTTGGGGTTCAAATGGACCCCTTACAATCTTCTAAGTAAATTTCCGTTAAAAATTTAAAAAATTATGATAGTATTCCGAGAGGTGTAATATAAAACATACAAACGAGTACGGAATTCGAGAGGTGGGCAATTGGACAAACTTGGATACAGATAGTTTTGATGCATGCATTGGAATTTTACTTCTGGTTGGAGTTTTCAAGTAAGCTTTCTTTGGTATGATTTAAGTATTCCTTTTTACAACTGCATATATTGTAGATAAAAAAACGAGATCTTGGAGAGGATCTTTGATAAAGATTTCAGACTTCAGATTTGTGTCCATAGTTATATATCGTTTCCTAAACTCTCTTCAACTTATAATTCGACTATTCGTTATATCTCAGGCTTCTCTCTACATATATGCTGTCTGGAAAAGGTATCTGAAAATATACTTTGGTATAAGTGGGCGGACCAGGTCCATATTTTGCACGTATTTTGTGCAGGCACTATATGTTCCGGAATTAAATTATGTGTTAATATATCATAACATTTAAAAGATATTAATTACTTAATTTTGAAAAATACTTACCTTTACATTAGCCCTAAAAAGTACGCGTGGTTATTAGCCGATTTCGCACATTTCGCCCATATTGTAAGTGTGAAAATTTATCGCGATAATTCTTTTCGTTCTCGTAGTTTCAACAGAACAAGTAATCGAATCTGGAGGTCAGCCTGAGCATGAATATATACTTTTATATAACTATCTGATCTCCTTCTTTGCATTACAAACGGAGAAACAAAGTAGTAATATACGTGCGCCCGGTTGCGAATTTCGTCAAGCTCATCACTTTGGTAAGCGCTACGTAGCGCTACAAGTTCTGAATGCAGTGTTCGTCTGCTCAACCAGAAATAATCTCTTTGTTTATCACTGTGTTCAACAATTTAGGAGGATTGTTCCCGGTAATTATTTATCAAATATTCTTAAAGTGCAGGATTTTATCATAACTTTTTTGCAATTCTAGCTTGCGCCGTAATAATGGACGGAAGCGATGACGATATTTTGCTGGCCGCTGCCTCCTCTTTGGATGGTCAGGTAGAGCGTTTGTTAACCGGTAACTCATCTGCCGGCGCTCCGGGCAAAACGAACATCAAGGAAAAACCGCCTAATAAAGCTCTTAAGGGGTCGTCGCAGAAGCAGCCCCCATCCGAAGTACAGACCGATGTACCGGCCAAATTTCTGGAATGCTTGCAGCGCGAGTTTGGCCACAGTAGCTTCCGAGGCGTCCAGTGGGCCATTATAAGCTCTATCCTCCTGCACCGGCGCGACAACGTGGCTGTTATGGCCACTGGCTATGGCAAGTCGCTAACGTATCAGTTTCCGGCTCTCTACCTGAAAAAGGTGGCCCTCGTAGTCTCGCCGTTGATATCGCTTATGGAGGATCAGGTGAGAACGCTCAACTTGACACGAGAACGTGCCTGCCTGCTGGGTACAGCGCAGCGAAAGAAGAACACCGAAGCACGTATTCTAGCTCTGGAATTTTTCGTCGTCTACGTAACACCGGAGTACATTACATGCGAGACTGGGCTTGGGCTCCTGCGTGCTCTCGACGACAACCTCGCTCTAATCGCTGTCGATGAGGCGCACTGTATTAGCCAGTGGGGTCATGACTTCCGTCCCTCCTATCGTAAGCTGGCCATCCTTCGTAACACTGTTCCACAGGTTCCCATACTCGCACTGACGGCCACGGCAACTCAGCAGGTCCGCACCGACATTTGCCACCAACTTAATCTGCGACGTCCGCAGTTGTTGAGCAGCGGCTTCGATCGTCCTAATTTGCAATTTATTGTTCGCCCCAAATCTGGAGGGCTGCAGAATGTCTGGTTCGATGTACAGCCATTCGTACGATGGGTCCTGAACCAGCCGCAGGGATCTGTGCTGATGTACTGCAATACATGCAAGCAGGCGGAGGAGGTGGCTGCCCAACTGCGACACCATGTGCCGTGCCATCACTACCACAGCAAGGTGCCCCTCGCACAGAAGAAGTTGTACCAGCAGGAGTTCGCACACGACGTGGTACGCGTAATGGTAGCCACGATGGCCTTCGGCATGGGCATCGATAAGCCGGACGTGCGACTCGTTATCCACTACGGCGCACCGAGTGGCATGGAACGCTACTACCAAGAAGTAATCGTCTACCCTGGCTCCACTTTCCCTCAAGCAATGAAATCTTGGCAATCTTTTCTTATGCACAGGTGGGACGCGCTGGCCGCGACGGCTTACCCTCGAAATGTGTCATGTTTTACGCCTCCGCCGACTGGACTATTCTGCGACAAGTGCGCCAGACGGCCACTATCGGCAACGGCCGACAGCAAGCCCTGGAGGATCTCACGCTGAAGATAGCTGAGTACACACAACTTAGCACGTGCCGCAGGAAATTCATCCTGGAGTACTTTCAGGACGAAGCGAGTGCCGCGTTGAGGGCCCGTAAGGATTGCTGCGACAACTGCTGCCGCTCCGACGGCCAATTCGATTATACTCGCCGTTTCGACGGCCTGGATGAGGAGGGCATGCTGAATATAACGCCGGATGCCGCTCTCATCCTGATGCTGCTGACAGAGCTGGGGGCGCGCCTCGGCTTGGCCAAACTAATAATGATATTGCGCGGCTCCCGCAACAAGCAGCTGCCGGCCAAGTATCACGACAGCTCCTTCTTTGGCAAGGGTGCCGCGAAGTCGGAGGAATGGTACAAGGTCGTGGTTGAAAACTTGGCAACGCAACGCTACGTGTGCAACAAGAGCAGGCAGGCTACTTTCGGGACATACAGCGTGCTGGACGTAACTGATAAAGGAGCCAAATGGTTGGCTTGCCCGCCCGACAAGCGCCAGCCTATTAAGGTTGCAGCTTACGATGATATACTGAAGTTCCTAAAGCCTAGAATCAGCGGCAACAACAACAAATCCAACAGTAATAAAAATAAAATCCTTTCAATTTTTGACGTAATTGAAGATACCAGTAAGAAGCAAGAAGATCGAACCGATGACGACGACCTCTTAAAAGATTTGCTTAGGTTGGTTCACCGAAAATTTTTAATATTTGTAAATTTAAAAAAAATCTTCTTCACCCCGTCACCCACTACCGTTCGTTTCGATTAGATCCCGTTTTTTCCTCTCATAGCTTTCTTGAGTAGTTGGTGCTTTTCTCTTTATTGCTTTGCTCATAAAATGGTTAATTTACCAGGTCTCCCACCGAAATCTACTGCCTTTAACAACCCGAAAACCTTTATAATTTCCTCTGAGGACAGTAAGTCCAGTCTCTCAAAATTGAGTTTACATTCAGTAAGTGACCAGTTGATCTGCACAATGGTATCTCAATCGAGCGTCATTCCCCAATCTTTTAAATATTCTCTAAAAGAATTTGTATTTTTACTCACACTTGCCCTGGCAGCCCAGTGTTTCAAAAGGAAACAACAAAAAGTTGTTTTGCCTTAAAAGTCAATTTGTAAGATCAAATAAATAGGAATAATAATAGTAAAAAAATCAATCTGGTTCTCTGCAGACTGCGCTCGAATCTCGCCAATGAGTTCGACGTCATCCCCTACGTAATCGCGTCCAATACAGCGTTGAGTCAGTTAGTGGAGAGTAAACCTGAGACCATGGAAGACTTGAAGAAGTGTAAACTCGACGGTTATTACGAAATGAAGTACGAACGGTTCGGCACACGCTTCCTTAACTGCATCCGGCAGTTCTTTTGCTCACGTAAGCCGAGAGGAAATAGAGGCGCGGTAGATTTCCGAGCAGAAAAGTCCAGCTTTAGCGGAGAATCCTACACTCTACGCAAGGAGGACATTTGTGATGTGGAGCCTCTGGGACAGAACTTGGTAACACAAGTCGAATATCATTCGAATGAAACCGAAAAACCATATCAGTTGACGGCGCAAACGAAATGCATCAACTCACAGCTGCCAGTTACCTGTGGTGATGATAAAGATGAGCTGGATTTGCTTCTGGAGGATATAAAGAGCATAGAAGATGAATCAATGTTGCCTGAACTTAATGTCATGGATGACTTTAAAACAGAAATGAAAAAAGAAATGGCCTCTATATTCGTCCGGCCGAAGAGGAGCTCCGCTCTTAAATACATTGATTCCGATGATAGTGGCGAAGGGACTTCAGTCTATAACGCAGCTCCGAAACTTGGTGGAATGGAATATTGTAAAGTGGAAACTAATAAAGAAGCTGGATTGGTCCGGCCGAAGAGGAAACCTGGCCTTAAATACATTGATTCCGACGATAGTGAGGATTCCATCGATAAAGCAGCTTCGAAACTTAATGCCAGAGACGCTCCTTTAACGCTCCAGACCAAGAGGTGCTCTCGACTTGCTCTCAAGTTCATTGATACCGACGATAGTGGTGAAGAGACTATATTCGATAAATCAGTTTCCGAACTTAATGAGAAGAAAGACTGTGAAGTAGAAACGAAAAAAAAAGCTTGCTCTAGATTGACCCGGCCGAAGAGTTATTCCAACTTCCTGTACATTGATTTAGACGTTACTGATGAAGAGGCCTCCTCCGATAAAGAAGCTTCGAAACTTAATGCCAGAGAAGACTGTGGAGAGGAAACGAAGAAAGAACCTGCGTCTGTAACGCTCCAAACCAAGAGGTGCTCTCGACTTAACTTCTCTGATTCCGACGATAGTGGTGCAGAGATATCAGGCGATCAAGAAGTTTGTACACTTAATAGAAGCGATGACTGTAAAGTGCGAATTAAAAAAGAAGCTTCCTCTGTATTGGTCCGCCCGAAGAGGAGCTCCGGTCCCAAGTACCTTGATTCCGACGATAGTGATGAAGAGGCACCGCCGATAAAGCAGTTCCGCTGAATCCAACATCACATCGCGAAAGAGTACAAGTGACAGGTTAGGTGGCTTGAAATTCGTTGTTTCAGTATTTTTGAGAACATTTCGGGCATTTAGTGGTCGATATCGAAGCCAAGCTTCAGTGAATAAAATCTATATAGAAAAGTCAGGTTTTTGTAGGTTTAAATCTAGTTGTTTCAGTATTTTGGAGAAGATTTTGGGCATTTAGTGGTCGAAATCCAAGTCAAGCTTCAGTGAATAAAATCTATATAGAAAAGTCAGGTTTTTGTAGATTTAAAATTCGTTGTTTCAGTATTTTGGTAATTTAGTGGTCGAAATCCAAGCCAAGTTTTAGTGAATCAAGTCTGTATAGGATAGTCAGATTTTTGTAGGTTTATTTGAATCAACAGTTGATTTTTAAAAATATATATATAATTACTTATGTACAATTGAAATTAAAAAATATAACAAAGAAATTCGGTGTATTCAGTTCTCGCAAAAGCAGTAGTTTTTCTGTTGAAAATGAAGCCGTTCTCTCAGGTCTTCTATTTCAGTCCAGCGCCACACAACGACAGCCGACAGTAGTACGGCATACTTTCAGCCCCTCGACGCTACTCTTCCATCCCCTCAGCGTGCAGCCTCCAGGAGGTGGTGGCAGCACCTGTAGTCTCGCCGACGTCAAGCCGCCTCCAACGATGGCGAGGGAAGTGACTCTGGGCTGAGATTGTTGAGGCGTCCGCTGCACTTTAAGGAATGTCGAACCATATTTGCGAGAGGTTTTGCTGAAGTGTGTGCGCAACCTCCTGGCCTCTTCAACCTCCCGAGCGACACTCGGCAGCTACCTGGTGGCGTTCGTAACCCGGTGGCGTTCGTAACCCGGTGGCGTTATGAAATGCAACTGTGACATCGTATAATCTAATAACTGTAATTGCTTGGCAGTGGCCTGCACTTCAGCCCACCCAGCCTCTCAATGCGTCTGCTGTTCGGAGTTGATGTTGCTGCTGTTACAAGTTGCTGGCGAGTGCAACTCCCGTCGACGACGTCACATGAATTCCTAAGCACGTCACGTCAGGTGCGACGAATCGTTTTCGTTCGAGTGGTGAATGGAAACGGTTGCCGTCCAAACTTGTTAACATCGTTAGAATGTTGTTATTACGTTTGTTATTTTCGGTCTGACGGTTCCGAGGTATCTTCAGGGTTCAGGAATGCGAACCGATTTTTACTGCCAATGCGTTTTGTAGAATGCACAGCGATGAAGGCCCGCTGGTCGCCTTCGCGAGGCAGTGGAATCGGATGGAGTCGAAAGCGAAATCTGAACCGCAGAGTTATTGAGTCGGTTTGTCTTCATGCATCCAACAGGCGGTTGAGCATCCAGTTTGCATCGAGGGCGCATGATAAAATGCTTGGCTTTACATATCAGTGGCAGAGAGGCGACAGATTCGCACAAAGTGCGGCATCTTCTGCGACCGGCCGAGTTGAAGACTCGGCATTCCGAGGCGCGCCATAGAAGTCGCTTGGTCGCTTCGCCCGTCCGCATGGTTGCGCCCGCCTCACTGAAAATGTTTAAATCATGAGACGCTGCAGCGCAAATGCAACTCGTGCGTCCTTATCGTGCGCACATTTATCACTGCCTCTGCATTAACTGCTTAAAGGACTCTGCTGCCTGCTGTCGGATCAGCGGCGCATCCAGCAGTGGGCGGCCCGGGTATTCACGCCCTTCCGCAAATGCTATCTTGAAAGTGTTAAGTGGAAAAAACCGGCCTTCGGAAATATTTTCTGGTTACGCCGCTAAACTGAATTGAGTTGCTGCCACAGTTAGCTTGAAATAGAGTGTCCTTCACAAACACACACACACACACACACACACACACACGAATGCCAACAAACAAAGTTTCTTGCTGGAACTTCTGCTTTTTTATCCGAGTCACTAGCCAAGCCAAAGTATTTTCAAATATTTACGAACTCCATTCAAGGAAGTCCGCAGGCAGCTGAAGCCCTGCAGCTCAAGCCGACGCCGCATCTGATGCTGAACTTTGCACTTGTCGAGAGGCGTCGTTTTTGTTTTTTTTTTTTTTTTTGAGGCAGCCTGTTGCCGATGGCCGCCCTCCACCACGCCCCGAAAACGCTCAAAATGAAATGGAAACGCTTGCTCAGAGGCAGAGAGTGTCAGGCGTCATCGCCGTGTCGAGTGCTAATTGAGAGCCGCGTTACTTTGTGCCAGCTAATGCGGAGTTCTTAACTTTCACCTCCGAGCAGCGCGCTCGGAATAAGAATTCAGTTAACTCGAGACAAGCTTTCGCAACGTACGCGTTTTTCTTCGCAGCCGAGAATGGAGCTCGTCGAGCCAATATTTTGTTCGCTATTCCTGTGGTTGACATCGAACGAAATCGTCGCGGCGCTCAGTGCAGTCGAGCAAAATAAATCCGCCATCAAGCGGAGATCCTTGATTTTTCCAGTTACAGCACCAACGCGTGTTCAAGTAAGACTTTAAATCGGAGGGCTGGAAACTCGAAAATGCGTCGCTCGAAGAATGTTCTCGCTTGAAGTCACTTGAAGTCGCCGGATAGGCTGACGCTTCTCAAGTTGTTGAAGACGATTAAAGCTGTGAAGTCATATGAAGCGACTAAATGAAGTCCTTTTAAGGCGATCAAGTGTAGTTGGCTTTACAGTTAACTTGGAAGCTCTTGGAGATCTTGAAAGGCTCGTGGAAAGCTCTTGAATAGCTCTTGAGGATCTTTGAAAGCTCTCGGTTAGCTCTTGAAGCTCTTGGGAAGCTCTCGAGGCTCTTTGAAAGCTGTTGAATAGCTCTTGAGGCTCTTGGATGGCTTTTGAAACTCTTGAGGCTCCTAGAAAGATTTTTAATGTCTCTTGAAGCTCTTGGAAAGCTTTTGAGAAGCTTTTGAAGATCTTGGAAAGCTCTTGAAGCCCTTGTATAGCTTTTGAAACTCTTGAGGCTCCTAGAAAGATTTTTAATGTCTCTTGAAGCTCTTGGAAAGCTTTTTAATAGCTCTTGAAGTTCTTGGAAAGCTTTTGAAGTGTCTTCGAAAGCTCTTGAAGCCCTTGTAATCCGTTTGAATCGAATAAAGTCGCTTAACTACGTTTCAATCGAGTTTTCAGCGAAGAAAAAGGCCGACACGACGAGCGAATGATTTCGTTTTATTCGTTTTCAGTTTATCGGCGGCATCGGCATTCCGGTGGAGGACCTCGCGTACGAGTCCATCACCTCGGGCTACGTGCTGAAAGCTGAGTACTTCCTGCCCTCCAGAGCGGAGCAACTGCGGCCGAACTACTTGAAGCCACAACTGATTCATCGCCGCAGTGTGGCTGGAGTCCACGATGCGATCCAGCAGAGAGGAGCGAATGCGTCGCGCACAGCGGGGAACTCGGTCAGCTCGACTGCTAATTGCGAGAGTCAACAGCAGCGGAGTGGCGGCTCCGCATATCGTTGGATTTTATATAAAAGCATCGAATTGTTACTGAACAGGTGTTTGAACTTTTCGCTTTATTTGTTTATTTGTAATCGAATTAACGAGTGCTTGCGAAATCCACTACAGGGTGCAGCAGCCGGGTCGTGCGTGTTTGTTGCGTAGCATTTGCGAGCACGCGGCACTGCCACTGAGTTTCGAGGGCGATTTGCTGTCCGAGATCCTGCACATCATACTCACGTGAGTTCCATTGCGTCCAGCAGTGCGTTTTCCCCCCTTCTCGTGTTCAGATGGCTCTGTTGTTGTTTCCATTGAATCCCTTTGCAGGCCATCAACGTCGCTGGACGCCTCGGTGACGCCCGCCGACGCGGCGTATTTGCGAGCGGAGAAGCTCGGCCGCGCGGGTGCCGATTGCGCGATCGCGTACACCGAGTGCACCAAGTCGCCGATGGACCACATCTCGACCGTACTCGAGGCCAGAGACGAGATGTAACCAGCCTTCAGCCTTCGCTCGAGGTGTCCCCTTCTGTCTCCTCATTAAGTTATCAACTGTGGACTTCGTTTTGACCTCGAGAAACATGAAGAAAAGAAATAAAATCGTCGAAGGGGATTCACTGATATCAATTGTTCAATTTCAACGCGAGCGACGTTTCGATGTCTAGTTTAGGTTAAAAATACTCGAAATTGGGAGACGAGACGATATTGCATTCGCCGCGATTTCGAGAACAGAGACGGTATTCGATATAGCGATGGATTTCCTGATAATCGACATTGATAATCGACGGCCTTTTGCTGTCGACACGATAGTCGAGTTGAAGACGCGTCAGATCTCTAGAAACCTCTAGGGCGACTGATATTTCTCAGCTTCCCCGCATTTCCCGTAATTTTCCGCCCGTATTATTTGGCTCACTGCTTGCTAACTCATCAAATGCACTGCATGCACTTCGCGCTCCTCGCACGTCGCATCCTTCGCATCCTTCGCATCCTTCGCATCCTTGGCCTCTGCGCCGGCAACAACTTGTGTTAACGAGTCCTCAGAAATCACTGCCACTCCACTAAATCATCATGCAAATTGCATGAAGGTAAAGAGCGCGAAATGCAGAAGGACTCGTTATCTGTCGCAAGGACTCTGCTTGTGCATGCTTAGGCGCGTCTGGCTGACTGGCTGACTAACTGACTGGCGGACTGACTGGCTGACTGGCTGACTGGCTGACTAACTGATTAGCTGACTGGCTGACTGACTAACTGACTGGCTGACTGACTGGCTGACTAACTGACTGGCTGACTGACTAACTGACTGGCTGACTGACTAACTGATTAGCTGACTGGCTGACTGACTGGTTTTGCAGTGCAGGCGTGCGAGTGCGTGAGGAGCGCGCGGCCGTCCGTCGTCCGTCGGTGCCACAGTCATTCCAGATAAACTCAAACGCTGTTGATTTATCTGAGGCTCTCGACTGTCTGCGGCTTCAGATTGATTTCCTCGAGCGCAACGCGACGGCCACGACGAGCAAGTTCGGCGAGTGTTTCAGCGCGTGGCAGTAGAGAAGAAATTCCTTCTCTGCGCGGCGGGATTTTCGAAGGAAGCGTAAAAAGTTGTGCGGGATTCACCGCTTAATTATTTTCATTAGTCAGAAGTGTAGAAATGCACTTGAAATGCACTTGAAATGCACGAAATGCACTTGAAATGCACTCTTACTCGTTGTTGCAATTGCAGCGAGTGCGGCTGACGCGCGCTCGCGGGCGGGAGTCACTTGCCAGCTCGTTAGAATCGCCGCGACTGCTGGCTGCACCGTGGAGTGAATTGAAGGCATCTTGCGCAAAACCGAAGAGAGAAAAGAGCGAATTAATAAGAAACTATTTGCAGCGTGAATTTTAATCAGTTTTGCAGTTGCTTCGCGCGTTTCTCACGCCCCTCCCGCACCCCCGCCGAGCGTGGAACGCGCGCATTCTTAATCACTCGACGAGTCTTCGCAACTCGAAGGAAATCCTTTGCTTTGACAACTTTTGCTTTTGATTGTTTGCGCTGTCGCATCAGTGTGTGCGTGTGTGCGAAACACACACGCTGCCACACCTGCACACCCACCTGCCTGCGCTGCTCCCCCCACGCTGCTCCACCTCACGCTGCCCCCACACGTGCTTGCGATGCCGGCGCCACTGTGTGTGTGTGTGTGTGCGGCGCGAGCGGAATCGCTGAGGCGTTGCGCGAATTTGCATTTTTGATATGAGAGGCGCAAATATTTGCTCTACCTGCGGCATTCATTACACGAGCGAGGAGCGCACCGTAGCGTTGTTAGCGCCACCTTCGTGCTGCTGCGAGCGCTTCTCTTCTGCGTCCCCGCTTTGCCGGCGCACGCGAGTGCTCGTTAATTGAGAGCGAGTGCTCGTTGTGGGAAGCTGGCGCGCCGCTCTTCGTCGCATCCCTCTTCGTAACTCTTCGCGTTGCCGCTGGATTGCCAGTGAAGTGGGTTCGGGTTACACAACACCGATTTCTCGCTTTGTGTGTAGCGACGCATCGCGTCATCAATGCAGTGAAATCTCGGCCGATCGTTCAGCGCGGCGCATGAGTGTCACTTGATAGCGAGATTCTAATTTCGGCCTCGCTGAAATGGGGTTCATTGAGGGGTGTGTGTGTGTGTGTGTGTGTGCTTTGTGTGTGTGTGTGTGTGTGTGCTTCGTGTGACTGACGATTGCATTGATGACAATTAATCGATAAATTCAACGGGCAAAAGATCGAAACTCGCCGCTTTATTAGGCGAGCTTCAGCCGCTGCAAACACTTGGAGGATTTCATATCCACGCATACGTCAACCCGCACACACACGCACGCACCCGCACACCACCCGCGCACACACACACACCCGCACACACACAGCATCCACTCATACAGTCAGCAGCACACGCCAGCATTCGATTTAATAGCCAACTTCATACATTTCTGCGTCATGCGGGCAACAACAACCATCTGAATTTCCCTGCTGGTAGTTGTTGCGTTGTGTGGCGTTGTGTGTGTGCAGCTCCCACTCGCTTCTGTTGTGCGCACGCTGCAGCGCGCCCTGCGTTTTATTTACAGCCAGAATTGCGCTAAGCATTTGCATATCCTGAAAATGTATCAACTCTACGTGCTGCACATGAAAAACGCCGCATTATGCGATACAAGGATTCACGAGATGCTATTTCGCACCCGCGCCGGCACCCGCACACACACACACACACACACACGCCGGCACGCGAGCGCAGGCAGAGAGGCAGAGAGGCACTCGGGCCGCGTGTCAGTATTTGGTATGCAAAGCAGTTCAACAGGCGCGCTCAGAGTTTATCTTTTACTTTCTCAATTTAGGATAACACACACACACACACACACACACACTCACGCACATGTAAATCGTGATGAGGCAACGGGACGCGCAATTGTTGCCCGCTGTACTTCGATGCGATCGACACTTGTTGGCTGGAGAAATCTCATGCGAGCTCATGGCGAAGCATTGAATAATAAGCACTGAAATAATAATAAAACAACAACGTGCGGCCAACTAAAATAAACTGCGATAAATTGAGGGAAAATAAAGCAGAAGAGAGTTTGGAAAAGACAAGAAATGAAGGCGCCGCGAAGGGCAGCCGCGATTATTTGAGCAACTTTTGCACGTAATCAATTGCTAATTGCAAGCTTTTGTTTCACCTGTCATGCCAATAATGAAGAAACTTTGCTACGCGCGCTCACTGCGACGAGACGCGGCGGGAGAAGTTATGAGCGGCGAAGTTAGAGCGAGCAAATCAGCAGCAGCAGCAGCAGCAACAACACGGCCACTCTGCACGGCTCTCTCGAGCGCAGCAGGACGTGAGGAATCGAAACAAGAAACTGGAACTCATTGCCGGTGGTTTCGGCGGCGGCGGCGGTGGTGGCGGCGGTGGTGGTGTCGTCGTCGTCGTCGGAATTGCTGACTCCCTCCGACGCTCGCTCGACGCAACACATGCGTGGTGGTGTCGTGGATGGAGGGTTTTGCTGACTTTCGTTTTGTTCGAAATGCGGGCGGGTGTAGCACGCGGGGGGGCGGATGTGATTTATTTCGCAGTTCCTTCGACTGATTATTACTTTCATTAGCTGTTGCTGCTGTTGATAGTGATTTGCTGCGGCAATCAATTCAGCCCGAGCAACTTTTATTGCGACAGCAGTTCGCAGCGAGTCGTCGTCGTCGTCGTCGTCGCGTCGTCGTCGTCGTCGTTGCTGTGCGGGACGACGTGTAGCACGAGGTGTTGAGCGCGAGTGGTAGTCGATCTTCGTCTTGAAAACCTTCCACCCCGCTGAGTCGCAACACTGACTCTTCAAACCAGCAAAGTTTCCTCACGACTTCAAGTCGAACACACGATATTTTATGCACGAAGTTGCCGAACAGCCATCGGGGTTCCCGCAGCCCCCCAAAAAGGCGACTCACTACTTTGTGGGGATCTCATGCGTGTCGTCGGTTTGCTCATTTGCGTGGGATTTTTTAGCGCTTCCAACTAAACTGCGAGGTGAGCGTCGTCTTTTGCTTTACTGTTTGCGCGCTCCCCTCCTCTCATCACGCGCATTTCATTGCTCTCCCCCACTCAACTGACGCATTTCATTGCTCTCCCCTCACTCAACTGACGCGTTTCGTTGCTCTCCCCCCCACTCATCAGACGCATTTCATTGCTCTCCCCCCCCACTCAACTGACGCGTTTCGTTGCTCTCCCCTCCACTCATCGCGCGCATTTCATTGCTCTCCCCCCCACTCAACTGACGCGTTTCGTTGCTCTCCCCTCCTCTCATCAGACGCATTTCATTGCTCTCCCCCCCACTCAACTGACGCGTTTCATTGCTCTCCCCTCCTCTCATCGCGCGCATTTCATTGCTCTCCCCTCCTCTCATCACGCGCATTTCATTGCTCTCGTAATCCGTGGACGTACACCGTTATGTAGTTCGCACCGAACTAGTTCTTCAACTAGTAAAATGAAGGTTGCTTCGCAAGTTTTATCGCCCGTCATTTCACTCTCCAAAAGGGTTTTCGTAGATAAAAGCAACCCGTTTTTTTCAAATACCAAGTTTAAACGCATTTTGTAATAAAAGACGAAAGTGTTTGTGTTTCACTCACACCGCTCGCAACACTCATTCCACTCGCAACACTCATTCCACTCGCAACACTCATTCCACTCGCAACACTCATTCCACTCGCAACACTCATTCCGGAGTGCGGCCAACCGAATGAACTCGAATTGAAAGTGGCAACAAATACAACGCGACGCCGGCTGCGACGGAGATGCGATGTCCGGCTGCCTCCGAATGCTGCATCGCACACGCTGCGAGTGCGAGTTTTCCCTCGAAAGTCTTGCAATTCTTGAATTCTTGAATTCGATTGTCGCAAACTGATAGCTGTGCCTGGGGCTGGTTGTTGTTGTGGTTGTTGTTGTCCAGAGACTTTTGCCTTCTCGTATCAGAGAAATCCTGCAGGATAATTGAAGCAAAATATTTGGAGAAAAATGCCAAACAACGAAATAATCGAATGAAAATAATGATTGTATAATTTTCAAGTCAAATTTGTTTTCGCAAGGACATCTTTCAGTGCATCCAGGACAAGGATAGCAAGTCCTTGAGTATTCTAAAACTTCGTCAGGAGAGAACAACGTGGAATTTCAGGCGGAAAACGCACTCCGGAGGTTCTCGGGAAACTCCATCTCGTGCGCAACAATAAATAAACTTCGTCCGCGAAGTGTTGCCGTCGCCACTCCACGCTGCACGCTGCACGCTGCCGAGTGCGTCCGCGTGCCCCGTGCAACGCCGATTAATCACGTTTCATTGTTGCCGCCTGAAATTTCAATACATCAGCGCTTAATTTACGACGCAACAAATTATAGACGCTCCCGCCAGCAGCAGGCAGCGCGCAACGCAGCGCGTGGAATTCTTCAACGCGCACAAACTTCGATTGCACGCCGCCGTCGCTGTGCCGGCGACTCCATTAAGTTATTCAACTCACTGCGGACCGCTGCAGCCACGCACTGGCGTCCAACTACTGCTCACCCCCCCCCCCCCCACCACACCCGCCGCCCTCCGCGCAACCAGCAATTAACTGTTAATCCCGTATTTCGTGCACGTTTGTAATTCTAGAGGAAGTTTTAATTTTGGCAGCCACGATTGCAATTGTGGAACGCGTATGTTTGCCGCACAGGAGCGCATTCATTCCTCCGATCCGAGCGAGGGTCGAGAGCTGGTGGGGCGCGATGACCTCTGACGAGGGGAGTTCCAGCATTTTGTGAGTGGATTTGATGGCGAATCGCTATCGATAAAATTCACACGATTTCCCAAATTCCGTGTGAAAATAAATCAAAACAGAGCTGTAAAGTTTAGATTACATTTAATTACTTTTTAGACTTATTGGATTATTGGAATTACTAATTCGTAGATTACTAGAATTACTAATTACTAGCATTATTCGATTATTAGAATTACTAAGTAATCATTACTCCAGTAATTAGTTTACGATTACGGAAGCAAGCACGTTTTTTTTATTATTAGAATCTTGATTATTTTATAATTCTTCAAAAAGAGTCAAAAAGTTATTTAAATTTCGTTTTTCGATTATTTTCAAATGACTTAGAAAATCGCGAAAAAAAATGTAAAATTATCAAAATAATTGTATTGTAATTACTTTTAAACTTTTTGCAACTAATTAACTTAAAATCTAATTAACTAAAAATGAGATTATTTTTGAGATTATTTGAAATGTAATTTCAAAGTTATTTTGTTACAAAACAGCGACTTTTTAGCGGATTTGAAAAGATTTTGGGCGAAAACCTGGTTAAGTTAAAAGCATTTTCGACTTTTAAAATTAAAAACGATCAAATCTTAAATGATGACATTGATTTGGTCGTATTTTTCTTTGATGTTTGTAATTGTTATCGATAAAACAGAATCCGTATGTAATTGTTATTTAAATTTCAACACAGTTTTCAACAATTTTTTAGCGAAAAAATATTTTGCAAATGAAATCAATTATTTTTTCGAATTATTTGGGAACTTTTTTTCGCTTTTCCACTGCGTTCATCACGCAGAATGCGCTCCTGTTTTTATCAATTTCCTCTGAATCTCTGGCTTTCCTTGGCTCTTCAGAGAATTCGCGGTGTTGCCAGCAGTTTGTTGTTGTTGTCGATGTTGTTGTCGATGTTGTTGTCGATGTTGTTGTCGTTGTTGTCGTCGTCGTCGTTGTTGCTGTCGTTGTTCTCTCGTTGCTGTTGTTGCTAATGGCGACTGCTGTTATTGTAGTTGTCTTCAGCAATGTAAGCTGCAATTAAGTATGCTGTTTGCTGCATGTTGCACACTCGAGTCTGCTGCGTGTGCTGCACTCGCAGCCGGGAACAGGTGGCGGCTGTGTGTGTGTGTGTGTGTGCGCGCTCCTGCGGAGGTGGTGTGTGCGCGAGCGGGAGAGCGGCGAACGGGCGAGCGGGAGAGCGGGCGAGCAGATCAGCAGGAGAGCGACTGCATGCAGTGTTGACGCCACCCACAGGTGGCCGAGGAGAGTGTGTTGTTGTTGCAAATTGCTATTTGTAGAGCTGCCGAGTTGCCGAGTTGCCGGCCGAAATTTCACACACACGAAGATAATGCTGAAGTTGAAATTTTGCTATTCTTTAAAGAGCATTCAATGCTCCCTCTCTCCTCCCTCTCTCCTCCCTCCGCCCACTCTCCTCCCTCTCTCCTCCCTCTCTCCACCCTCTCTCCTCCCTCTCTCTCCCTCTCTCTCCCGCTCATCGATTCAGTTTTGAAAACACCAAAGTTGTCCGCTTTCATCTCGTCCGCCATCTCCTCCTTCCAATCTTGCCACTCGTTGATTCCTCGCCAAATACTCCGGTTCAACACTTCCAACACAAGTTGAAGCGTCGCACCGACGCGACGCCCGAATGCGAGTGGACGGCTTGCGAGATAAACGGCAGCCAGGATCATCGATCATATTTGCCGCCGAAGCCGTTTATTTTGTTTATCTGCAGCTTAAACTGGCCACCCCGACGCTCCGAGTCGGCTGGCCGCGGTGTGGTGGTGCCGGTGTGCCGCGGACGCAGCCGGTCGTGCGGTCAGCAGAGAAGACAACCCGGCCAGGACGTCGCAGGCAAAAGAAAAACGCCGTCGTCGTCGTCGTCGTCGTCGTCGTCGTCGTCGTCGTCGTCGTCGTCGTCGTCGTCGTCGTCCACCTCCACGCAGCAGGCGGGCGGGGATTCCGGGAAATCACCGGTGCGCCAGACAGCTCGTAGTCGTCCTAGCGAAACGAGATAAAGCGCCATAAATCTGTTGCGAGCACTCCGCGCCGACAGCGAGCGAGGAACGGGCAAAAACTGCCAGCCGTCCAGCTCTCCGTCCAGCCCTCCGTCCGCCACACGCCGTGCCGCCTCCCGACGGACGCCTCGTCCGCGATCCAAATCGGATTTCGGGTTTAAGGCGCGTCCGCAAAATCATTGAGTGTAAATGAGACGATTTTATTATGAATTTAAATGTTCCCGGAATCGCGGGGTCGACGTGCCGCGGGTGCGAGACGGCGGCCACAGCGGTGGACAGGAACATTCGTGTCGTGAGCACTGCGACTCCGCTCGTCCGAGATACATCGGGGCGGCGTCGCGTCCCCTCGTGCGCCCCGTGTGCGCGCGCGCCATTCTTCGAGCCCTCCGAGGGGCAGCGAAGGATGCCACTTTCTTTGCACGCTTTTGGTCGCCGGGGAGGGGGGTTGGACGGGTGGTCGGGTGGACGGGTGGACGGGTGGACGGGTGGTCGGGTGGTCGGGTGGACGGGTGGACGGGTGGACGGGTGGACGGGTGGTCGGGTGGACGGGTGGACGGGTGGTCGGGTCGACGGGTGGTCGGGTGTCCCACCTTCCTTGCCGACCCTTTGCAACTCGGTTCCGTGCCGCATCGCGTCGTCCGCTGCGGCGAGTTCGCACTTGACTAACTTTGAAACGTTGGATTAAATGGTCCCTTAAGGGATTTTCCGGCACCGGTCCCGTGCTGGGGTCGTGAGTCGCAGCGTCGTTTGCACGGTCGTCCTGCGACTCTGCTGGCAACCTCCGCTTGCCATTTTCAACTCAGAAAGCCCAGGAATCCTCAAAAACGGGGTCATGCTCAGTCAGCTGGGATTTCCTGTTGTCATTCGTTGTGTGCGCCGTGTACGCGGGGGGGAGGGGGGTTGTTGAGGGGGTGGGGCAGCAGCGGGCAGGCGGGTCCTCATTGAGCTGGTCAATTGTCGCCCAAATTAACAGTTTAAATGGCCAACTGAGTGTTTTTTAAGCGAAGAATTACAATAAAATGACATTCTACTCGTATAATCGGGTTGGTTTTTTGCTCTCTTCTCTGCTCTCTTCTCCGCTCTCTTCTCTGCTCTCTGCTCTGCTCTCTTCTCCGCTCTCTTCTCTGCTCTCTCGTCTTTTGTCTCTCTAATGAATTCGCTACCAACTCCCGTTACTCTCGGCCAGCAGCAGTTGATGCTTTCCAAGTATTTTTTTTTTATTTTTTTTATTATACATTTCAAGGACGACGTTTGCTGTCTGAATTTTTTTATACTCTTCATTTGAAGAACAATTAAAAACCGAATTTTTACTACCGCTTCAGACGGTGGATTTCCATGGGTGGCGGCGGCGGTCGTCTCTTCGCGATGCCTTCCTCGAATTTTTACCCTTCTTTTAACTTCACTTAAATTGAAGAAATTAAGGGGAAATTAAAATCTTCAGTAGAGCGACCGCTGCAGCTCCTCGTGCCATAAATTCAGTAGTGAAAGACGCACTTTTATATGTGTCTCCGGATACCGTCAGAGTCCTGCATTTTGCCGAATGTCCTTTTAATCTAAACGAGTTTTCACTTTTTACTGCATTCCACGAAATCCTGCAAATGTTCGTCAAATGTCGTCGTTGCTATTTGACGAAAAGTGAGCGTCATATTGACAACGTTGTTCGTGAAAACAACAAATTGGTTGTCGAATTAACAGTCGGTCGTTGTTAATATGACAACGAATGTTCGTCAGTTGTATGCTGCATCAATGCAAGGATGCAATATCATCCTCGTTTCGCAATCGCAAATTAGGTTCGCATCGATGTAATTTAAGCTTCTGGTTTGGAAATTTATTGTCACGGCGTTCCAGAGCCACCGGCGACGACCAGCGCTACCGAAATAAATTGCTCAGCTGCCGCGGGCGGCGCGCTCGCAATTCGTTTTCGCGAATAAGTTTAAATTTAAATTAGCGTAATTAATGCATTCCTTTGTCAAATATAAACATCCTGCCGTTCCGTTTGCGCTCGCTCAGACTGTGCGTGGCGCGCACTTGCAAATGGAATCGCAGCGGTGTGCAAACAGCGCGCTGCTCGGGCGGCCGGCGGACGACGGACGACGGACGACGGCTCTGGCGGACGACGGACGACGGCTCTGGCGGAGGACGAGTCTGGAGGACGACAGCTCTGGCGGAGGACCGCCGGCCGGCCCTCAACGCCGCTGGTCGAGTTGCGCTTTTTGTGGATGTGGAGCGGCGGCATAAATTAGAGTTGAAGTGCTATAAATACACCAGACTGCTGCAGACACCCAGGTGAGAAATTACGAATGCGTCTGTGGAAGCGTTTGAAATCGCTAAATAGAGGGAAAGTTTCAAATTTCCGATGCAAATTTAAGTTTTACCTTCTTTAAAATTCTTCAATATTTGAATGACTTTGAAATCTAGTTAAATTTCTGCTAAATTTCTATGTAACGAGTAAATTCTGCAAAATTTCTATGTAGCGAGTGGAATGTAACGAGTTGTACTTTCTTTAAAATTCTCCATGAATATTTAAATGAGTTCGAAATCTAGTTAAATTTCTGCTAAATTTCTATGTAACGAGTAAATTCTGCTAAATTTCTATGTAACGAGTGAAATGTAACGAGTTGCATTTTCTTTAAAATTCTCCATGAATATTTGAAGAGCTCGAAATCTAGTTAAATTTCTGCTAAATTTCTATATAACGAGTAAATTCTGCTAAATTTCTATGTAACGAGTGAAATGTAACGAGTTTTACATTCTTTAAAACTCTCCATGAATATTTGAAGAGTTCGAAATCTAGTTAAATTTCTGCTAAATTTCTATGTAACGAGTAAATTCTGCTAAATTTCTATGTAACGAGTAAATAAATTGAAAACTTGCAATAATATAATCAAAATTGAAAATGCAATATTTAAAAAGAAATAAGAACAAATAAAGAGAGAGAGAGAGAGAGAGAGAGAAAGGGAGAGAGAGAGGATTGCGTTTGCTATGAAGTATCAACGCGTTTGAGAGAGCAACAACCTTCGAGCAAGAAATCCTTACCAGGACATCATTAACTCTTCAAGAAAGTCCTAGTTTTCGTTGTCAAACAGAAGCGCAGCAGATCCAGAGTCCGTCAAAAAGTTTGAGAAATTATTTCTCTTGTTTGTTCTTCGTTTCTTTGGTTTTTCGTTTTCTTTTTTTTTTTTTCTATTTTGTGTTTATTTTAGCTCTCTCCGCCGCAGTGATTCTCTCACTCGAGTTCGTTACTTTGACAAAAATGCTGGCCGACATCTTCATTTTGACTGAGAACTTTTACCAACAACAACAACAACAACAACAACAAGAACAAGAACAATCAGATGGCAGACTAGCATGCAGTTTCTTCCTTGTTGCTCGCTTGCCCTCCCAACCAACCCGCCATTAACATTCTCAGTGTGGAAATCCATTCCGTTCATATCGCTGGCGGATGATAAAACGTGCGGAATTATTTCGGCTGCATTGAGCTGTTTTGCTCCCGCTCTCGTGCCGGCTGCCCCACTCAGAGTCGCTCACTCAGACACACGCACACACGTACCGCACCGCGCCGCGCTGCGCCGCTCTCCCGCGGGAATTCGAATCTTGACATCGTTATTTACTCTTGTATTTCGTATGCAAAGCAGGATGCTCGCCAAATTAAATTGACTCGCAAGGAATCTGGTTAGTTGTCGTTTACGATCCGGCGGCGGCGGCGGCGGCGGCTGCACGGCGGCTGCACGGCTGCTGTTTTTGTCTCTGCTTCTGCCTCTGCTTTTGCCTCTGCTTCTGCCTCTACTTTTGCTCTTGCTTTTGTTGCTTCCAATTGTTTTGTTAAAAACTCGCCGCTGTTGTTGTTGTTGTCGTTCTCTGCTCTCATCTGGCACAACAGCGACGTCGCTGCTAATGTCACTGACATGCCTGCTGTTGCTGTTGTTGTTATTTACTGTTTATCCACTCGTTGTCGTTTATCGATAAATTCCAATGTTGATTTTAAAGTCAAAGTTCGCCTATTTTAAGCAGAATTTTACACTCAGATTTTATCTTTACGAAATCCTGTGAGAATTCGGATTTTTTAAGGTTGACTTCATTCGAAAGAGAGGGAAGAAGAGAGGGAAGAAGAGAGGGAAAAAGAGAAGGAAGAAGAGAAGGAAGAGGCGAAGGAGAAGAAAGAAGGGAAGAGAAAATGACCGATGAAAAGCTTCTTCGCGTTCCTTTTTCTAGCTGTCTGTCTGTGGTGTGAAGTGTAAATTTTTCTAGGTTAATTTTGAGAGGCAGGTAAAAAATGATAAATTCGCGTTTCGATTTGCGGGAGAGAACGAGAATGTTGGCTGCAATTTACCGCAAATATGCGAAAAAACCACTGAAGCTGTCGAAGCAGTGTAACGGAAATGGAATTTCGTGTGCCATGCAAGTCACGAGAGCGCTGTCTTCGGTGTCAAAGATCTCACGAACTCTCTGCACTCTCGCGAGCCTTTTATCGGCTGCTATCGTGTTCGCGCGACATTTCAAAGCAATTCCAGCGAAGAGCGCAGAATTCATTATCTGCAATATTGGAGTAAAATAATTATTGTGAGAGTAGTTGAGCGTTTTAGAAAAAAAAGAGAGATTTACAACTCCGCTATTTCAGTTACTATTTAAAATTTAAATACACATCGTGGAAATGAAGAGAACTCAAGTGAGTAACTACATCCGATAATGTAGAAGTAGAAGAGAGCAACTATTCGTTTCGCTCTCTCATGTGTTCCTCAACTCGCATGACAGTTATAACTCTCACGATACTTGTCTGAAAATACTTCATCAATACTTCCACCTGCGCGTCCACTGCGACCCTCCACTGCTTAACGGTATTTTGTTGAGTTGCATTCCATAATTAAACGGACGCAAGTGAGCGAGCGCAGTTGAGTTCCAATTTTATTTCCCTTCGAAAGTAAGTCGTCCACTTTTCATTGCTCGACTGCTCGACTGCTCGAAGCGACATCAGCTCGTCATCGTCATGCGACCAGACGACGTGACTGCGATTCCAGCTGTTTGTGTTGCGAGGATCTACGTGCTCCTCGCTCGTTAATACTCTCCCGTCTCTGCAGTCCGCAGACAACACGAGAGCATAAAATATTAAGACGGGTATTGAGAGCTAATCGATTCCTCGCGCGTTTACTGGCAGTGCAGCTGACATCTGCAGACTACGGCGCCGCAACTTTCTCGGAGTCGGTGCTGCTTTGCGGATTAACGGCTTCCGGACACAGGGAGGCCACAGTTGTTGTAATGTCAAGTGTGTGAGGGCAGAGAGGCAAGTGGATGTCTGCTCTGCTCTGCTCTGCTTCGATCTCCTCTGCTCTGCTCTGCTCTGCTCGCTCGCTCTGCTCTGCTCGCTCGCTCTGCTCTCCTCGTCTTGCCGTAGTTAGCCGTGAGCCAACTTGCAGCACTTCCACTCAGCAACTTGAGAGTTTCAAAGTACAGCTGAAACTTCTGTGCATCTCAAAGTCTTGACTTTGTTGTGTGAAAGAAAAACAAAATAACAGAGAAGGTGGAGAAGAGGAAGAAGAAGCACGGTACTAATTTCGAGATTAAAATTGCGCTCTTTATTTCCATTCAACTTTTTGTTGTGGTTTCAAGTGTTCACTTTAAGCTGCGGAAGTTCGATATTTTAAAGAATTTCGTACTTTCATAGATTGAAATAAGAAAACTCAGAGGAATCTTTGATGTCAAGACTGTAATTAATACGAAATCACAGCGATTTTCTTTTTCGATTTTTTTTCCCGTTGAAGAGATGTTTTTCCAGTTTCCAGTTTCTTTTTTTCCCGTTGAAAGCAAGTGAGATTCTAATTTCTGAGAGCGAATTCGTAATTTCAAGAGAGTTCCTCGTTCAATGTAACGGTTGCTGCAGCCAGGGGAGCGCGGGGAGCGCGGGGCGGCGGCGGCGATGCATTTGAATGAAGGAATTCTTTGGAACGCCGAAATGCACTCGCAAGCAAATCGATGGTGAATTCGCACCATTTAATTGCTTTATTGTTTGTCAACAAGTGCAATCGTGCTGGCAACACCAGCCTGGCAACACCAGCGCCGGACGGCCACACGGCGCCGCGCCCATTGTCACCCCAGTGTTGCCAACAGCGTGTTCGGCGAATGCTTCTGTTGTGTGAGTGGGCGGCGAGAGCGCGGGCAGCGTGGAGAGCCGCAGCACTTAATTTGACTTGAAATTTATTGCGTTAGCGGCGAGGCTTGAGTGCTTCGCCGCCGCGCTCCCCCCCTTCTCCTCCTCATCGGCCCGTCTCACCGTCTAATGGGCGCCCCACACGACGCTCCCACCAACACATTCACACATTCATTCGGCGCTCTATTCATCGCGCCGATAAATTCCATTCGCGCCGCTCTATTATGCAAAAGATTGAAAAATATTTGGCGTGCCGCCGGCTTACCGAGCGAAGTGAGTGAACGAACGAACGAACGAACGAACGAACGAGCGAACGAACGAACGAACGAACGAACGAGCGAACGAGCGAACGAGCGAACGAGCGAACGAGCGAACGAGGGAACGAGCGAACGAGCGAACGAACGAACGAACGAGCGAACGAGCGAACGAACGAACGAACCAACCAACGAACGAACGAACAAGCGAACGAACGAACAAGCGAACGAACGAACGAGCGAACGAACGAACGAGCGAACGAACGAACGAAAAAAGCACAACAAATTGTTTCGCTGACAAAAGGACACTCGGACGAATAAATCGTGGGATTTCAGTGTGGCGTGCTGATTGTGCGACGTCAGCAGCAGGCGTGTTGGTGAGTTCTCTGTCTGTGTGTGTGTGTGTGTGTGTGTGTGTGTGTGTGTGTGTGTGCGTGCGTGTTGTGTGTGAAAAAGTATCCTGCAGGTGTTCGAAAGGCGAAAAACATCACAATGAAAGCTCCACAAATTTGATTTTCGTAGCTCTTTCATTGGTTTTTGCAACGCTGATTAGTAAGTTTTTAAAATTAGTGAGTTTTTTTTTTGCAGGCTTTGAAGCTGCAGATGAAACTTGAGCGAGATGCAAGTGCAAATTTTATTGCGCCAACCGTTCTGCGGCTTATCACAGTTGGATGGCAGCACTGGCAAGAATCAGCCCGGCAAGAATCACCGCGGCAAGAAGTCGGCCGGCGTTTGTGGAGTTCGCAGTTGGTTTTCTTCAATGCAGAGCAGGATAATCGGCATCCTCAGGCCTCGCAAAGTCCGCTTATCTGCACGGCAATTAAATGCGCCGCACTCGCGAGTTATTTGCATTCTTGCTGCACCTTTGCAGCCCGCAGCTGACAAGGGAAACGCAGCCGCTCGGCGGAGGTGCCTGCAATTTTCCTAATTACGTCCACTGATAACAGCGAGCGAGCGCGAGCAGCAACCGTGTCAGGCAGGCGCATCCCCGACGCTCCTCCGCCTGCGTTCTGCATTTCAGTGAAAACTCCTTAATTACACGAGATTAACAAGTTGAAGATAACATGCGGCGTCCCTGCGCCCGCCGCCTAATTAAAAGTCCCGTCTTCAGCTCGCGGCGGCGGCGGCGGCGGCGGCGGCGTCGGTTATCTCCGGCGTCGTGTTGTTTTTTTTTTCGTCGCCATCATATATAAAATTCTCCAGCCTCCACGTAATTTTGCTCCCATCACTTCACGCTCTCCACTCGCGAGCACACCTTGGCGCTCCGGCTTCGCTCTGGCGGACTCTCTGCATTTTTGTCGGCGCTCTCGGTTAATACTTTTATTTGGCGCAACAACAAACACCGGCGGGAACAACAAAAACATCGTTCACTGCAGTGAGCGTGCACTCTGAATAATTGCGTCACCAGCAATTGAGCTCCCAGCTGGAGAGATAACGAGTGCTAAGAGCTCCACTCGAGCAAGCGTCGCCCGCTCCTCCTCCGGCTGCAATAATGAAATAAATTGGAAATACAATTAAATTTAATTGCATCCTTATAATGAGCACCGAACTCCTTATTAAGCACGAATATCTGCCGCTCTCCTCGCACACCTCCGACGATGCAGAGCTACAAGCAGCAGCAGCGGCAGCAGAGGCGGCAGCAGCGGCACTCTCATTGCGAGAGGCGTGCGGCGAGAGACGAGAGGCGAGAGACGAGAGGCGAAAAGACGGCCTCTCGCCTCTCGAGCGCCTGCAAGAAGACTTCAGATTTTGTTTTAACAAGAAATCTCAGAGGCAGCAGCGAGCATAACTGTGAATCCTACGATATTTTATTTCTCGTAGCCGTCGTCGTGTCTGGTGTGCGAAGCGTCTTTGAATTGTTTTAAATTATTATTGCAATCGAGCGCCGCAACAACGCCGACAACAACACAAATGCATTTCCAAGTTGCCGAGAACTTTGCTGCTTCCACAATCCGCCTCCGCTCTGGCGTTTGCCACTCACGCCGGCAAAAATTCCGGGCCAAGAAAACTTCTGCGAGACGCGAGACGCGAGACGGACGAGTCGTCGTCCGTCAGTGCGGCACGACGACCTTCAGTTGACTCAGTTGAGTCAGTTGACAAGCACACGGCAAACAAACGAAAAAGTGTCATAAAAGCTGCTCGGCAACGCAAGAAAAAACTTGGCCTGCCTCGCATGCACTCGAAACTACGCAAAACGCACTCGCAAATATGGCGAAACTTTGCCGATTACGCCGAAGAGTCTTGTGAGTGCGGGAAAAATGGTTGCATGTTGACGCGATGCAACGACAGACGCAACGAGAGACGCAACGAGAGACGCAACAACACAATGAAGTGGTTTACGAGCAAAATGCTTCAACTTGAATCAACAGTTTTGAGTGCTCGGCTATTATAAAAAAGCGAGCGGCAGTGTTTTGCTAACCAAAAACTGAAGTTTCCACGCCACGACGTGAGGGGGTCGTAAGTCGACTACTTTTGCCACTCGAATATTTAGAATCGAGTACACCAACAATCGAATACAAAACCGAAAGTAACGAATCGATTTCGGGAACAACGATTGCAGCATCGATTTCGAGTACAACGAGTACACCGATCTCGAGTACGATCTTGAGTACAACGAATGAAATATCGATTCCGAGTTTCGTGGAATCCAGTCTCGTTTCACTGTCACACAACTAGCACAGCATCGATTTCGATTGCAACGAATCCAGCGCAACGAGTACAGCATCGATTTCGAGTACAACGAGTACAGCATCGATTTCGAGTACAACGAGTACAGCATCAATTCGAAGTACAACGAGTACAAGTAACAGTCAAACCTGGTTGTACCGCTCGAATCCTTGGATCCATAGAAACGCCATAGAAGAAGAAGAAGAAGAAGAAGAAGAAGAAGAAGAAGAAGAAACAAGAAATCATTTAAGCCAAAAAGATTCGCGTAACCCACTGAAATCAATGTTTTTAGTTGAATTCGGATGCGTGCACTATTTCAGTATTCGAGTACTTTTTATGAATTCGAATACTTTTCATAGATTCGAGTACTTTTCAAGGATTCGAGTACTTTTTATGAATTCGAATACTTTTCATAGATTCGAGTACTTTTCAAGGATTCGAGTACTTTTTAAAGATTCGAGTACTTTTTATGGATTCGAGTACTTTTCATGGATTCGAGTACTTTTTATAGATTTGAGTACTCTGTATGGATTTGAGTACTTTTTATGGATTCGAGTACTTTGTATGGATTCGAGTACTTTTCATGGATTCGAGTACTTTGTATGGATTTGAGTACTTTTTATGGATTCGAGTACTTTTCATGGATTCAAGCATTTTTTATGAATTCGAGTACTTGTCATGGATTCGAGTACTTTGTATGGATTTGAGTACTTTTTATAAATTCGAATACTTTTCATAGATTCGAGTACTTTTTATGGATTCGAGTACTTTTCATGGATTCGTGTACTTTTTATAGATTTGAGTACTCTGTACGGATTTGAGTATTTTTTATAGATTCGAGTACTTTTTATGGATTGGAGTACTTTGTATTGATTCGAGTACTTTTCATGGATTCGAGTACTTTTTATGGATTCGAGTACTTTGTATGGATTTGAGTACTTTTTATGAATTCGAATACTTTTTATGAATTCGAGTACTTTGTACGGATTTGAGTACTTTTTATGGAATCAAGTACTTTGTGTGGATTCGAGTGCTACACGTGCGTCTACTATTGATATTTTGTACTCGTTCTGTCCACGGATAAAACGAATTTTCAGGATGAAGGGCTGCAAAAAAGCTTTCTGACAAAAAGGAAAATGGAAATTATTAGAAAGGAGTTTGCTGAAGGCAGAGCAGGTCGCCCAATTATAGCAAGAAATACTTATTCCGATTTCCTGCATTATATTTCAACTGTCAGTTGAAGGAATTCAGAATCCTTGCCTTCCACTGCTTTAAGAACCCCAATAACTCGATGCAATTCCTTGGCCTTTGAAGTGGAGTTTATTTGGCTAACGGATTGAATAAATAGACGAAAAATACACAAGGACAAACTGAGCAGGATCGGAATAAGGACATTACACGCTTCGGTGCGCCCACAACAACAACAACAGCAACAGCAACACCGACAGCAAACATCTACGAAAGTTTTCACCTACTTGTCCGTGCCAGTTTTCGTATCCTGGCTGCTCTTGGTAGACAAACTGCAAGAGTGGAGGGGTTCCGGCTAAAAAGAGTGCAGCAATTTACTGTTATGTTTAGAGAGTTCAGAATAAATCCAGACACAACACCAACAGTGTAGAGCTTTTTTGCCTTAATTACTGCTATTTTATAAAATCCAAAAACGTCCTTCTCGCCAAGCAAAACATAGAAATCCTGTTCTTCACTCAACAAAATACTGAACGTTGCGTGCTGAGCATGAATGTGGAGTGGGAACAAACGGTTTTAATATGTAATAAATATGGAAAATAGATATTGTTAAATTGAAGGAAGGGATTCTCGATTCGAACCTCGAGCTGCATCAGACTTCACGCGTGATTGTGGGCACAAGAATCACAAATTCGCCATAAATATGACGAACTTGTTCGAACTCGACGACGAAGTCGTTTTAATAAATTTTTAGCTACTTTCTGATCACGGAAAAATCTGTCAAATCGAAAATACTTTGAGAAAATAGCAATTCAATTCATTAGCGTAGAATTTTCGCAGCTGATTTTTTTAGAATTCTGAAAATAACTCAATTTACAAGCAGCAGCAGTAGTGGTAAAACCGGATAAATGTGTTTCAACACGGTACGCAAATTCTGGCGGGACTACCAGGTGTACTTGTGCGTCGTGTGCGGGGTGCTCGTGGAGCTGATATTCCTCCAGCCCTACAAGCAACACAATCAGGGCAGCAGCAGCATCAACACGGACAAAAGGGGCAACACGGGCAACACGGGCAACACGGACAACTACTGGGAAACTCTGGCCATTGGATGTACAATCTGGATCTGGATCTTCATTTTACTCAGAAGATGCATACGCGCTGCATTTAACATTGTTGTACGCAGACCCGCTGCTCCCCCTGAGCAGACGACGACCTGAGAGGCGACGATGAAATTTAAATTGCTGGAAAATAATTTCGATTTAAATTTACATACTTGTAATGTATTTGTAAATTGTATTTTGACGATTACACTAAAACTTAATGTAAATATTAAAATAATCTGTGAGAAAATACGTTTGGAATAAAAAGAATTGGCATGAATTTAAAAATTTCTTATAAACATTAAGAATATCAGGTTCCCGTTTAAATTAAATTTTTATTTCCTCTCAGAATTAAAAATTAAATTCTGTGAGAGAAATAAAAGGCTCTTCAACAGTGTTAACGTGAGTGACAAACGTTAACAGATTTTTTATACACACGGATTTAGTTTCTCGGTTGAGAGAGATTTTATATGTCGCGAGTTTTCCCACCAATATAAGGAGTTTCCGTCTAATTCGACAAATTTTTCACCGATATGATGAAGTTGTTAATCAGAATGACTAAAGATTTTTTTTATGGCAGATAGAACCAAACTATTTACATCCCTTTTAAAAGCATCGACGTTATAAGTGGGTGGGAAGACATGCGCAGGGAGACTATTCCACAACTTAACTGCGCGACCGAAAAGCGAATTCTCGCGGTAGTGGGTAGTGCGTTGGAACGGGAGGATCGAGACGTAAAAGCGGTGCACCACTCTGGAAAGCCGAGTAGATCTGTTGAATACCTGAACCGAAGGAATCCGGCTGGCTACTTCAGAGGAACAATTGCCATTAAAGTATCGGTAGAATAAGGTTACACACCCCACATCCCGACGACATCCCACGGTTTCAAGAGAGCTGGATACCCTACTAAGCCCCCTATAAGTCTTATCGCACGACCTCGTATATGGTCCAGAAGCTGAAGATATGTTTTCGAATCTCCCGACCAAATATGCGAGTTGTACTCCATTTTCGGACGGATATAAGTGGTGTAGCTACAACGAAGGTCGGTTGGAGTGAAGTATTTCTTACACCGCTTGAGAAAGCCCTTGGCTGCTGCTTTCGACACGTCAAAAATGTGATCGTTCCAGCGAAGATCGCATTGGATTGACATGCCCAGAACATCAAGAGCCTCCGACTCATTAATATCCACACCACCCGTATTTAGAGGTGGGAAGTTGTCACCCGCCAATCGCTTGTGGATCAACAAACAGCTTTGGGTCTTCCGTGCATTAAAATCGACCCGATTCGCTTGACCCCACTCCTGGATTTTGTTGAGGTCGGATCGAAGTGTGTCATTCATAATTCTGCGTCTTCTAGTGATGTCCAGAATGGAAGGACGCCTGGAGAATGAATATGGATGACAAATGCTGCTGTCATCAGCAAACGCGTAGACGGTGTTTGATGTCAATGACAGAAGGTCATTGATAAAAATGAGCAAAAGAGTTGGAGACAGGACCGAACCCTGGGGAACTCCAGCATTAATGTGCTGTGCTCTTGGGAAGCACAGCCGTCTATCACAACCCGAATAGAACGGCCGCTGTGGAAACTCGGTATCCATCGAGTGAATGTACTACCGACACCATAAGCAGCCAGTTTAGACACGAGTGCTTGATGCCACTCCCGGTCAAATGCCTTGGAGATATTCAGAGCAACAACCTGGCTCTCACCGAACTGGTGAATACAACTGCTCCACCGCTCAGTGAGGAACGCCATCAAATCGCCTGTGGAGCGGTGAGCACGGAAACCGTAGTGGCGATCACTGACCAATTGGTTGCTCTCCAGATACCTCATCAAGTTAAAATTTACAATGCTCTCCCTGACTTTGGAGAGCACTGAGCAGACTGCTATGGGTCGGTAATTGGCAGGATTCGTAGCCTCACCTTTTTTGGGAACTGGCTGCACATTGGCAATCTTCCAGGAAGTGGGAAAAACTACTGAAGTAAACGATAAATTAAAGAGATTGCGCAATGGGCGAGCCAGTGTTGAGGCGCACTTTCTCAACACGTGAGCTGAAATGCCATCCGGTCCCGAGGATCTATTGACGTTGAGGTTTACAAGCACTCTTTTAGCAGCTCGTGTTCCTCTTTAGAACTGACAACAGGCCTTTCCGCTTCGGAGCTGGCTGGTGAGCGGATTGAAGACTAGAATATGGGAAGGTAGCAGAAATTGTAGCGTGGTCCGAATTACCAAGAGGTGCAAGAACATTCACATCATACTTGCTGTGATGTGAAGTTAGGAAAAGGTCCAGAATATTTTGGGTTTGCCCATCAACGCAGGGAAAGTGCGTTGGTTGATTTACTAATTGAGTATTTTATTATTAGACTCAGCAAATAACTCAACATACAAACCCTCGGGTGTCGTGTGACTCGAATGACGTAGCCAATTGGAATTATGAACATTGAAATCACCAGCAACAACAATTTCACTGTTCGGATACGATTCCAGGATTTTAGAAATCGCATCAGAGAGACTGTCCAGTTTATCAAAAGTTGGCAGCCTCTCTAGACCCGGACTTCTATAAATGAAGCAGAAGTTCAGGATGTGCGACTGGACTTTGAAGTTAACCCACATGGAGCTAAATTCGGCATCCGTCGTGCAAAGGTGCTGCTGACACTGGTACGCAACATCACTGCGAATATACAAGGCGAGGCGAGGCCTCTGTGTGGTGAACACAATGGTATCCCGGCATGTGAAAATCCAGTGGATCTGCACCCTCAGACACCTGGGCCTCACTAGTGCCATTATATGCGGTGGGTGGGTACAAATATGCGAATTCGCCATAAATATGACGAACTTGTTCGAACTCGACGACGAAGTTTTTAATAAATTTTTAGCTACTTTCTGATCACGGAAAAATCTGTCAAATCGAAAATACTTTAAGAAAACAGCAATTCAATTCATTAGCGTAGAATTTTCGCAGCTGATTTTTTTAGAATTGTGAAAATACCTCAATTTACAAGCAGCAGCAGTAGTGGTAAAACCGGATAAATGTGTTTAAACACGGTACGCAAATTCTGGCGGGACTACCAGGTGTACTTGTGCGTCGTGTGCGCGGTGCTCGTGGAGCTGATATTCCTCCAGCCCTACAAGCAACGCAATCAGGGCAGCAGCAGCATCAACACGGACAAAAGGGGCAACACGGGCAACACGGACAACTACTGGGAAACTCTGGCCGTTGGATGTACAATCTGGATCTGGATCTTCATTTTACTCAGAAGATGCATACGCGCTGCATTTAACATTGTTGTACGCAGACCCGCTGCTCCCCCTGAGCAGACGACGACCTGAGAGGCGACGATGAAATTTAAATTGCTGGAAAATAATTTCGATTTAAATTTACATACTTGTAATGTATTTGTAAATTGTATTTTGACGATTACACTACAACTTAATGTAAATATTAAATTAATCTGTGAGCAAATACGTTTGGAATAAAAAGAATTGGCATGAATTTAAAAATTTCTTATATTCATTAAGAAAATCAGGTTGCACGCGGCCGAAGTGTAACCGTCAACGCCAATTATTCGCCTCACGGATGGTCGCTGCGATATCGCGAGGGCGGCGAGGTTGTGGCCGCTTGAGTGTGTTGAATACACAAACTCATAACTCGTCCTTGCGGACATACAAACGGCAAGGAAAAAACGGTGGCGATGGAGTGCAGGAGGGGAGGTGGGGAGGGCTGATGAGGACGGGTGGTGAGGACGGGTGGTGCGGACGGGTGGTGAGGAGTGGGAGAGTGGAAGAGTGGAGCCCGAGACACGCAAAGCGTCGCGGCTCTAAAGACTCGCTGTGGTGGCTCATCTTCGCCATTCACATTCAATAATGAATTCCGTTTTCCCCTTGACCGAACGTACTCGTATTTTATTTTTACTGCCTCAGATGCTTGGGCCGCAGCGCTCGCAGCTCATGAAAATACAATTTGTTGCTGGCCCACAATTTGCCGCGGAGCGGGACGCCGAAGAGCAGGGAGACGAAAGCAATTGCGGATTGGCGTGGCAATAGAGAAAAATAGAGAAAGGATTGCGCTAACCTAAATTCCCCACACACACACGCACACACACACACACACACACGCACACACACACACACACACACACACACCACACACTTTGGCCACACATTTGTTAGCAGATGGTTGCGTGTTTTGTTTCGCTGTTGCTTTCGTTGCTGCCGTTGTTGCTGCCGCTGCTGCTGCTGTTATTTCGATTGTTGCTGATTTGGCATTCCGGTTGTTGTTGTTGTTGGTGTTGGTGGTGTTGTTGTTGTTGTTGCTACTGCTGTTTTGCTTATTATTATTGCTACTTCGACTGTTATTTCCGCTGCTTCGGCCGTTTTTTGTTGTGTTGTTGCTGTTGCTATTTCCGCTTTTGGATGTGTGTGTGTGCGCGTGTGTGTGCGCGTGTGTGTTCTTGTATGTGTGTGTGTGTGCGTGTGTGTGTGCGGCTACAAACTTTTATTGCCGTGCAGACGTGTTGCCAAAAATCCTTTAATTCGTTGCGGCACATGATGTCCTTTCCCGTCGTCGTCGTCCTTGCTGTTGTTGTTGTTGTTGTTGTTGTTTATTTATTGTTTTTGTCTACTGCAAAACTACGAAAAGAAGAGAGAGAGAAATTCTTGATGCGAAAACAGTGTGAAGGTCGAGAGAGGAGAAGCAAGCGGAGAACAGCGTGAAAAATGTTGCAGTCCATCGTGCAGCTGGCGAAAGTCCTTCGCCACTCGAGCACTCGATGCCGCTTCCACGACGGACGCCAGGCAGCCGAGCGAAGGAAGAACGCAACGTTTTTCACTGGATGCACAAGCATCGAAGTCGCATTCGAGTCGCATTAAGTTGCGCTGCGCCCAACAACGACTGACGACCGACAACCAAACGACGCATCCACGACACCCTCGAGCAGCACGAAAGCAAAGGACGACCCTTTCGTCCTTTTACGCCCTCAAAATGACTTGAATTTCGTGTTGAACGTTGGCCGTTTTTATTGCATTTTAATAAACTTCTACAGCCGGAAAAATCTCAACGCGCGCACGAATCCTGCGAATTCGTGTGGTCAGTTAATCGGCGAGGCCGCCGCCGCCGCCGCCGCCGCCACCACCGCCGCCGTCATCGCCGCCGCCACCGCCGCCGCCGCCGCCGTCAGCAGCTACAGCGTTTCCTGGAAGAAGGAAGAGAGCAGTTGGACTCCTTGCTGGCGCAAACACAGCGAAAATACGAACCAGCAGCCAAGGCCAGCGCGGCCACCACGAATGCTACGATCGAGTGGACGTTCATCTTGCACGGATGGATCGCAATGAGTGCGGCCGCCGAGACGCGCTGCATTTATACGCGAGTCGCGCTGCCAGTGCACTGCAATCGGCGATCTCGTCGTCGTTATCGCGCGTGATAGCGTCGTCGGGGTCGCGCGTGATTGCGCGATGCATTTGAAGGTGATGACGATGCTGATCAACTGCGAAATTCCAGCTGCACTCAGTGAGTTGCACTGAGAAGACGACAAACGATCGCACAATGGAATCCTTCGTTTCTCGATTTGCTCGCCATGAGTTGCCCGGGAGGGTCAGCTTTGCGCGTTTCCTCTCCACTTCCAGACGACAAAAGCGAGGATGAGGATTTCCGAGAGCGAGAAACTGAAGACATGGAAAATGTTTTTGAAACTCTCATGAAACGCAAAACATATCGATTGAAATGCTAGTGGTTTCGATTGAGTTTGAACTCAACTTTCAGTGATATTCACGCTCAATCGTCTATCGTCTTATCTGACCTCTTAACCTCGTCACTTGTCAATGGGAAAACGCGAGCATTGCAACGTGCAGCGCGCGACTGAGTCGCAATTGCGATGCAATCGCTTGCATTCCTCATTGTGCGAGTATCTCAACTCGCAATCGAATCGCGCCACCCAGAAAGGACTTCGCCCCAGTTTCCGATTGCAGTTGGCAGCCGCTTCTCTGCTGGTTGCCGCTCTGATTGAAGGCAGATTGAGGCGCCGCTTCACGGCGACGAGTGGCGACGAGTGGCGACATGCATTCATATCAGTTTTCGTTAATCTCGTTGAGGCGCGCGATGTAATCAAAGAGGAAGTGATGAGGTCGGGTGGCGAAAAGAGGGGGACTTTTTTTTTTTTTTTTTTTTTTTTTTTTTTCTGGTGCAGCGGAGTGCGTTTATCAACTTGGTAATCAAAGAGGAAGTGATGAGGTCGGGTGGCGAAAAGAAGGACGAATTTTTTTTTTTTTTTTTTTTTTTTTTTTTCTTTCCCTGGTACAGCGGGGTGAGTTTATCAACTTGGAAATCAACGAGGAAGTGATGAGGTCGGGTGGCGAAAAAAGGGACGAATATTTTTTTTTTTTTTTTTTTTTTTTTTTTTTTCCCTGCTGCAGCGGGGTGAGTTTATCAACTTGGTAATCAAAGAGGAAGTGATGAGGTCTGGTGGCGAAAAGAGGGACGAGTTTTTTTTTTTTTTTTTTTTTTTTTTTTTTGTGTGAGTTTATCAACTTGGAACTTCCATCCGTTATTGGAGGTCACGAGGCGAGCAGTGAAGAGCGCGCCATTCAGTTGGAAAATACGTTGATCCACTTTCCCGCTGGAAAAGTTGACTTTTTCTTATAGTTTTCTTTCACTTTTTGCGATATTTTGTTGCTCATACATTGCGATGTCAATGCGTCGCCGCCTTTTTCACGATTCACGCTTTGAATTCACGAGAAGTTTTTACTGACAAACTTTCTATCGAAAGTTGTTAATTAAAATTGACTAAATGATCTAAAAACTGATTAAATGCCAGCTGACATTTTACTAAATACAAGCAAAATTTGGTTTTTAATGAAACTTGTGTGAGAAGTTTGAATTTCGTCGTCTTTTCATTAATTTGTTGAGGCGAATTTCTTGTTTTAACTACGCGTATAAAAAAAAACTCAAGTTGCCTCGATAGAGAGAAATAATTAAAAGTTCGCTAAAAAGCGCGTTTATAAATGAAAATAAAGTTTCTTTGTTCCTCTTTGGGAAATAAAAGCCGCGGTGTTTTAATCAGTTGAGGAAAGCTGTACCGCTAATAGCAAATTTTAATGCATACGAAATGAAAAGAAAAAAAAGAGAACACCAAAGAAGAGAACAACGCGAACAACGAGAAGAGAACAACGCGAAAAAATGCCGTGCGGACGAGAGCGCGGAACGCGGGGAGGCGAGTGAAAAAACGCCTCTCGGTGGCGTGTTTGTGTGGCTGAAGAATGAGAGAGATGAGCGGTCCAGTGTTGGCGTGTGTGTGTGTGTGTGTGTGTGTGTGTGTGGCTTGTGTTCATGCGTATGAATATTCATGTGCGAGTTGCCGTTTTAACGGTTTTAAACTTGAATACTAAAAAGCGGATTAAATTCCGTTATTCAACACAAACTGTTTCCGGTTCCGCCGTTTCTCGTTGTCTTAATTGCAGCCGCTATGGCTTGGGTGTGTGTGTGTGTGTGTGTGTGTGTGTGTGTGTGTGTGTGTGTGTGTGTGTGTGAGTGTGTTTACTACAAAGCAACCAAAATTATAAATAATTAAAGAAACTCGTTTGCTTCAACTGGACAAAAGAAAATCCGAAAAACGGAAGTAGAAAGATGCATTCAAACATACAACAACAACAACAACAACAACAACAAGAGGAAGAACATCATCACCACCACCACCAACAACTAAGCAGCAGCAGCAACAACAACAGCAGCAGCAGCAACAACAACAACCGCATCACCATCAACGCGAAGCCGTTCGCTGCCACGCCTCGTCGTCGCCCTTCATCACTGCCTCGCCTGGCTGGCCGTTCGTTTTGCAAGTTAAATTGTCGCCGTCACGCCCACTCGTCTCAGCAGGAGCAGCCTGAGCTGAGCGATCGCAAGCAGAAGGCGAACGCAGTGCAGTGAAGGAGGAGACGGACGCCACAGCTAAATTAGGGAGTCGTCGTCGTCGTCGTCGTCGTCGTCGTCGTCGTCGTCGTCGTCGTTTCTACGTCGTTTTTCGGTGGTATTAATTGGCCCTCCAACGCGAGGGGGAGTCCAAGTGGGGGAGGCCAGGAACGCCTCAGCTGGCTCTCCACTCTTCTCACTTCCATCTCCGCGTGCGTGTGTGTGTGTTGGTCGCGCGACGCTTGGTCGACTTCTTTCAATGACTTTCTTCTCATCGCTGTCGCGTCCGCTCTTGCGTCGCGTCGCCCGCTCTTGCGTCGCGTCGCCCGCTCTCTGCTCCGCCGAAATCTGCCTGATTTGCATGGAAGAGAGCGGCGGCGTGGATGCCTCTCAGCAGCCCGCATCCATTTAACTCCGAAGTGAAGTGAGGGAACGAAACGAGCGGAATGCTAAAACTGCGGAAGGCCCGTCAAGCGAAGTCGTTTCACTGCCAGCAGAATTGAAAACGCAGTGGCAAACCTGACAGCGAGGAAGTTGTGCGTTCAAGGAAGTCCGCTTGTGGATGAAGAACATTAGGAAATCTTCAGGTTTCCGTTTGCTTTTATTAGCCTGCTAAAGAGTTTTCACGGCAAGTACGTGACGACGATGCTTGAGCGCGACGACGAAGACCTCCGACTTCCAGCCGCCCGGCCACTCCGCCGTTCATCGCCGCTCCACTCTGCGACTGCGGTCGGCGCTGCCATCGCCGCCACGCCACGCACGCCTCCCGCTCGGCTGAACAGCAGCAGCGATCGCGACTTCGCGACTTCGCAGCTTCACCGCTGCCAGCGCGGCTGTTTTACAGCGCGCCATCCAATTAAGTGCACCGAATCATCAAGTTGTGAGTTCGAGAGCGTGACTGAGAAGTGTTTTCGGAGTGCGAAGTTGCTCTCGTCGTTTCAGTTGCAGCGGTGGCTGCTGCGGCGCTCCGGCGCCGGTGTTGCTGTGCTGCCGCGTCACCGACGCACAGACGACGACCGACGACGACCGACGAAGCCGCCTTTGATTGTCCGCGGCAATCGCTGGCCAAACGAATCAATTAAAGTTGTTCGCCAATTAAGTTTATAATGAAGCTTTTAATGAACTCCACGCAGAGAATGCGAAAAAAAGTCAGCGGAGTGGAGAAGAAAAACTTGGGTTGCCTTTTAAGATTCGAAATTTCTGTTGTTCAAGTTTACACAACCAACACACTCACAGCAGCCGCCAAACACGGCAGCAATCAAATCGCGTGTTGTTGTTGCGAACCTCGATTTCATTTGCGTTCTAATAAAATGAAACGAACTTGAATTGGCATGAATGCGGTGCGTTGCGGCGCGATGCGATGCGTTGCGGTGCGTTGCGATGCGATGCGTTGCGTTCCGATGCGTTGCGGCTTGAAAGGCCTCAAATATTTTGAGTATTTTAATTACTTTTATTAGAAAACTCGGTGGTTGCAGTGGGCTGCGTGTGTAAATTTTAATCGCGCACGTGTTGGTAACCGCAGAACGAGCACACACACACACACACGCACACACGCGCACGCACAGTTGCAGCTCAACACACAATAATTGAAATAATTACAGTTTTCGGTGGCCAGCACTGAAATGCCGCTGCAAGTGGCAGAGTGAATGAGTGAGTGAGTGAGTGAGTGAGTGAGTGAGTGAGTGAGGAGAAGCGGAATGTCGGGAATCCCGAGTCGGGTTCACGCGTCCACGCGTCAGTGTGCGTCAAAAGCATTCCTTGCATTCATTTTGCGGTTCAGTGAATGCGAATGAATAATAGAGCGACTGTGCTGCCGGCGATTGCCGGTGAATGAGAGCTTCGGCGGGGGCGGGGGCGTGGCAGGGGGCGGCCAACGTGAAGTTAGCTGAGAGCGGCACCGTTTATTTGGCGGTGAGAGGAGAAGATTTGGTGGGGAGAGACGCGCGCGAGATGGTATTCGCAGGCTTAGCGGAGAGAAAAAGAAGATCACGAAGAGAAAGTTAGAGGGAGGGAGAGAGGGGGAGAGCGAGGGAGGGAGAGTTGGAGAGAGGGAGGGAGAGAGAGAGGGAGAGAGAGGGAGAGAGAGAGGGGGAGAGGGGAGCACAAGTAATTCTAGTTTTCACTCCCCGACTGTCGGTCAATCCGATTGCGAGTGGCATCCGCCGACTCCGGCAACAAATTAAATTCCGGAGACACACGCGGCTGCCGAAGTCGCGCTGAAGCAGTTCTCCAGCCGAGGGAGGGAGTGCTCCCCCTCCCCCCCCCCTCCCCCCACCGATTTCGGATGCGACAAATGCACAGGCAATGCAAAGCACTCGCCGCGAATCCTCCGCCACTCGTGAAATGTACGTCTTCAATTCAATTTGTCGCAAAGTACCTGAGCATGTAATTGAATTCGTAATGCCAGTCACTCCTACACGGATGTCGTCCTGTTCAGCTGCCTGCCTGTCTGTCTGCCTGTCTGTCTGTCTGTTCGTGTGTCTGTGTGTCTGCTGTGTTGACTTAAAAATGTTTGCCGAAGCAGCCAACTGTGAATATGAATACCTGCAGCCACGAATTCGGAAGCGCGGCACTACGACTTCCTCGGGCATCCCTAAATTTGCATTTCCCGCTCCAGCCGCTGACGCTTTGATCTCCCGAAGCCGAAGCTAAGAAGTCGCTAAGTAGCTGCGCTTCTTTCTCGCCTTTAAATGGCTCGCAATTCTGTATGAAATTATTTCGCTTTCATCAGAAGTGAGCAGTTTTCGTTATTTATTTCGTGTAGACATTTATAAAAAAGGGAAAAACATTTTCAGAAGTGAGCGGAGGAGTTGGTGGGTTGACATCCCTGCCGCTCTTCCAATCTCCTCCTCGCAGTCCAACTCATTCTCATCACGTCCTCGCAACATATTGAGACGAGAGAGCTTCAGAGCGGATGAGTCAAGGGGAAGCGGGAAGGAGGAGGAGGAGGAGGAGGAGGAGGAGGAGGAGGGGAGGAGGAGGAGGAGGAGGACGAAGAGGAGGAGAAGTAGTGTTGGCAGCTCTAACGAGTGACGATTAGTGTGCGGGGTGATTTCTCTCTCGTCTTTCTACTCGCTAGTTTTGGCAGTTCGTGTGATTGAAACCGCCACGTGGCGCGACTGTACGTGGCGATCGCTGGCTCTTGATGACCGTCGACGAACATTCAAATAACGCAGTCGTGACATTAACATTTATATCGAAAATGACAGCCATTTATATGAACGCAGCGATGATTTCAATGAATTGCAATGAAGTCATTTATTGACTGATTTCTCTCCCGGTTCTCTCACGCGAACAACACATTGCGAGAGAACAACGACTCATTAAGAGAGAGAGAGAGAGAGAGAGAGAGAGAGAGAGAGCGAGAGAGAGAGAGCGAGCGAGAGAGAGAGCGAGAGAGAGAGAGAGAACAACGAGCGACAAAACGAAATTGTCTGAAATATCGCATAAATGAAAGCGATAGAAAAACTTCGACTTCACATTCTCCTTGAATTTTCTGTTTGCCAACACTGGAAAGAAGATTCGTCGACTGGAGAGCAGATGGGAGCGGATTGTGAAGAGAGCGGAGAGCGATTGTGAAGAGAGCGATTGTCTCAATTCCGTTATGAGCGACATACACTTCTAGTTACACATACACTCGCGTGTGTGTGTGTGTGTGTGTGCTAACGTTTATCCGTGTTTGTTGATTTGATATCTCGCTACAATTTGATTTGGTTTCATTTTCGAGAGTACGAGTATCTCAACCATCAGTGGAATGAGCGATCTGCTGACTGTGCTTCGCATATCAAATGAAGTCTTCGGACGAAGCGGGACGACAAGGAGCCGAAAGTCGCGTGTTTGGGTAAAAAGAGAAAAATCGCTCTTTCTCAGGTTAAAAAATCTTAAATTTCAGTCACAGCAGCCGGCTTACCGAAGACGGCCGCATCCACGAGATGCAATAATTAACCTCGTGTTAATGCGTTGAATTTAAAGCTCATTTCGCAGGATACACACACACACACACACACACACACGCACACACACACACACACACACACACATACACACACACACACGCGCACACACATCCACACACACTCGCTCTCACACCAACATCAGGCAACACATAATTAAAAATGAAAGCGTCGACCATTTCATTGAATGCGCATCCATTTAACGCGCTGACCGGAGCGTCCAGCGGTGAAGCAGGCTGCAGGACGAGCAGACAGCGAAGGACGACGTGAACGGCGTGACAGGCTTTTCAACAGCAACAACAACAACAACAACAACAACCGTGAAACGACCTCGCCAAGCAGTTAAATGGCGCTGGAAGTGAAGTAAACGCGAAAATTATGACTTATAAAAGAGTTGTTTACAGCGTCGTGAACACGTCGTGTTTCTGTGTGCAGTCGGTGCTGCAGAGCACCGCACCGCACCGCACCGCGAACTGCACCACACTGCACCGTATCGCACCGCACCGCACCGCGCACTGCACCGCACGCGTTAACAACGCGACGTCGTCGTTCATGAATGCGTTGTGACGAGACGAGTGGACGGCGTGAGTCGCCATTTATTGGCCCCGTGCGAGAAGTCTCGTCCCGGAATGGGTGGACTTTGAGGACTGAAGTGAAGAAGATGTAACATGCAGTGACATGAATCACCACCACCACCGCTACGGTCACCACCACCACCTGCACCACGGCCACCACCACCTGGAAGAGACAATTCCGGATACCAGTGACTGTAGCGCCGCTGAGGCGCCGTGTTGCCGGACTGGATTTGCGAAGATCCCTGCTGTGTCTTGGAGTTTCCAATTCTGGAAGGTCGCAATGCCACAAAAGTCTCCTAATCCCCTGCTAATTGACTGTGAGCGCATCTTAGGAAGCAAAGCGGCAAGGAAACCCCAATCAGTTGCGAGCGGAATAAATGACTAAAACGAAAACTTGAAGTTGAATTCGAATTCAATCCTCTTTGAGGTTGCGGCGAACCCTTCGATTCTTGTTGAGTTGAATGAAGTTGAAATGTCATTGAAAGGCTGGTGATTGAAGTCTTTTGGCTGGTCTTCGAAGTCTCGGAAGTCGGGGAAGTCGTCTGAAAACAGTGAAGTCATTTGAAGTCAGCGAATTCGTTTGCAGTCACTTCTAGACTCAGGCATTTTGCATCTAAATGTGACATCAAGAGACTTCAGCTACACACGACTGTGGGATTTCAACCAGAGGAAATATACAGTGGAGACTTCAAATGACTGCCGCAACTGACTCAACCGAGTTCAGTGATTTCGAGAGACGGCTTCAACGGCTTGCGACAAATTCAGTGAAATCGCTTGATTTAGAAAACGTGAATTCAAAGCTGCGAATGAATGCGTGAACTTTGATTACAATCTGGCAACGCTGCTGTTAAGCCAGCTTTACGTATTTGTAAGTTAAATAATCGCAAGGAACAACAACGAAAGCAACAACAACAACGGCAAGAAAAACAACAACAACAACAACAACAACAACAGCAAGAACAACAGTAAACTCCACCTTTTCGGATAAGATTCCGATGCAGTTTCTCGCTTTTAGCGGATAAAAACAGACTTGCACACCATTCTCGAGTCCATGTTTTCCGCCTCATCGTTCACAAATACTATTTATTATCTGTAAATTCGTTACCGGATCTCCGTGGAAGGAGACGGAGGACTATAGGACCGAAATAATAATTTCGGATCGCCGGATAACGACGTGCCAACGAGGACGGACGGGAAGCAATCATTCGCCGGGCAAATCCAATTTAGGGCGCGATATTCATTCCCTCATAAGTTCCCGGCGGACAATAGGGCGCGCGGTCGGCGGTGGGGCGTGACGGGGTCTGCGGGGGCGGGGGGCGTGCCAGGGTCTGCTTTGGCTCCGTTTGAGTTGTGAGTTTCCTTTAACGGTTCATGCGTAGAAAATTGTTTAGTGATGGCCTGCGAACGTGACGCGAATGCGGAAATCAAATCGAGGGGGGTGTTCGTGGGAAAGGCGAAGGAGGGCGTGGGCGAGGGCGAGGGTGAGGGGAAAGAAGAAGGCCGAGCTGAAAGCCTTAAAAATTCATTTTCATGGAAATGCGCTGCGATGTAAATATGAATGGCGGTCCTCGTGGCTGGTGGGCTTCAGATTACTTGGGCCAACTTTCACCTTCGCTCCGCACCCCCTCCGCCCCACCACCCCCGCACCACCACCGCACCACCCCGCGCCACCCCCGCTCCTCCTCATCCACCGCGACTCGTTGCAAGGGAACTGAGATTGAAAAAATTCTGATGACGTGCTTCAGCAGTCAATTTCGTAGTTTCAGCGCCCAACGTACGCGGCAGACTGGGTCAAGTGGCGGCATTTTTCTGAGTTTTCACTGATGTATTTATTATTTTTCCGCACAAAACTCCGAGAGCCCGTCGAAGTGGGGGGGGGGTGGGAATCGGGGTGGGGTGGGGTGACTGTTTTTCCCTCTATCAAACGTGATTGGCGACGCTAACTGTATCGCATCTGCATTTGCGTGTGTGTGTGTGTAGCTGCATTTGTACGCGTATACGCATTCAGCATTTGAAGCGGCCGCTGCATCGGCATCTGTGGCTGCCTACTTCGCTTTGTTCCGACGAAAGGAATCATCGAACTGCGAACTGCGACCTGCGAACTGTGTACTGCGAACTGCGAACTGCGTACAGCGAACTGCGAACTGCGTACAGCGAACTGCAAACTGCGAACTGCGATCTGCGAACTGCGAGCTGCGAACTGCGATCTGCGAACTGCGAGCTGCGAACTGCAAACTGCGAACTGCGATCTGCGAACTGCGAGCTGCGACCTGCGAACTGCGAACGGCGAGCTGCGAACTGCGAACGGCGAACTGCGAGCTGCGAACTGCGAACTGCGAGCTGCGTACTGCGAACTGCGAACTGCGAACTGCGAACGGCGACCTGCGAATTGCGAACGGCGAACTGCGAACTGCGAACGGCGACCTGCGAATTGCGAACGGCGAACTGCGAGCTGCGTACTGCGAACTGCGTACAGCGAACTGCAAACTGCGAGCTGCGAACTGCGTAGCGTAGCGCATCGATTCGCTCTCACCGACGAACGATTCCTCCGGATGAACAGATCCGTCCCGCTTGAGGTCGGGACACGCGCAACCAACTGAGGCGGCAGCTTTAGTGGACGCCGCTGCCGCTGCCGCAGCCCTCGACGTTGTAGTGGCGGTTTTTGGGGTTGGCAGTGGCGGCCTGCCGATGCGCTCATGAAAACGCAGCGGCGCCACTTGTGCGAGTCGATCTACGCCGCTGCGGCTGAATATTGAAGCTGCCGCACCACCCGGTCGCCTTATTATTTCCCGTCTTCTATTGTCGGTCGAGAATGCTGCGCTTGTTTGAGTTTCGGTTTAGTCGTCGTTGCAGCTGCTGCTGCGCTTCGGTAATAAAAGGGAATTAAATGAAAAAGTTAAGAGCGTGTGAGCGTGTGTGTGTGTGTGTGTGCGTGCGTGTGTGTGTGTACGTCGGGGTGTTTGCTGAGGTCAAGCGGTGTCCTTACGGCGCCTGGATGCAGGATGGAGGGTTCGATTGAAGTTTAAGCTGCTAGAAATGAAAAACTTCGAGCATAAAATTTAAAAGATTTCCTGCAGATATTTTCTCATCAGAGGAAGCAGAACGAAATTGTATTACAAAATCTCGAAAATAGCACTGGATTGTCAATGAAAATAGTTTACAAAAACGAAAAAACATCCTTCATTAACGTCTTCTTAAAGTCATCGATAGCAGAAAAGCTGCAACTGCACGCAGGGGACTTCGTGCGATTGCTGGATTCATTTAAAAGAGTCGCGTGAAGAATGCATTCCGTGTTTAAGTCAGCAGATCCTCGCACTCGCAAATCACGGCTACCGTTTCGGTGTGTGGAGTGGTGTGTGCCAGCGTTGCCAGACTGTTGCATTCGCCGGCGGTGGCAACAAGAGACTTTTTCGCCTTCGAAATTCGCTATGCGGACACAAAGAGTCGCAGCACCAGCAGGGGAGGAGAGTAACGAAGGTTGGGTTGGGTGGGGGAGGGAGAGAGGGGTTGGTGAAGGAAGAGGGAGGGAGGGAGGGGCCGGGGGTGCGGAAGAAGTAGAAAATTGTGTGCGTCCACAAAAGGCAGCAACACGAATTAATGAGCGAGACCACAGAATCATGTGATGCAATAATGAAGTCCCGGGACTGCGGCGGTCTTTGCATCTCTACATTGATGTGCGAGTGTGTGTGGGTGTGTGGGTGTGTGGGTGTGGGTGTGCTGGTGTGTGTGTGTGCGTGTGTGTGTGTGTGTGTATGCGTGTGAGCGTGTGTGCGTGTGTGCGTGCGTTGCCACCCATAAGCAACTCAATTTAGAGCTTGAAAGCAACACTTTCTTCTGTGGCCAGCAACATATTCACGCATACACGCACACACGCACACACGCACACGCCCACGCACACGCACACCAACACACCCCGTGCCCCTCACAGAAGCCTACAGCACACCGCACACGATGGACGTCTGTGCGCTTCGCAGTCGTCCTTGCGCTGCACTTCGGTCCGCAAGGATTCGAAGCGTGTGAAACGAAAACGAACTCAATTTGTCGGCTCGCATGTGTTCGTACGGCCCGCCGTCGTCCCTCCCTTTTGGGGGAGGGAGGGGGGGGGGGTGTGGCAAACCAGTTTTACAAGCTGGTTGCGCTGGGTGGCGAGCTGCCACTGCCGGGTGGTGGTGGTTGGGGGTTGGGGGAGAGAATCAGGAGACGCAGGCTGACCTCCTGCATCGTCGGACATTTTAGGAAAATTCATTTTCTCTGCGATTCGCATAAATTCGCTGAATAAACACGGTAGCGCGGGCGACCAGCGCACAGTGGGACGAATCGAGGGCTCGCAGCGGACGGCGAGGAATTCGACGCTTTACGATTTCAGTATTTAAAGAGTCAATCAGCTCGATCTTGATGTTGCCATCCTTCCACTTTGCATCGTCTCACCCTGAAAAATCCCACCAAACTCTCGCAATCTCTCAACACTACGAGAGTAACTCTCGTGGAGCAATTTAAAGTTGGACTCCACTGTGCGAGCCTCGAAACCGTCGGCGAGAACAACAACTCCGCACATCCTGGAGGGTCCTTACGGCAAAAGGATTTCGTTCATTATAAAATGAAGGCATTGCAACAGACGCAGACGGAACTGCAACAGCAACAAATCGCACCGACTCGGAAACACTCTGTCACTGCCACGCATTGACACACGAGGAGGTCCTGCAAGGATGCCGCTTGTGTCGCCGGTGGATGGTGGGAGGGAGCGAGGGAGCGAGGGAGCGACGACTCGTCTGGCTTGTTGGGTGCCTCGCGTGCGGCTTTTGAGCGGCGCGCTGGCTTTGAATATCCGGCGTCTTCGAGACACTCAATCGAATGGCATCGAAGTGCCAACGACGCTCCAGCCGGCCGGCTAGAAGCGACTTGATTACCGTGCACCGAAATGCAAGTCGGCTGAAATGAGCTCAGCCATCCTCACTTTGAGACCGAATGTGCAATCCGAACGTGGGAGTGGAAGCAGATGGCGTGGGCGGCGGAGTGAGGAGAACTTAAAAGGTTGGCAATGTTTTCGCTCTCGAGGACAACTCGCTCTCTACTCTCAACTCGCTGCAACGCTTCTTCCCAGCGAGTCATCAGAGCGAGAGAGGAGGGCGAGAACGAGAAGAGGAGAAGCGATTCGCCAGACTCACCGCTCACCGCTCACCGCTCAACTCGCGAAGTTTTCAATGTCATGTTCGTGTGTTCTGTTTTGAATGTTTTAAGGCGTCTTGACGCGGACTCTCTCTCGCTCTCTCTCTCTCTCTCTCTCTCTCTCTCTCTCTCTCTCTCCCTCTCTCTCTCTGCTTTTGGGTGAATAGAGTGGAAATGCCTTGCGGAAGCAGATTGCGGCTTCAAATAACGTTTGCAAATACTTACAAATTTCACTGTATTTCAGAAAATATTGAAATACATTGACAGTCTCTGACACTTTTAATGGTTTGAGACGAAAAACTTCGTACAATTTTTCCCACAAAAGTTTTGTAAGCTTTTTGTAATTTTTTATGAATTGTAAAAATTAAGAATTCAATGGAAAAATTATGTTGATTTTCATGGCTTTCTTCTGCCTGCTATTAAATTCCTTCTCAGCCTTGATTTCTCCATTTAATATTATAATTAAATTGAAATAAATTAAAAACTAAACTAAAAAGCCTAAAATACGGATATTTTGCTGTAAACAAAAAAAAATACTGATTTTTCTTTTCTGCTGGGAATCCAGATTTGAAACATTAAAAATTAACTTCTCTGATTTTCTTCATCAGATGCCTCTTCTGCCTCTAAAATCGTCTGACAAACGACAGCTGTATTCACCCGCTGCCTCTCTCTCTCTCTCTCTCTCTCTCCCTCTCTCTCTCTCTCTCTCTCGTGTTTGCTTTTCCTCTCGCAAATCGACGCAGACGACGAATCTCCTCTCTGTTTACCACGCAAGGCTTTCACGACTCTACACGTTTTCGTAGCGTCCTCGCAGTGATAAAACGTGGCAACAACAACCACTATTACTACTGTTACAACAACAACAACAACAACAATAACAACATCATTAGCAAGAGCAACAACTACTACGAGCACCCAAACTAGCAGCAACGACTGTTGCACGAGCACTTCCACGAGTGCTCGCTCGAACTCCACCAGCGCTCGGCTCCGTCGTCTCGTGGCCGTGGTTGTCGTCCCCGTCGGCGTAGTCGTCGTCATCGTCGTCATCGTCGTTCTCGTCGTCGTCATCGTCGTTCTCGTCGTCGCAGTCGTCGTCATCATCGCAGTCGTCGTCATCGTCGTAGTCGTTGTGGTCGTCGTCTTGCTCGCCGTCAAGCTCGTGCTCGTGCTGGTGCTCGTGCTGGTGCTGGTGCTCGTGCTCGTTCTCGTGCTCGTGCTCTTGCTCGTCGTGTAAAGCCGCGTTGTGCCGCGCCGTAGCATCGCAAATAATCCGTTTTAAGGATTTGAATTAGTTGCGAATTGAATCCTGTTGCCATCGGTACCGGATGCGGACGGATGCTCTGCGGCAGCGCTTGATTTACCAACGCATCGTTCGCAGGTCGCAAGTCGCAGGTCGCAAGTCGCAGGTCGCAGGTCGCTGGTCGCAGGTCAGCGGGAAGGTCGAGTCCGACGGTCGCGTATTGAATCGAGTGTTGAATCGGAGGCGTAAATGACAACGCGTACTCAGCACGGGTGTTCGCAAGTGTTCTGCGTTTCTAGGCGTGCAAGCAACAGATTAAAAGTGTCAGTGTGCCGCATCCGCTCGCCGCGCTGACCCTCCGGCCGGCGGTCGCAGCAGACCAACGGTCGCGCACTCACAAGTCGTTCCGTGGCACTCACAAGTCGTTCAGTCGATCGCGTCCGTGGTCACGCCGGCCGCTTGGCGAGGCGGTGGCGAAGTGTTGTGTCCGCGTTGTTGTCGGCTGCAGCGGTGCGTGCGGCGTCCTGCGACTCCCTCGCTCGCTCGCTCGCTCCCCGCGCTACAGTGGATTTCGAGCGGAGCTGCTGAACTTGAAGATTTAAATGCTGAATCCTCAACACGTCCATCAGAACGAAGGTAAACGGATTGGCTGTCGCTGAAAAAAAGTGGCTGTCAGAAGTTGTATTGAAAGGGATTGCAAAGGTTTGCAGACGCGGCAAATTATTTACTTTCTCACATGCGAGTCTTCGTCTTCATCCTGACTGACTGCCAATCTGAGCTGAAGAAGCTGTCCCGCTCCGCTCTCGAAAATCGCCTCGAATGCCGGACGAGAAGGGGAACCTCAGCTCTCGTTTTTAATTACATTAAATTAGTGAAACGAGAAAACCGCTCCGTTCGCAGCCTCTCCGGACTGACAGCCTCCTGACTCTTCATTTCGATGGCTGGCTGACGAGTGTCACCCGCAGCCGCACCCGCAGCCGCATAGACGTTCGACCCGCGCTGGTGCCGCACGGCAGCTGCTGCGGTGCATTCGAGTGAGGACTGCCTGCGTTTGAAGGGTTCGCGTGGTGGGCACCGCGTGCGGCGAGCGAAAGGCGGGCGTCGCTGCGTGTCTCCTCGATTGCGCGGATCGAAGCGCGGCGGCGGGGTGACGGGCGTGTGATGCGAATTCGCGGCGCCTTTTCACGCTCCTCACTTATCAATGGCACATCGAACGCTCTACGCGCGTCATTAAAATCGCCCGTTAAGCGGCCGCAGAGCCGGCAGCGCAATAATTGCAAATTAGACGGTTTAATTAAAGCGCGACACGAGCTGCGGCACTCATAATCAATGTTGTCATAAATCTGCGCTCATCGCTATCGGCGCTGATAATTAATGGGCACGAAATGCAAAAAGCAGCAGCAGCAGCAACGCGCTGCGGGTGCGGCAGGCGGAGGGAGAGGGGGCGGGGCGGTGTCGCATTTATCACTGCGCTATTTTTGAAGCTTAAGTATTGATAGTTAATGTTGTTGTTGTTGTCGCTGTTGTTGTTGTCGCTGTTGTTGTTGTTGTTTTCGGGAAATGCACTCATTACAAAAATACCACAAATATTCGAAAACACTGCAAGAAATTGCGTATTTAATCCTGAAGTTTGTCTTGAATGAAAGTAAATTTTAGAATTTCTCCCTTTTTTTTTCATTGAAATTGCCGAAGGATTCCCTCTCTCTGCCGGCGAATATTCGGAGAAATAATCATCTTCCTCGCCTAAAACGATGCAATGCAAGTTCAACGTGGAACTGGAGTGCATTTCTGCGCCAATTTATCGCTTCATTAACGGCCGAGCAGAGAGTTGGAATGCTGGAAATGCAGATTTTTAAGGAGACGCGAAGGTGCTGACGGAGTTTGCAGCTCGCGGACGCCTTAAAGTAGGCAAGCGATTATTTCTACTTCTGTTTGTGAGTTCGTGTGTGTGTGTGTGTGTGTGTTTGGGTGTGTTTGTGTTTGTGTGTGTGTAATCGTGTGTCTCTGTGTGTGAATTTAAAATAAGAAGCCGTTTGTCGCCAACTTCAAGTGAAGAGACATCAAATTTTTTAGTTTAGAAAACTGCAAGACGACATTCTTTCACTTTGTTGTTGTTGTTGTTGTGGTTGTTGTTGTTGTTACCCTCGTAGAATATTCTCGCGAGAGCACTTTAGCACCACGCAAACTTCACACCAACACACACACAAACACACGCACACACGCACACACATTCTTGCTCGCCACTTCAATCCTCCCGAAAAGTTTTAATAAAAATTTTTACTTTTTTTTTTTGCTACTTCCTCCAGTGGATCCCACTTTTCCCAGCTGAAAGTCCCCTCTCCCCGTTTCCCTATCCTAGGATTGAAGCCAACAACAACAACAACAACAACAGCAGGCTCTCTCGAAATGAAGATTTCGTAGATTTCCGAAAAATGCCGGCTTGAGTTGCTTTTGATGTCGTCGTTTGCGAATCTTTCACGATTTTTTACGGTGTATCGCGCATTACGAGGCAACTTTTCGTTTTTATTATTCCGCGTTGCAGCGTGCAACGTGGCCAGACTGTGCATGGAATGGAAAATCCCCTCAAATGGCTGAAATCACTGAATTCGCTTTTAACACATCGCTGGCATTTCGTGTGCAATTTTTAGGTGATCTGAAGTGTGATCGGTTTAAATTTGCCCGTCGTCGATCCTTTCAAGTTTGACAGCTTGACAGCTTAAATTTTACGAATTGCAAGGCGTGAACTCGATTCTCTCACTGCATTCACGCAGATGCATGATCAATCGCGTCATCGAACGCCAACAGGTGGCGCGGAGAGCAGACAAACTATGAGAAAAATAATCACACTTTTCACAGCTCTAATAAAAGTTCTACATAAATTATTACGAGTCACGCGATTCCGCTGGCGTGAAAAGCCATTAAAAAATGTCACGCCTCGCCAAAATAAAATTTAAAGGCAAGCTTATTTGCAGTAGCAACAACAACAACAACAAAAACAACAACAACAACAACAACAACAACAACCACCTCTATGAAAACCCAACAGGATTTTAGCAAAAACGCTTCCGTATGGCAAAAAAATTCAGAGAAAGAAGCTTTCAAATAAATTTAAAATATGCAGAAACGTTGAGTTGCAATTTAGCGGAAAAGAGAAATATTTGCTCGAGCTTACGACCTCCGTGCCCCGCAAACCCCGCCACCCATCAGGGAAAGCCAGGGCTGCCCACCTTTAGCTGAATTGAATTTCTCGGATCAACTTTTTTCCGTTGCATACTTTTCGGCGCTCCAGAAAGTGAGAGTGGAGTTGCCAGCGGGAAAATTGGATGGCGGGTTGATGCGTTCGTGACATTTCGCGTTAT